>OZ026619.1:62988795-63278795 GCA_964020975.1 Hermodice carunculata
TCCCTGCCAAACAGAAAGAGAAGCAGCGCCGCTGCTGGTAGCTGTTTGAACATCAATGACACTTCATTCATTGTACTTCAGTATCGTGACAAAATTGTAACCACCTTCATGGTCATGAGGTAAGTCAAAAAGTGTTCGTGTCTACCAAAAGCATGGGGAAATGTGTCTTGCTTAAAAGCCAACAAGCCCTGTCACTTATTTATAATCCACTGGCCTGACCATTGCCGAAGGTTGTTGAGCTGTGGTTAGTTGACACCCATCAGCGTTGATCAAAGACCAAATATCCTGATGAGATAAGAACAGCAGGAGATTGCAAATTAGGAAATTACGGTTGTGTGTCGGTGTGGCCGCAAATAACCCCTCCTTTGCTTAATGAAGTGTGGGACAGCATGTGGTATATTGAAATCATATCGATTTATATAACCTGGGGAAGGCCAGGGATATGTAGAATCTAAATTTGGCCGATACAACGGAAATTGTTTGGTTTGTTTTATGCTTTTTTAGTTCCTACTCTTTGTGGCGTTCCGTTTCATAAAAAAATCTAAAACAGCAAGATCTAAATTACATATTTTTGATATAAGCTTACGCGACTGTATCACATATGATCACGCTAAGGATTGTCCAATATGTTTGATTCTTGATTGACTAATGTGTCTTTTGGACAGTTCAACCCGGTGTATTTGAATTGAAACTGAAATGAAACGCAAATGTGCAAAATCTGGACCATACTTTTTTCTACACTTCACGCAACTCATCAAATATGGTTGCATAAACAGGATAATTGTGGAGGGTATTACCTGCAATACTTTCCTTTTTGCAGGTATTTTTAGATGTTACATAATTGAACCTGTTCAAGTTTCAACCACGGAGGTCAACAATTTACCCCCCCCCCAAAAAAAAAAATAAGGTAAACGCGCAAAACCTGTGATATCTATTTCGGTTACATTTTTTGACATTTAATTAGATATGATCACATAAAGATAACAAATGTAAACTCTCAATGGTCCACAGTTTCATGCATATTTTGCCTATAAGCCCTTTGTTATTTGTAGCCATAAACGAAATCCCAAACACATGCTACACAGTTTTGTGGCAGGAACATGGATAGTTAGAGCTGCCTGTCTCCTCTATATATTTTTAGCAATGTACAGCACACACAAGTTTATCCATTTACCTTTAAAAAACATGCAGTAATTTATTGCTAAAAGTACACACAGTTGTTAATAGCCACACAAGAATATATGTTCAATGCCTTGGCGTTTACACTTGGTTTCAATTGTGCATTGTGCCAAGCGCGCACGCACTCAATGCTAGCTTTTCAGCGGATCATGGAAATATATTGTGCTATAAAATTCCAACGCTTTAATTTTAAACTTAATCTCTCAATAAATGTAATACTGATTTAGCCAGTGATAAAGTTGTTTGTTATTTTTTACGCATAACGATTCTGCGTGCTTTCACTGTCGCTTTTTTCTTTGTTTTCTTTTGTAGTTTTTGTTGTTTGTCTCTCTTCTCCTGTTTCTCCTAATCATCGCCCCTTTTCTTCTTCCTCCTCCTCCTCCTCCTCTTCCTCCTCCTCCTCCTCCTCCTCGTCCTCCTCCTCCTCCTCCTCCTCCTCCTCCTCCGCCTCCTTCTTCTTCTTCTTCTTCTTCTTCTTCTTCTTCTTCTTCTTCTTCTTCTTCTTCTTCTTCTTCTGATTCTGAAAATATGACCATAATGTTCAGTTCAGTAAAATTATTTTTAAATCTTAATTGCAGAGCAGTTTAGTAGCATTTTCGGTGATAAGCCATCAGAGATGTAATTCGTCCTTTATTAGTTTTTCGCTTGGTGCTATTTTGGTGAGATTTGGTAAACGCTGGATGGGATTTGCAGCAGTGCATTTCTGATACACAGTCTGGCGATGAAAAAAACAAAAAATGTAGAAGAAACGGAATATGCCACTTCATGTAAACTTTTAATGTTTTTTGTCTCTGTATCCCATTTTCGCTTTTCCACCAAAATGTTATAAAGAGTTTTTTTATACTATGTCTCTTGCTACAAACTTAACAATTCGCAGTCCAAAGAAGAAAACTGCTCATATTGTTTGGGAAATATCAGTCAACATGTTAAAATAGTGCAAATTAATTATTATTTTAGTTCTTAACTCGCACTATAACTTATACACATAATTTATATTTTGCCGTTTTTACGCGATTTGAGCACAAAAGGGTAACAGAGCTTCCCATATGTATCTGAACAATCCAGATGGTTTTTGTCTCTAGCTATACGTCACTGAAACATTATAAGCATGTCATTGCAGCCAACATTGCTTGTGTAATGCCCCCTTATTTGATTTATATCAGCTTTGAGTATATTTATGTGTTCATACTGTATCGTAATTATTTTTTGCATATTTGTTCATTGCTGAGCCATGGTGAAAATTAGAACTTGTGCTAATACATGCTTACCGAAGATCAATCAATCAATCAATCAATCAATCAATCAATCAATCTATCTATCTATCTATCTATCTATCTATCTATCTATCTATCTATCTATCTGTCTGTCTGTCTGTCTGTCTGTCTGTCTGTCTGTCTTTCCGTCCGTCCGTCTGTCTGTGTGTGTGTGTGTGTCTGTATGTATGTAAAATAAAGAAATTGTCATCTGGTCCTTTAAATGTTTCACTCAGCCATAACTCGTCAAATTTCCATCCAATTCTAATCATGTTGGACTTAAATTGTGAGTATTGTAACACTGTACATTTTTGCAATTTACATGTAACCTGTAAAGGTTAAAGTTCAAAGGTCAAGGTCATTTGGACTTGGAAATTTTCATGCAGTCATAAGCTTATTGGAATGTGAAGCACCAAAGCACAAAAGTTGTAGCATTTAATATTTGCAACTTTGGAAGGCACACAGACAGATTTGCTTTGAAGCAAATCTTCCTTTCTAGTTGAGAAATGTTTTTGTAGAGTGGGGATGTATTTCTGATGTTGTTTGACATTTTAAAGCCAAGTACCCAAGCAAAAAAGTGCGCTTGACTGAATACAAAAAGACCTGAGTATGAATTCTAGGCAAGTTACGAAGATCGACACTTGGTTTGTCTGTGTGCGTCCGTCTGTCCGTTTTCCCTGGAGACACAACAGCTTCTGAACAAACTGAGCTACTTTCATCAACCTTGCATAGTACAAGCATTTGAAAACTTGACTAAGTTCGACATTCAGTGACATTGACCTATTTCACAATTTATCATATTCTAGTGTTGCAGACGAAACGCTGGCCGAGGGGGTCTTTTGATCGTCCTGACAGCGCGACATATAAATAAAATAAAATAAAATAAAGTAAAGTAAAGTAAAGTAAAGTAAAGTAAAGTAAAGTAAAGTAAAGTAAAGTAAAGTAAAGTAAAGTAAAGTAAAGTAAAGTAAAGTAAAGTAAAGTAAAGTAAAGTAAAGTAAAGTAAAGTAAAGTAAAGTAAAGTAAAGTAAAGTAAAGTAAAGTAAAGTAAAGTAAAGTAAAGTAAAGTAAAGTAAAGTAAAGTAAAGTAAAGTAAAGTAAAGTAAAGTAAAGTAAAGTAAAGTAAAGTAAAGTAAAGTAAAGTAAAGTAAAGTAAAGTAAAATAAAACAAAACAAAAAAAAATAAAATAAGCAACCTATTGTCTTCTCAGGCTGCTGTGACTGTGAGACTGTCACCATCATATAAAATGATAAGCATAAATGGTGGGCAGCTCACGAGCAAGTAGAGAATGTATGACATTGTCTCATTCCTACCATTCGTTGTAATCTTGTGTGAAAAGGGAATTTCTGCTGACTATCATTTTGCTCCATACATCTCTTTGGGATTGTGTCATAAGACCGATGACGTCTTTTTTTTTTTTTTTTTTTTTACCCCACATATGATGTGAGTATTATCATAAGTTGTATATGTGATGCAATGTATGGAAAATCCAAATAACCCTTATGAACAATAGCCATATATATATATGTATATATATATATGTATATATATATATATATATATATATATATATATATATATATATATATATATATATATATATATATATATATTATGGAGGCATGAGCACGTGTCTGGGTCTGTGTGGTTGCGTGTCGCTTGCAATCAAGTCAGCCATCCATAAGCTGCCCACATTTCAGCAGCTCCCGTGTCCTATACCTTGGCAGCGACACCCTTTTCCCGTGTAGGGAGCGACACAACCCCCTTCATGTAGATGGCAAAATGCTTTCTAGCTACCCAGGCACCCCTGCAAGCCTGTTCCATTAATACTTTTGAATGGTTTGTTGGTGATTTATTATGCATTAGTTGAGAAACTTTACGGGTTAATTTCCATAAATGTATGCATGCGCTGCATGGATTAAAAAAAGAAATAAAAATAAATAGAAGGTTTGTATTTCAAACATGTATTCTTTCTCTTTAAAAGTCCTCAGTCAGTTTGAACACAATAGCAGTTTATTGAAACGTATGTGTAAACCTTTCTTGACAATAACATTTAATCTGTTCCATTATAATCTGTGCTTCGGATACATTGAGTTTATTTACGAAACATGTACAGAGAGTATGCAACTGCATCAGGTAGTTTCATATTTTTTACAGCCTGAGCTTGTTATGCGACTCATTTAAGTAACTTTGGCGCGAAAGTTGATCTCCAAAAATAATGCATGTGCGTGCATAATGCTGCATTGCGATGGTAATACCAAGCTCAAAAGTGAGCACCTTCATGTCAGTTGGGCTGTAATACTCAGATATACGTTGATCAGCATCGGACATTGGTATTTCTATGATCATAACGAGTAGAGGAATTTTCAGGTAATAACCCAAATAATTTTTACAAAAAATGTCAATTGACAAGGAAATGAAAGTTTAATCCTAACATCAGTTTACTTTGTAACATTTTACCGTTTCACTTATATGCTTGTGTTAACTGACAAAGATACTGATTTTGAAAATCCAAAGAAATGATTATATCAAAAAAGTGAAGGATGCGGCAAGGACCCTATGCTCTTCGATACAACTGCATAATTGCCTTTCAAAATGATGGGCGGGGACGGGGGTGGGGTGGGGGTGGAGGTGATGAAATGAGAATTTGCTACTTACGGTGGGATCATTCTGTGTAATAACATATTGGACTTCTGTTTCTGCTCGAGTAATAGGCCAGTTCTTCGTCGCATAAGCCTTCCTAAATTATTGGCGTATCGCTCAAGTTTGTCTGTCATGGTATCAACACTGGTACTATTCTCATGGCTGTAAAGATAGGAGCGGTTCTTATTCATGGTACGTTTGTTAAATATAAAGATGCGAGGTTTATTTCTGAATGTTGATTGTAACAACTGCATGTTTACTGTTTTAAGTTAACTGTGCAGCAGTGTTTTATTATTTAACTCAATTTAGTGGACTTTTGAATTCTTTACCACCACTCACTTGCATAGGGAGATGTAACATCAATGCCGTACGCTGTTGAGTTTATCTCCCTAACATAAAAGGGTGTACCATCTATAAATCTATTATGATATAAATCGGGTATGAATGCCAAAACATTCAAGTTCTTTTGTATCTATGAGTGTTGGGACATGCAGTAATGAATGTCATTTAGAACAATTACATCCAGCTTAGAAAATATGTTATATTTTATTCGAAACTGCATCATCCATACCTTAAAGTATTGCAGTACTGGTGACAAAAGGAGACATATTTTCTCATCAATATTAAATTTAAAAAAGAATGACAGTCTGTGCGTAACATTGTGATGAATTATTTTGTTTGTATATTCATCAACAACCTGTGGACTTCACAAGTAAAAATACCTATCAGTTTGCACGATATAGCCCTGAGTAAAAATCGTGAAAATAGATCCTTTCTACGAATAAAATAATTCCGATTTTGTGGATTAGTCCTTTATTACCTTTTCACTTGTAGAAAGAACTTCAATCTTAACCGATAAATATATGAACTCCGAACATTTTCCAATGAAAAGATATATTTCCATAAGAGAGTAAAATATTTCTCATACAATTTCTACAAAATTTGTCATTTTTATTTCCAGAAACTGTTCCTACCTTCCACTAGACATCAATGCAAGACTTTTCCTGATACTTGAGAATGTTGGTCGTTCATTTGGATCCTCATTCCAGCATTCTGTAATTAATGACAGCACCCCCATATTTACATCCTTGTCTGTGTTGGTGTGCAATACTGGTCTAAATGGCGGGGTTTCCTTTGTCTGCAATCGAGTTATGATGTCTGTGAATGAAATAAGACGAGATGTTTGGTCACAGTTTACTGCCCAAAATGTATGGATTTCATCATCATCATCATCATCATCATCATCATCATCATCATCAGCAGCAGCAGCAGCAGCAGCAGCAGCAGCATCATCATCATCATCAGCAGCAGCAGCAACAACAACAACAACAACAGCAGCAGCAGCAGCAGGTAGGAGTAGTGGTAGTAGTAATAGATTTTTGTCCCTTATGTCACTACTGCTATAGCATTTCATTTTTCGTATAACTTCTGTAACATTAATATTATGCAGGTTTGACAATAGCTTACTTCAATGTCACACCAGAATGACAAGTATGGTAATCACTGTGACCCAGTGAGTGCAAAGCTAGAAGTCAAAAAATAATCTATTCATGTACATGTTATCATAACATAGCTTTTTGCGGTGACATTTTGACAATCCCATCTGCTCGCCAATGATACGGTTACACAGCTTAGTTACTTGCAAGTTTTCTCATTCGATAGTTTGGTCAACATCATGTGCCTGGTAATGCTGATTTTTCAGCAACTGTAAGTCAGGGGATTTAAATACACTTGGCAATGGGGGTGAACGTAAGCAACCCTTTCTCTGATCACATAGCGTGTGCAAAAACTTTGGTAGTTTTCATTTTGGTTCTGTATATAAAGTCTTGTCACAATCAGATCAGCAAACACACATTGGTGTGAAAGAAGACTTCAGATAGCTATAAATGTCTTCTTAAGCAGTAAACTGAATTCAAGAAACGTTTAGCTACCCTTTGGTGACATGTCATCTCTCATATAGGGCCGACTTCGATACAAAATTTCTTGCGCAACGACGGAAAAACTGAAGACGTCACCGGATTGAGTTCCGTTCCTTGGGGCTACCTCTAGCCTTAGTATTTCTGGCGAGGTCCACAGCATATCTAAATTAGAATACCATCTCTTATGATGCAACTTGCAAATCAAATGCAGTGAAGTTTATCCAACTCGCGTTTTGAGAGTTCTTATTTCAGCTCATAATTTGCGATTTCATCTAGACTTAAAAAACACCAATTATTCGATACAATTACAGTGAAAAAAATTGAGTTCGGAATCGAAAAACCGGCAATTTAGAAAATGGGCTGTAGAATATTGAATTGTTGCTATTTATGACTTGGTGGATAAAGAATCAGGTTTTTATGTTCCACTGTTAACAAACATTAAAAAAACTGACTTATATCAATGAGAGCAATAGTAGAGAGACTATCATTGAAAAGTATGAGAACTTAAATCTTGCATACTCTAGGAAATGATTAATAAAGTGTAGCCATTGACTTGCCCCTGTAAGGCATGTTTTCCGTCAGGTCGTTGTCCTTAGTATGCGATTTGAAGGCACCCATACCATGTCCTGTTACTTTGAGAACCCACCGAGAGTCAACAAGGCAGTTGCTGCTCTTGAGTCCGCCATGTGATTTCAAAATACTGTCATGAATATATTCCATACCCTGAAATGTATTGAAAATATTTGTGAGACACAATAGCCTTAATCAAAATTTTATCTGCAAGATACGTGGTGTTTTAGAAATCAAATTTCATATTTTGAATATCCCATATGGGAGTGGTCAATTTCATGCGTTTTGCTTCCTTGAATTTGTTAAGAATATGCCTTTGAATATATTAGAAAGAAAGGAGATGGTAAAAATAAATGAAACCAAACAAAACATTTTTTACAATATTACACAAATGGTGGTAATATATCAGGGCACACAATATAAAAAAATACATTAAACAATGTACGATATACAATCAACAAGTACGATCCGGTAAGATGTAAATGTAAAGCGACGAGGGAAGGGACAGTATTTAATTTACTTAAGTATCGTGCTTTACAATAAATTGCCTATTCTCGCTTTACATCTCGACATACAGTTTTCTACAATTATGATAATTTTCATATACTGTAATTATATCAAGGAAGGAAATGAAATTGTATTGTTTAATGTCATTGAATGTATATTCAAATTTTCCCGAAATTAATATTAGAGGAGTTTAAACTTGTTTGCAGCTCAACATAATAGGGTGTACTTGTAGGTATGTAACCCACCTTTCCACGCTAAGCTACGCAGGCCACTTTTGAAACTGGCAGGTGTTATACTAGTTGATATTTTTTCCAATTGAATACTGCACAAAGCAAATGAAAAATAATTGCTTAAACAAAAAAAAAAGCTGCTGCTCTGGTGACTCTAGGGTAGGACAACGCACAATATAGGCTCAGGTTTAGAATCAATATCCTGATTCTTAGGTCAGTATTAAACCTCTGCAAAAATAGAAATTTACCTTAGCCAGATCACAAAGAAAAGAATGTTGGAAAACCCAATCCAGTTCCATGGTGTTATTTCCAAGCAGGTCCTGGATAAAGGAAACATGGCAAACTTTTTTTAACTATCTACCTTCAGTTGGCTCAAGACAGTGCTTAAATTGAAAAGTATTTGAACAGCCAGTCACCAATCATAATGAAGTAACGGTTGTTTCCAAGTGGTCAATCGCAGTAGATTCAAACAATATTTTGGTTATTTGCAGTTTACCAGTTATACCTACCCGCCTGAGGCAAACACATAAAAAGACAGGTAGTTTCACAACTGGACCTCTATTCCAGAATGTAGAGATATAAACATTTTACGAAAGGAGTTGTCCGGTTAGCTTGGGCAACCACATATTTGTTATTTTATTTTGTTTGGCAAAGGCCAGGTATTTATAAACAGTGACCGGCTAAGACAAGTTATGGTAGACGTCATCTTGCCATAGATATTCATATATATGAGCAACCGCCTAGTTTATCTTACCATTGTATCTTTCATTAGTACCAGAGAATAATTCTATATCAATACAAATTATAACATGTGCCCTATGAGGCACAATGTTTCGACTCTAACAAAGAATCATTGCTGACGTTTTTTTGTGAGAGATTTATTTCCCATAGACTTTAGAATAGGAACATATGTTCTTGTACTTCACACAAGTGTTTGTATCTGGAATGTATTCCATTAAATTACCTGCAAACTTCCCCTGCAACAGTGTGATGAGAGTATGTAAACGTTTGGGATGTTAATGCAGGCGCCAATGAACCTATTAACATTTTCGTGGCTAAACTCTTTTATCTGAAATGAAAGTGAAGTTATTTTAAGAACGCCCGTGATTTTGACACATAAAGTTAAGCATTTTTGTGCTCAGTGTCATTCTATTTAGCATTCTGTTAAAGAATTATGATGATAATAATAATAATAACAATTGCAATTATGATAATCAAAATGAAATAGGAATGATACTTACTGTATTTTCATAACAATAATGTTACTTTAGTAGCAATCATAGGATTGAAAAGTGTACAGAAGGAATTAAAAAGTGTCTACGATTATATATATATATATATATATATATATATATATATATATATATATATATATATATGGCCATTTCAGACATAGATTTTTGTTAATGTTTCCGATATTACAAGTATATGGCCGTGCCTATGTCCCAAAAATACCGGCGTGTCCTGTGCCCCTGGCACGAGAAATACCTCTTCTCTGAAAACGCTCATACTTCCAGCATCAATGGATGCAATTTGCTGCAAATTGTTCAGTCATATGGTGTGGTTTTATGGGTGTTGCAGCAGGTTGCCACGATATGAAATGTTGCAGCGTAACAGACTGCTACAGTAAAGGGCTGATTACCTTTGGTGTGATGGTCCAGAATCTTAAATTAAGGACAGGGGCTACACCAAAACATTTATAGGTGACCAGAAACTTTGGAGGTCCATGTACATGAAACTATTGATGGGAATATGTTAGAACTGTATACTACTGAAAAGAACATGCTACCCAGATACCAAACATGATTATAATGTCAGCCTTCTGAGCTAACTGTTATAAAACATGTAACTGAATGATAAACATGTCAAATTTTGGCCCCCTTCTTCAAAGTTGCTTTCTTCTTTTCCTTTCTATTCAATCCTCACCTTTTTCACAAATATAATACACATCAGTTTGTCTAAAATGTATCCAGTTTCATATCTTGTTTGGCTTTCCAGATATGCACTTTCAAACATGGGGAGAGTTCAAAAATATGGGAAAATCGAGTGTACCTTGTTACAACTGCAAGAAAAACACTGATAAAAATATCATGATATTTGTGAGGCAGACTGCTGGACATTAATTCTGCAAAAAGAAAAAAATGTGGATACAATAAACCTGAAATGATGACTATCTATATGAAGAAGGGTCCGATATTTAATACCCTCCTCATATGTCTCCATGTGTATATAACTGTTAGAGAACTATTCCTAAATTATATATAAACTTAATATCTGTGAATTTAATTATTACTCCCCAGTAATATATAGTTTCAACAGGTTTGCAGCAGTAGTTTTTAATTTATAAGCCTTGGAAGATGGTGATCACCAATGTATATATATATATATATATATATATATATATATATATATATATATATATATATATATATATATAATTATACATATATATATATATATATATATATATATATATATATATATATATATATATATATATATATGACATCTTGTGTCGTTATATCAGATGGAAGGTGCAGCATATTGTTACAAAGTGGTTGTATGGCTTTTCGTAAGGCTAGCCTTTCTGTGAAACTTATTCTGTGAGAAGGCGTTAGAAATCCTTGACTCTGTCCCTATCTTATTGACTCCATAAAATACTTAATAAAATCATGTCAGCAATGGGCATTCAAACGTCTACACATGAATGCCCTCTTTCCACACACAGGTAGAGTAACTCTTCTCGCAATTCAACTAGAAGTTGCAAACGTGCACGTAAAGGGCATTGATTCTCAGATAAAATAATTGTGACATAAAAATTCAATGAAAAGAGGTAAGATGCCTGTCCGAGCAGAACTATGCATGGCTGTTGCCCCTGCTTGTAAAAGGGGACTTCTTTGTGTAGAAGAGTTGCTTTTCTCAGAGACGCCTCAGGACTCTCTTTTTAAAGACTCCATCGCATCGCTTATGACCTCTTAACCATCCAGGCAAGGTTGAATTTATTAGGTTTACTATCTAACACCCCACCACTTCATCAAAGAACATTTTATGTTCCGACGAATGAATTCTACTGCACGATCATCAAATCGCTAGTCCAGCACAAATACTGGATCACGGACCATGAAATAAGGCTGATCCTATTTTTCCTTTTAAAAATACAGTATTTCGTTACACTTGGTACCCTATAAACATCACAGAGGCCAGCAAAATAAGCCTGTCAGGGCCTTAAACTCAAAACAAAAATGATCAGAAAGGAACAATTCAGAATTTTACTTTTTTGTGCTAAAATGCAGTCTATTCATTGGATTCGCCAACCTGACATCTTATTACATTTGATATGCATTGGAGACTAAGTTCGTAAGGACCGTAAGAAGCAATCTATCTTGGAAAAAAATAATGATCTTCGGCTTAGAGTCTTTTTCTCAATTACATATTTTTACAGACGCTAAATACTACATAAAAATATACGTGCTAACCGCTTCGAGTTCTATGAGATCCAATCTTGCAATTATAATATTTGAGACTGCGATCTTCTGCACTGCCACAGTCTGACCCTTGTATGTTGCCACTTTGGTACAGACCGGACTAGATACACCAACGTCATCGAAATCGCATTCATGCTGCGTCACTGAAACGTTACTTCCGCCCGTTATGCTCCCGGAAAATTGTATTGAGCTGGGCAGATTTTGAATCTGTAAAATACAACGCCAGAGACTAATCATAAAACGGGGTGTTTTACTTTTTAATCAATCACCGCTAGTTTATTTCTTGGATCTCTTTGTAACACTCTTAACTCTTTCACTGCCAACCTCGACTCAAGTAAAAGTATTTAAGGAGAACCGATCTACGTTATTAAATATATACTACTTAATATTCTTTGTAAAAAGACCTTTCATGTGAGTACCAGCACATCTATAATCCCATAGAATATAATAGTTCAGGTAACAGCTTTCTTCGGCGCATTGCGCCCAAAAGCGCGCCGAGGAAAGCTGTTGACTCAGTCCAAAAATGGCACTGAAAAAATATAATACACAAGGTGAAGACAGCTTCATGACCTCGGGACGTCGCATTTTATGCGTATTTCATTAACATATATTCACATCTGTTGAGTATATGTGATCTTGGTGACAGCCATAGAAAACTGTTTAAAAACAAATTAAAGAAACATAAATGGCAATTTTTAAACTTAATTGAATATAATGGGCTGACGAAGATAATGTTCTACGCATTTAATACCTGCATCTTGTGCCATATATGATAATACTTTTGTAATTTTTTTGTCTCCTCGAGACCGCAAACGTGGATCATGAAAGACAGGAAAAGATAGAGTATACCAGCTTTAAACCGTACTATAATGTAGTGTACGTTCACCTTAATTTGATAGAGTATTTACAGCTTCTATTAATTTTCGTAGTTTACACAATGCTTGTTTGTTTGTAACCTACCTGGCCGCGTAGTTTTGATTCCCGGATGCAATGTATGTCTTTGTATTCTACCTTCCATATCATACGCAGAAGTTTCTGCTCACGTCTCCATTTCTATAAAGGAAACAGCAAGGTTGCCATAAGAAATAAACCTATAGTCTCTCACCTTTATCAGTCTTAAGTAATTAACAATTATTGAATGAGTACTACTTATGAAAATTTCACTTACTCTTAGGAGCACAATATAATATCGTGGGACTGTATTTGAATCTACTGTAACATTTCACACCTGTATAAATTAGATAATGATGACTGTATCATTGTATCCTTATTCAGCCATGTTGAGCTAAGCCCAGTTAGTCACTCATTGTGTGGAAAGTGTTTACACTCAAACTTTATTGCTGGCCTATCCTTGTATATTTCGAATATTTACCTTAAGTTCCTTAGCTCTCATCATTTTGGTTTTTTAACAGTTTGAACAAAACGTACAAATAAAACTGGCAAAAAATACTAGTTTCTGCCTCTAGATGCCACTGGTGAAGGGGTATATTTATGTTTTGACCAGGGAACACCCGAGTCTCGAACCAACACCCTTAGACACATGTCGCCTGACCAAAAATGAGAAACGCCCATATGCGCTTGGTCATCTCCCCATGCTTAAAAACAGAACAGTTCAGTATGGTAGATTCGTGTGAATGCCATGATCTACATAGTTGGCTGTATATGGGCCAGTACTGTAGCACGCCATTATCCCGCAGTCGGTCTCTAAAGTCCATCAACATTAGGCCTGTTAAGGGAATACCGGAACACGTTTTATGTTTTGTTCACGGAAAGGTTGCGTCTCAAACCAACAATCTATGGCAGATGTCGCACGGCCGAAAATGGGAAACGCACTTACCCACTTGGCCACATCCCAATTCTTAACAGATACAAGGTCTGCGGGGAAAATATGCGCGTGACATGATAACACAACGTCGAGTTTATATGGGCCTGTACAAACTGAATACGGCATTATCCCAGAATCGCGGACTTAGGTCTACCAGCATCAGGGGAATACCGGAGGAAAGTACATTGAACCCAGTAACATAAGTAGAATACGGGTGAAAGTGCATCAATGTTTTCACCACGAAACGGCCGAGTCTCGAACCAGCATACTTTGGCATCTGTCGGCTAGCCGAAAATGGAAAACATACTTATCCACTGAGCCATATTATTTGGGGCCCTGCCTTCTTCCCTATTAGCTTCATAAAACCAATGTTAACCAACGTTGTGGTCAACCTTTACACTTAATAAGGAATACAAATAAATGCGCTTAATATTTTTGAGAGTTATAAACACAAATTGACTCGGTGTTATATTTTTTACCAGCATAACTGAAACCGAAAACCTGAAGATGATATACTCAAATTTGTTCAAAACCGTAGCATCATAAATCATTCTGTTTGTTACAAATACAATTTTACATGAATGCCAGATACACTCATGCTATTTACCAAATGTCTAAAATAAGCATTCTGGTCTGAATTTGACGAAACAGCTCTCAGCATATCTTTCCGAACAAACATCACTGTCAATTATCCATTGTATTTCCTTCAACCAACTGGAAATGCAGGAAAGTTTAAGTTCTTATATTAATAATCAACAACTACAGCTAATTCAATAATTTCTAAACAGTGCCAAAAACTAAGCAAATTTAAAAGAGCGGTCAGTGGCCAGTGTTACGCGTAATGCCTTAAAAATTTAGGACCTTTTTGTAGCATAATGCCAATGTATTCATGACGTACTTATAGTTTAATTTCATTCTTTTCATCACCAAATATACCAATAAATATATGTAGACTTTTGCAAAACATAAGCATTTTCAACTAAAGTAAAAATTGCATTTAAGTTGTAAAACATGGTTAAGTAAAGAGCCACATGCATTTTGAAAATCAAATATATTTCTCCGATTCTGTATCTTTTTCTATTGGTTAAGAAGAGAATCTATAATTTCTTAAACTTTCAGGTTGCCTTCTGTAGATATTTAACACAATCATGTTGAGACAGCGCAACAGCAGCAAGTTAATGATGAATAATATTTTATCAAGGCAGCATATAAGCTCTATCTATCTATCTATCTATCTATCTATCTATCTATCTATCTATCTATCTATCTATCTATCTGTCTGTCTGTCTATCTGTCTGTCTGTCTGTCTGTCTGTCTGTCCGTCCGTCTATCTATCTATCTGTCCATCCCTCTGAATATAATATAATATAATATTTATACATATATATATATATATATATATATATATATATATATATATATATATATATATATATGTGGGGTGTGTGTGTTTATGTGTGTGTGTGTGTGTGTGTGTATTTAGTCAGTTACATTCCAACGTGATCGTGGTAACAGGTTTAAAGACGTCAGTAACCTTGCATGATACAATTTTATATAAATTACTCACAAGAGGAGAATAAAAATGAGACATGCAGCCAGAGTCAAGATGCAGACAGTCACACTTACTCCTACGGTAGTCGGAACGCCACTTGCTTCTGTAGAATACGAGATGAAAACAAAGGCCTAGACAATAATATAAAAACCGTGAAAAACGTTGTTATGCAGCAATTTGTAATAATTGCGGCAATCTGTAGTAAGTTGTGGCAATATGTAATATTATTACATTTAGAAATTTGTAATAACATCTTGCAGCAAAATGTAATAAATTAAATATGCCCTGTTTGTAATAACAGTGAGCTGAAATATTGTAATAAAATGTCACAATTGTATGGAAGTATCATTTTATCTAATTTTCTTTACAATCATTCTCAGGTAGATTTTTTTGTTGTCGTTTTTCTGAAAGCTGAATAATAATAGCCTGAATAGCTTGACATTGTGATGTTCTGTGGCAAACTGATTAAATTCTCACTTGGTTCTTTTGTGTAAAGAGATATAAAGTTTTGTTGAAACGACCCTTGTTAGCAACGTTGTTAAAGAAGGACAGTCTCTACAAGACGAACGGATTTTACATTGATTAAATATTTACTCATATAATGGGTACGAAAAGGTTCTAACCAATCACCTTTATAATTAAAAAAAAAAAAAATAAAATAAGTTATGGATAAAAACAGTCCGAAAACAGGTATCAACTAACAAATTTTCTATTAGAATAATATCACACTTCCAAAACTCAAAAGTTTACACGGCTACTGCATTTTAATGTAACAGCAGAAGATGCCACAGGAAGAGGTTTGATTGCTGGAGTATAGGCCTACACATTTGATTAGTTCGCCAGTAATGCTCTAATGACATGACTTTTAAAAAACTGTTCTTTCCAGTGTGCTGTTGCTTGGATAATTAATCGTATGGATCGTATCACTATATTTTGACATAAGGCCATATGTCCATGATATAATTTAAAGATCCTTTTGGCCGAAGCCTTTTTTTGTTTCACCTGATAGGTCTACAGAAGGTATGCCAAAGGCAGATATTTGTGTATATGCTATTAGCTAAATACTATTATTTCCCATGAAAGGGGCCTATTTAGAATTTAATTCCTGATATTTTATGCCGTTGCAAACATTTGTAAACATGTTTGACATCTTAAAATGCGGGCGACGATAAACACAATGAAAATACTAAAAACTGCAGACTTATCTATTTTCCTACAGTTTCCTCTCTTGTTTTTTTATATCTTCTTTTGACTTAACAAATTGTTTGTTCCTAGAACAGTGTCTGGACATGCGAAAATATTTGCCTCAAAAATTATTACAATGTTTCACGGTGTATTCCTATTACTTCCCTCTACATTCATCTGTGGCTACTTGTTTTGTGCCAATTTTAATAAATTCTGTTATTAGGTTCAATTTTTTATGATTATGCGTAACACAGTTTTAGGTCTTCACAAAGAACCTTATCAAGGCCTGGCTGTGTTTAACTTTTTAATCAGGGAAGTTCCAAATTATGCATCATGTGATTTGGGCGATACATGTTATCTGTGACTGCGTTTGCCTAAGTATCTCCTAAGTGTGATTAAATTTGTGACAGGCTTAAGGATCGATGTATTTACCACAATGTGGAAAGGCGTTTTACACATTACTGTGCCATGCAAGCCTAATCAAAAGCGGATACCCACGATCCTCTGAAATAAACTTTCGGACGAGTCCAAGTGGGCAAGGCTTATATCGGAAATGTTGGTCCTAGTGTTTGGTGATTATTGGCCGTGTGATCAAAATGGTAAAACGCAACAAAGATCCCACTGGGTTTTTGGATGTAAGCCTCAAATGGGCGGGGCGGTATTGTAAATATGCAAAAGTCTGTATCAATTACAAAACAAAACAAAACAAAAGAAAAAAAAAGAGGGAAAAGAAAAAAGAAACATGGGAAAAATGATCATAAAAATCGTTGGAAATGTTTCATAAATTTCGATAATTGAAGTTTTTGGAAATTGATGTAATTTTCCATTCATAGTGTGTAAAGTTAGAATTGATAAAGGATTGCAACGAAGTCCATGAGATGACCCTTGCAAGCAGAGTATCCGACGATCAGGACCTGACTGATTTACATCGATACGAACAGCCATTCATTTCGATCCAGTCAGGAGGCGAAACTCTTTGTGTGCAGGGAGGTAAAGTTATAAGAGGAACAGTTCATCTTGAAAGGGGTGTGTGTGTGAACATGTTCGTGAAGTGGTTTCGCCGTGCAAGCCTGCAACTTGCTGTTAAAACCAAGGGCCCAGAATAGGAAGGAGGGAGAACTTGCCTTTTCGATTCAGCCCGACATATTCCCTGCACTCGGCAATTTTGATAAATATCGAGATATAGATATTTACTCATAGTGTGAAGGTGTTTGAGATAACTTTGCATGTTGACTCAATGTGGAAAAATATTAGTTTATTGTTATATTTAGGTACAAGGAATTTTACGTTTTTTCGAGTTCTTATAACAGTACTAAAATTGATACACCAATTGATGTGATTAATTAAAAGAAAAGAGATTGTACATCTTGAAGAACTTCAACAACTGACGGGATCATCTCAACAATACTTTTACATTAGTGTGGGCGGAACAGAATGAAAATTCTATCATAGCGGCTCGGAACTTCTGAAAGTCTTTGCATTGAATAAATATATGATCCAGCTTTGAAGAAAACACTTGCCTTGAAATGAGTATTAAAGAAAATGTTTTTCAGGGACACTTCAGAATGATAATTATATTTTATTATATCATTATTACACACATGATTTACTACATTTTGGTTCAAGATATTTTCACCAATTGCCAACAGTAATAATGTTACAGCTTGCCGCAACTTATTACAAATTGCCGCAAGTATTACAAATTAATGCATATTTCTGCTCATTTTTTATTACAAAAAGGCAGTTATTACAAATTGACGCAATTACTACAAATTGCCGCATAACAAATGTCAAAATATCTGTACAACATCCATGAAAAAAATGACTACATGCAGTAGTACAATTTTTACGAAAGGACGAATAAGCTTGAAGTTGACACCCCATTTTTGAGTGATCACTGAACATCCTGTAGCTCAGTTGAATTTCTGTCAGTAGATTTGTGCCGGTGTGGTTCTGGCATGTACATGTCAGGTCACTCCAGTGATTGAATAATTTACAGCTACTTACTCAGTAAATATATAAAATTAAACACTGGCCAAGTTAACAGTAACAAACAAATTTCAATATGATAATAATGTACACTGTGACATATACATACATATCCGAACTGAACGGCAAATACGTTTGGTAAGGAATAGCATTGCAAAATAAACTCATTTAAGCATTCATCGGGATAAATAATGTAATCAATGTGTGTCGAATTCCACGCTGCCATTACTGAATTGGCATACTATGTACAGTTGCTTGGTATTTACATGTGTCATATGAACGCGTGTGCGTCACAGAAGAAGCTGTTCCTGGCCCCGTGCCCATGCTTTATAAGAAACTATGTACGGTTGTTTGGTATTTACATGTGTCATATGAACGCGTGTGCGTCACAGAAGAAGCTGTTCCTGGCCCCGTGCCCATGCTTTATAAGAAACTATGCAATCTGAAAAGTCACGTTTTAGGGCGTCTGGGGCACAGTGGGACAAAATCTACATTTTAGTTTCGATATCCCCAGGACCTTTTTTCATTTTCCGTGATAAATAACTAATGTGGAACACTGTTCTGAGATCATGTTACAGACATGGGCTTTACATTCAGAATCAGTTTTATAAGTCACACTGAAAAAAAAATGAGCCAAAACTTGTCCCATTGTGGCTCGGTGTTGGGGCACATGGGTAATGTGGAGCAAAGCCCATAAAACTGACGGGGACAAGGGGGAAGACTTTCCGGTTTGGTTTGTTATATCTCAGGGAGCCTCTTCATTTGCTATGGTAAATGACTCTTGTAAGAGTATTTACGTTTAGCTTGTGTGACAGGCGTGGGCCTTCCACCTTTAAACTTGTTTTGTGCTATGTGTCATTGTGCCTTGCTTCACCCTCATGACATTAATGTATGTCAATGAACTACAAGCACAATATGAATATGGTGGAAACAAATAAGGTCCTAATATTGGACAGTTCCCCTTTCCTTGCCTTTACCTATTAGAAAAATAAAACCGAAAGGTTCCAAATTAAAAAAAAAAATGAAAACAAAACTTCAGAGTGCCTTAAAGCGTTTTTTTACTCGGCTAAACCATCATAGTTTCTTCAAGCATTGGACGAATGTTGCAGACACAATACTTGCTGAGGCGTTGATAAAGGATGTCAGAAAAGAGCAGTCATCTGCTTTGGATGAAAGAAATCCACTGTCTCTCTGTTCCCCAGTCTCCCCTACACTTCTCTTCGCACAATGAAAAAAAGAAAAGCTGGGCGTCGTGTCATCACAGCCGCTTACATGGCCCTGCCTACAGCACGGCAGTAAATAGTGTCACGTATGGCGTCACAGATTCTGTAAATGGCAGCTTTTTGGCAACCAGTCTCACCCCCGGGCAGTTAAATTTGGTGTTAAGGTTTCAACGTCGTTCGATTAAAATCATCGTTTTTGGTATTTTAACTTATGGGCAAGCACTTTTCATGATATTCCTGATGCTGCATCAGGGAAAGCTGGCCTCGCCCGTCGATGTTTGCAACCAATGTGACGAGCGAATTCTTACATGGATACTCGCACATGTCCACTTTTCGAGGTGTCCAGATATGCTGATCTAAGGAGCCACTACAGAAGAGAAATGATTTGTTAATTTATTTTCGTTTATGTGGAATCTTTTGTACGGCATGTGACGCAGCGACATGCACATAAGTGATTGACCGTGTACGTTTTTAGCGTGATCAGTTGACACTCTTCCTGCACGGGGGGGGGGGGGGGGGGAGCCGTGGTGCAGGGGTGCGGAGCAGAAAATATGGCCTGAGCATTAAGACATTTACACCATATGAAGGACTACCGAATCAACAAAATGTTCCTTTTTCATGTAGGCCTTGAATGTAAAAGGCCTGAGGGGCAGGGGGAGGGGACGACATTTACGTCTTTTTTATTACTGATGTTTCATTGCAAACTCATTGTAACCACAGAGTTAACTCTACGCTGTAACCATAGATACATACGAGTTGGCACAGGCGCCAGTGTTGCTGTCACTCTGCATCTCTGATACCAAAATCCACACACAGGGACAGAGGGAGGTGGATTGCCATCTTTTGTGCCCCAGTCGGTATCGTTTAAGAAAGTGATTTTCTGAAAAGCAGAGACAAAGACTATTACAGTAAAATGATTTCCTGGGTGATGACCTTTTTATCAATTCATTTGGTCGTTGAAGCCTCGAATATTCAAATGTTTTCAATCAAACGTGATAATATTTAATAATTATGGGGTAGACTTATTGACTAAGAAGAGATATTAGGTTGTGCTTTTTTGTTTAGCTTCTGTTCAGAACTGCACGGGAAAGGGTGGAATTGTTGCTACTGTTTGTTAAACTATTTTTCGAAGCAGTAACTTTTTCGAATTGAAGCTGCGTTTAAATCATGTTATCCAGGACTTAATTGTATATGTTTACTTTGAGTGGTATTCAACAGCTTCATGAAAATAAGGTGCCGAGTTCAGATATTCCTGATCGGACTTTGTGAGGTGAAAAACCACAAATATTTCTTCCTCAAAACAATTTTTGATTATACAATACTTCTATTGCACAGCCTTCATTTACAAAGACCAGTAATAAATTCACTTTGCAATTTACAAATGAGAAAAACAAAGCAACGGAAAGTCTATACATGTGTAGAGTTTCAAACATGCTATAGCACAAAGACTATGCTCTCCGGTTCCCGCTGATGGTTTCACGGAACAACTTGCAGGTTCCGCTAAACCTGTTTATTCAAAAACATCCGCAGACATTTTGCAATATATACTTCGTAATAAAAATTACATGAAAAGTTTTATTTGTGGACAGAACGGATTTTTTACCAAAGTAAATAACAGACACTGAAAGCTTGTGATTAATAGTTTGTTTGTTTTTTCTTGTAATATGCAAATTTGAAGACAGGTGATTATCAAATAAATGAGAAGAATACACATGGTAGTTCGCAAATCACTTTAAAAGGGAATCATAAGTGCATAATGATTTCCTGTTCAAGATTCAACAAAAAAGTAATTAACACGAAGATTAGATGTAGAAAAATGATATACGAGCCATTGATCCGTTGATCATGTCAGCACGAATCCATGGTGTATATTTCTCAGCCCAGTGCGGATAGTGCCACACTATATAGTCCCACGTTCGCGCTCGTCCTTCATCAATGGAAAAGTTACCACTTTCCCCTGGACAACGGCAAATTACTTTCAAGATAAATACCCCAACAACTTTGCATTTGCACAGTGCAAAACTGTTTATCCGTGATCTTATTCGTCTACTTTACTATCACCATCGTGTGTTATATTTGCAGCCTGTGCATAGAGAATAAAACAGCTTAAGTAAATCCAAATACTAGAGTTACATACAAAACAGAAATATTCCTTGACCATATATTCTAGTTCTTTAACATTTCGTTGGAACAGTTGAGGTGTTTTATTTATTCCAATGAGTAATCGAATCAGAAATGTTAATATCACGTCTGATTTCTTTTTCAAATTTATAAACGATTAGAAAAGTGCATTGCCTGTTTATTGTCAAGACCGCATTGGGTAAAGTTTGACCAATCAGCAGCCAACACCTTTTTATCCATGACAGGACAAGTTTTCTTTAACCATTGTCTATCTCTATGTGGCGAAGACCAGAAAAGGGAGGGTCCCACAGGTTTATTGATAGGGTTTTGTGCTCTTACCTCTGGGTCATTGCTTCATTTAAGATGGGGTGGCCAAAATAAGGTATGGGACATCAAACCAGGGAGCACAAGGTGTACGTTTGTAACTTAAGGCACGTGGTGTGTTCTTACCTTTATAAGTTTGTCCTACTATTTTATCGATAAGCAGCCGGGCATTGCGATAATCTCGTTTTTCTTCGATGCTTTGATTTACAGCCATAAAATACGCCATAGCCGCGTCAAACATGTATAATCCTTCGACACCAACCTGTGACGTAAAGCAAAGACACTGTTCATATGTTGCATAACGTATTTGGATTTCACATCTTTTGCCTTTGATCTCCTTATTAGTATTGTTATGTGGTGATAAGTTTAAAAAACATAAGGGTTAATTTGTTGTATAAAATGTATATTGTGGCTGCGTTATTAAGCTGCAGTGCAAGCACATTTTGAACTTGACACAGTTAAAATGCCAAGTGTCAGCATCCCAGGAAGTGTTGAGTGATCGCCGATCTTGCTTGGTTTTGATTGGTTGAGAAAGATCTGCTGATGGGTTCAGTGAGTGAAAGGCGATCACAGTAGGGACAGGATTAGGCTTTCTCTCCCAAATAAAAAGGGCTGTGTACTGCTGTTTGCCGTCAGACATCCGAAATGTCTCATCCGTGCATATAGTGAACGGGGTGCACGTTAAATTATTGGTAGTGTTCCTGCTGCGGCAAGGCGTTCAAAGTAAGTATTGATTAGTTGAGAGCTTGTGTATGGTCCAATATATATGTATTATTGTGGATCTTGTGTAATCCACCAATTGAAATAATGTAGGCTTGTATTTTTGAGCACTTGTGTGCTCCATTTTATTTTGTTCTGGGAATCTTGTGTGCTTCCCCAATTTAGTAAGGTAGGCTTCGAAATAAGCCATTTTGAGCACTGGCTGTATGCTCCAATATTGTATTTGTGAATCTTGTATGGTTCACCAATTAAATGATGTAGGCTTTGAAATAGCCAGTTTTGACGAGGAAACAAGTGTAAATATATTTTTCAGAGCTTTGTTAGCTCTCCAATGTGGCGTTTTGTGTGATATTTCTCAAGTGTTTGTCTTGAGGTTGCACAGCAAATCCTGTAAATTAATACGTCTTATTTTCGGTGATTGATTAGACCAGACAATTGGAAAAAACTAAACCACAGTCTGGGTCTGACAATTTTAAACGGGTTTTTACAAAATTACAAGATAATGTTCTAGGTTTTATTTTATTTTTCTGATACTGCCCTTTGTAGCCCGGAGGTCGATTGGACAAGCCAGGACACCGGACCCGGCCATCCACTTTGTGAAAAGCTTATCAAACAAGTGTACGGACATTATAGACAACCTGCCAGTTTCTGCCGTGCTGTGTTTTTTGTGTAAAATGTGAGTCAATATATTTGAACAAAAAGCTTTGTCTTCGTGTTCTGTTCACGGCAGTAAAAGTGTAGCATTTCTATTTCTTTCTGTTATTGAGGCCCAGGTTGGCACAAGACGTGCTAGGTAAATCCACTTCGTAACAGTATGTACTAAGACGTTATTAGACACTGTATTCATACCAGCTTTACGTACCCACGTTGTTTTTCTATGGCACCTGGATCTGGAAACTATATTGTTTTACCGTGTATACGTATGTAGTCGATTCTGCTGAAACACCAGCCATTTGGGTCCAATGTGATTTCTTCAGCCTTTCTGCTTCGGCTAATGTTGAAAAGTAAATATCCTCAAGGGACTTAAAGCTAGGTTTTGTCAAATAGTCACGTTGCTGTATCCATATGAAAAAATCCAAATTGAAACCCAGAATCAGACAAAATAATACAAGATACATCTACTCTTTAAAAAAACCGGCCTTATAGGGACCCTTTTCCCATTTTTCCTAGTTAAATGTATATAAATATTACCTATTTGAGTTTGTAAGCTGGTTGTAAAATCATACATTTCTTTTTTTTAAATTACTTTAAGAAATCTTTGACATCCATCACTTATCAAGAAAATTCGTAACCTAGACAATAAACTTTCTATCTTTTTATATTGAAAGGTTCAACTGAGATTGTCCATGCTTGGCTGAGGTTTTGTTGCACCTATTAGTGTTCAAACGTTACACTGGCATTATGCGACATAAATGTGACACAACACTAAGCAGGAACTTGTGATATTTGTGGTAGATTTGGAAATATGCAAATTTTTTGGTACGTTACAGCTGAGCCTTTTTCACCTAAGTTGCGTCGAAAATAAGACATATCAAATCAACAATAGAAACGTGATGGGCTTGTTATAGGCAAACAACATGATGCTACAGAAAAAAGCACAACATGCAAAACTGAGACTTTAAGGTGAGAGGAATGGCTGATACTTGAAGGTTTTTAACGACAATAGTCTTTGAACCTTTGAAGTGTCATAAACTGTTACAGTAGTGGCGTCATACCTGCAACATCGCAGCATCATTGTATTTCTATAATGTTTCGATTTTTTATCTTTTCTTTCATTCCTTTCTTTCTGTCTGTCTGTCTTTCTTTTTTCAATCTTTCTATTTCCTTTTTTTCCCGACTGTGATGATCAGAGATATGCTTCCATGCCCAAAGAACCAATACTAATTTTATATAGCTTTATCTAGCTTCATCCACATAGAAGTAAAGAGAATATCGGCGCTGGACATAAGAATGTTTGCGGACATATAGCAAGACACTGTCAGGTGACACACGAACCCGTCGGGTCATCATGCCCATTTACCCTACCAAATTAAAAATAATTCTGATAAAAAACCTAAGCCTAGTTGTGGATGCAAGGTATAATTGTGTGTCCCCCACGCATACAAAGCTACAATGTGCCGATATGGATCATTCTGTTAATTGAAAAATAATAAAAATTTTGAACTTATAGCAACATCATACCTTTGTAATAGGATCATTCTGGGTATTATCATGCAAAGCATTCCTAACGAATTTCAAATAAATCTGAAAGAAGAACCGAGACTAATAAATAAAAGATTAGGCAAAAAGACAGACAGACGGAAAGAAACAATGAAAGAAACAAGGTTAAGGATTTTTTTCTTTGGGGGGGGGGGAGTGACAGTCAAAAGGGGGGGGGGGGCTTGACAGTCAGAGAGACATGTTGGGGCAAAGACAGTTATTCACTATCTATACATTCGTAGTTATTCTAGTTTAGAATCATGCTCAACCACAATTCCCAAAAAGTCTGAAGAAAAATCACGTAGTTACTTTGCTTTCAGTCATAAAAGCACAATAGTTATCTCAGTTTTATGACGAGCTAAGACAAAGCAACCTCTCAACTTCTTGTTTTAATGGCATTAGAAGCAAATATTTAGTAAATATCTAGAAACGCGGTTGCATTAACATACAAAAAGTGTTCGCAAGGATGTGTTTAAAAACAAGACGACGACCAGCCTTTGCACTTTTAAATCCGCTTTTCTCATGGAAGCAACTTGAGCGTCAGGATACATTTCTGTTTACAATTAAGCAATACTCGTGCACGTTGTGTACACATAGTGTACCCAGCTCACATGTATCCAGATACAATAATTATAACCTGTACATGTACTTATTTATAATACCCAAACCATTGCACACATAAATCGTTGAATGAAAAAACCACATGTCCCCATATCTTGTGAAAAAGATATCTACCCCATTCACTATATACATATATATATACATGTATATTTGTGTGTCTGACACAGAAAACGTAAATTTTTCACCTTTTGGTCTTCGGTGACACTTTTCTTCATGGCAAAAATATGGTTATTACAGTGTAAAGTAGTTGGTCAACAGCGCTCAGATCCCACTTTGGACAGCAAAATGGAGTAAAAATCTTAATGGAAGTGTTTTCCTGAGAAGGAAGTATTTAAGAGCCATGAACACATACAGCATTTTTAAACCACTCTTTAAGTGGCTAAAAGGCCACAACACTTTTTGCCCTGCGTTGCATGTTCTAAAATAATTGAGAAACACGGGCAACCAGAGTCCACTGAACCTCCATAATCTGAAAGCTTACAGGCAACAAAACTTTAAACCTGGAGGTTCCTCCCCATTCCAGTTATAGCCCCGTAAAGTCATTTGCCGTCCTTATCGTCAAAAATTCCAAGCAAGTTTATTATTTTAAATTGATAGCCCAATAACAGATGCCATCTCCATTTAGGCCCCCATGACTGATTGCGTGCCCTCGGTGCAATCACTGGTGGATTCGCAGTAAAAAAATTAAATGCGTTTGCAACTATTGCACCCGAAGTATGCAAAGCGCACGCACTGTGGCCTATGCATAGTAAAGTGGCACGAGCTTATATCAGAAAGTTAAGAATATTTATACTGTATTCTTTTGATGGTCATTTAAGGCCTATGCCTTTTTTGGTGGATTGATGATGGTGTTAGTGTCACTTTGTGGACTTGTATGGATGATAATCATTGTTGAGACGCTGGTTGCAACCAGTTTATTATTTTTTGAGGGGTTAATCCTGAAATTTTATTGATATTTTTGACAAATTTGGAACCTGCGCTTGCAAATTCTCTACCGTGCTGCAGAATGTGGTCCCTTTCATGAATTGTACGGTCCTTTATGCACATGAATGATGCACCTGTTCAAGCAAATTGACTGCAATAGGGCCAAAATTTTTAACATTTTTATTCCATTCTTGTCATATTAAAACTTAACATGGGTGTACTCAATTCCATGTTGGCTGTTCATGTTCCGCCCACCTTCAGGTGCTCCTGATATGGGTTCCAAGATAACGAACATCTAATACCAGGAAAACGTCCTTTTGGCAGGCCATGGTTAGTTTAAATTTCAGGAAGGACATAGGCAATTAATTGATCTTAAGAAAAAAAAAAAACTTGTGGATAATGGTACAGCTTTAATGGTACGATATGACACAGAGGCACGTTTTGTGACTCCAGTGGTTCAACTTAAGTTGCTTCGTATCTATCTAGCGTAACATTTTGAACGAAAATATGGTATTCCGCAGATAGTTGGTCCATTTTAAATGTTACTGTTGAAATGAACCATGGTAAGCAAGATGTTCCTCCTCAACGACAAGGCTCCCATGTTTTCTGATGTGGCCAATCCTCCGAACATGCTGTGTTCGGTTCATAAAAAAGGGGAAACTTATGTCTATTTTGAAACTAGAAGATAGATTACTTTTGAAAGGAATTGCCAGAGTTATGTTTTGCAGAACATTCTGTCATTATGTTATTAGGTACTTTCTAGGCAGTTTCACTTTGATAAAAAAGAGTGTATGTCAATAAATTATTCAAAATTAGAAGCAAGTAACTGAATTTGAAATGTTACCTTGGAGCCAAGAACCTGGGTAGATTTTAACTTCCATCTCTGAAGTTCCATATCTATTTCATTGATGAAAGAATTATTACCATTTGTATCAGGTTCATCTGGCGAAATCTGAAACGATACACAAACCAGTTAAAGGACCCAAACATGACAGAGTTTATGATTTCTCTTTCGAAGTCAAGGAAGAAATTCATTATGTGCTAATTTGTAATGCTTATTAAAACAGTATATATTTGGTGATTTTTGAACGTAAATCGCTGGAAAGCATTTTATATATCTTATATTTATTTGGCAATTACACAACTCATCGCGAAAACGGTAACCTTCAGGGGCAGGCAAAAATAGAGTACTAGAACCCATCTCAAACAAATTGCAAGTGATCGGGGTTTTTTTTCATTTATTCTTTATTGCTTCAACTTACACCTTAAATTTTTTCTTTGTTTGTGACTTTTTTTTTATATTTGTTCATGAACACGAGACTGAGGGAATGATATATTTTACTGAACTGGAGTTTATATGTATTGCATTTTAGTGCAGGGTGGTTCAGTTAATAATATATTCCCATTTCTTGTATAGATGATGCAGTGATAAAATCATTCATTCATTCACACAGAAATTTTCGGTCTTTCTGTTTTGTGCATATACTTTCAAAACTGTAATTCTCCTTTTCCCTATTTACAACTAATATGCTCATAAACCTTATGACAAAAACAATAAAAATAATGTGGCTCATCTGTCATCATTGGACAGAATAATAACAATTAAGGGTTGACAGAAACAGTATCATTTTATAATTATAGTACATTGTCTTTCAATTGATGTGCGTGCTGTAATCCTGTGCGTGTCTATATAAACTAGGCAAAATTAATAACCCTCCACTTAAATAATTTAATGGTGTACCCATACTTTTTTAGGTAATTTAAAGATACGTACATGTATTTGTAGCATAATCCTTTGATTACATCATGTGTAAAGATAAGCAGAGTTGGAGCCCATGCTTAACTGCACATGGGCTGAATGTGACACAAAGTCAAAAAGTGCACTTCGCAGAAAGGATCATGTGTGGTCTTTCCTGTCCCTGTTAGGACCCTCCTGACCATTGATTTTTCTCACCATACCTTTGTAATGTGGCCAGAAACTGTGCCAATCAAGGGTATAAAGGCATGGGTTTTTTCTGTCAGTTATGGATTGGCCATCACTGGTCAAACTGTGTACATCACCATGCCAAAGCTATCCACAATGGACAGGGCAAGAGCCATAAGTCGCATTGAAGCTGGGGAAAGTTGCAGAGCTGTCGCACAGGCAATGGGTGTGAACCACAAATCCATCAATGAGTTGTTGAGAAAATACCAAAACACAAATGATGTTGCAGATTTACCATGCTTGGGAAGGCCAAAGCTGACCACCAGGCAACAAGACCGTTTCATCATCAATGCAGCACTGAGGAGTACGAGCCGCACAGGTCCTGATATTCAGAGCCAGCTGGAGAGAGCCAATCCTAATCAAAGACGCATTTCCACCCAGACTGTTCATAACAGACTGCATGCTGCTGGTTTAAGGTCCCAGAGCATGGTGAAAAAGCCGGTTCTTACCCCGCGTCACAAGGTTGCTCAGTTGCAGTGGACAAGAGAACATGTCCATACAACACATGCAGGATGGAGCAATGTTCTCTTCACTGATGAGTGTCGCTTTTCCCTCCACAGAAGTGATGCACGTGTTCGTGCATGGAGACGGCGAGGGGAGAGACACGCTGCTGTTGTGTTCAGCCCACAGTTGCATACGGAGGGGGCAGCATCATGGTGTGGGCGGGCATCTCTGCTAATGGTAGGACAGACCTCATCATCATGGAAGGAACAATGACAAGCAGACGGTACATAAGGGATGTCCTGGAACCCTATGTTATTCCATTTGCGGGTGCCATTGGAGACAACTTCATGCTGATGCACGACAATGCCAGGCCACATGTTTCAGCTGTGGTTCGTGATTACCTGGATAGTGAGAGTTTTGAGGTGATGGAATGGCCAGCATGCTCACCTGACCTCAACCCGATTGAGCAGCTGTGGAGCCATATGAAAAGATATGTGTACCAGAAGATGGGTCCTAACTCACACTTCGCAGATCTACGGCGTTATCTTCTGGAAGAGTGGGAGAGTATACATCAGGCACTTGTGAGAAAGCTCGTCTACAGTATGCGAAAACGCTGCCAACAGTGCATTGACAACCATGGTGGCTACACATCCCATAGAATGGACATTTAAAGGTGCTTAATGTGACACAGTGATGAGTCAATTTCTGATCTATTGCACTCAGAAAATGCCTTGACTTGACGTACAGTCTGTGATAACTTTTGATGCAACCAAGCACCATCTGTGATAACTTCTGATGGGACTGCACTCAGTTCATAGGCATGTTTGAGCCCTCCACAGGTACTCTTGCGAACTTATTCAGATTTTGTCTGCTTATTGACACTGTGCAATGAAGCGTAACTTCATTTGATCAGAATTTCCTCTACAGATCTACTCTAAAGTGTATACAGAATAAAATACACATTGAATATATTTAAAATATGTGTGTGTTTTTTTATATAAGAATTGCTTTTAGTGGAGGGTTATTAATTTTGCCCAGTTTATGTACATGCTTTAGTTTCACGTGTACACGGTAGTTTTCACTTCCTGTATGTTAGTTCCATATGCTACAGTTCACACACACACGCGGACGCGCACAAACAAACAAACAAACACACAGACACACACACATACGCAAATATATATATATATATATATATATATATATATATATATATATATATATATATATATATATATATATATATGTATTTATATGTATGTACATATATGTATACATATTTCAGATTGAACATATGCGCAACAACTTGTTTCAGTTCAGTAATGGCACACGGTACTGTATAGAATATTCACTGAACAATTGTTGTGCAATTCCCGATGTTTTGTAGGGTGACTTGTAACCTCGTGATTGAGGGTTTCGAGATCTAGGAACACAGTTGCAGTATGTTCTTCATTCTCCAAAGCATCCTGTCAACCCTTTACACACCGAATAGCTTTCAGCAAACTCAGCGTTATTATTATTGCAAAATAAAATTGAAAGTCATCAAGGATATTCTTTCTAATCTTTCTAATAGCTTATAAGAAATGTGTAAACAATTCTTTCATACATATTTGACGAAGCACTGGGGACGCAAAAAAGGTTTATAATAACTACAGTTTGTGTACATCGATGTTATCTTAACGAAGTTTGCCATCTTTGGGAAACTTAAGAAAAACAGAATATGAAGGATAATTAAACATGAGAAGGGCCAAGATAACCTGCCCCATGCCAACAGTTATTCATTTTGCCATGTGCAGCGCTAATGCTAAGCGCCCGATCTGCGTCAAGGGAATCTATTGATTCAGTCTTAATTTTTCAGTGCCAGTCTTGGACTGAGTCAACAGCTTTCATCGGCGCGTTTAGGGCGCAATGCGCCAAGATAATCGGTCGACCTGAACCATGACATTCTCTGGAACTGCAGGCATGCTGGGATTTGAATGAAATGTCTGTCTACAAAGTATATGAACCTACAATCCTCGTGTTAAATCAGAGGAGATCGATTTCAGTAGTGCGACTTTAATCGCAGTTGGCACTGAAGGGGTTGAAATTACCTAAAGAAGAAAGGATTAATAATGGGAAAAAGGCATCTTTACAGAATTAATATTAATATCATATAAGTCAGACATAAATAAAGTTGATTAGAGAAATGTTATCTCTTGGTGATGAATCCATGTTAATTTTGACAGAACACAAATTGAAACGGCCAGCAATGTCTTCTGGAGTAGTCACTTGTATTGTATTGGTGTCTTTTTGTCCAGAACCACTCCCTAGTTGCCATTACTCTATTCCGCAGTCTTTACTTCCATAAGCTACCCTGTAACTGTCTAACCTTAACATATATGGAAATACTATAGTCCATATTGCACACGTCCTTCTGTACAATTTTGACACAGGCTGTATTAGCCCAAATAAAGTAAAGGGTCTTCACTGGATAATTACTCAGAACATGTTTCGGAGCATATACCCGTACATGTCTCTGAGTATCGACTCCTTGTGAAAGATTAATATTTAGCAAAGACAACCCACATAATAATGAATAAATATGAACGTGGCAAATGATGAATTAGCTGAGTAAGCAAAGTTTTGCTTATAAATGCAGAGCTTCATTATGTATAAAAAATACCTGTCAAACCAAACATAATTTCTAAATTTGTATAGTGTAAGGTTAGATAAGAACAATTTGACTCGCCCCTGAACCAGTATATAACCTATCAAGGTGGGTAGCCTATCTTAGTTAAACCACCTAATGTGTGAATGAAGTAGAAACAAACTGGACATTATATTCAGTCCCAGTGATTGTAAAATGAACAGTTGCAGTTAGACCACCTGCGCAAACAGAAGGGAAATCCTAACAAGTACCGCACGAATGGACATCATGCACTAGAAATGTAAAAATACCCCGTAATGACACCTACATGTACTCCTCGCTTTGAAAGTTTCCAAATCATAAAGCTCTTTTTCGCTGCCAACCTTTAGTCAATGTGTCAACATAAAAGGTGAAGTTTGTGACATTTGAGTAAATACTGTCAAATTTGAGTAGTATTTTTTTTTACCTTCCGTAAATGTGTACTTAATGCACAAACCTATGAACTGAAATTCGAATGTCACCTCTACCTATTATAGTTTTGAAGATATTCAAAGTTTAAAGTTTCGAATGGCCCTAATTTGCCTAATAAAGTGTCACCCTCTTCATAAAAAAGTCATGTTTGGAAGTAAAATCATGCCTTATTTGGAGTTTCTGCATATAAGTAGTCTTCTAATGTGTACCGATGGTACACAATAATTAGCCAATGACAACCAGTACCATCTCAAGTACACTGAAATCACCCTCTCGCTCAGCAGACAAAAGTACTGAATTCAGATTAGCCCCCAAAATAGCTGACTACCAAACACTACACAATATTTGGAAAACAAACTTGAGTGTACTGTCACCTTTATTTGTGAAAAAAGCTGTGTCAGAAAAGAATGAAAGTCATAATATATAAGTTAAAAACATGTTTTCAAAACATAATCTCTATTAACCAGATTTTGAGTACAATTATGCAAACTTGTTAAAACTGTCGAAGGCCGCTGCTGGCTACCGATAGCCCCAGGGGGTTTAACCTGACGGATAACACGCTAGCCTAAATGTCTGAAAGTGAATATTAAAACAGAATAATGCCTTAAAGGCAAACTTATATAGGAAAACAGGCGAGTATAAAATCTGTAACATTATTTTAGCCAAACTTTCTAACAATCTCTGGATATTTGCAGCAAAAGTTTTAGAATATTTGATCAAAAGTGTGTCTTCGAATCATATTGACTCAAGTATATTGTAAACAAATTTGGTTTTAGATGCAAAGTCCTGAAATTCAGAACAATTACTACCAAATCTTAAAGTTTGTGACAAAATGTATTATATCCAATAGCTTCCGAAATATTACTGTCAGTTAAGTACTTCAAAATTAACTCATCAATTTTGTGATAGACTTTAATGCAAAACCTGTCATAATTGACCCAAATATCCAAGCCCAGAAACACACATCTGAAACTATCTGAATTGTTACATTCATATGAGGGGTATTTTTGGGTATATTTTCTCAGCTAATTCATTGAAATTTTGAATATTTACAAAAGCGATGTCGTCAATATATCTTGCGTTGTATGATAATTTTGTTACCTTTCGAAACTGCTTTTGCATCAACTTATCCATACACTTAAATTCAAGCCGGGTTAATGTTAGTGATTACAGATATATCTTGTAGTTCTTTTACCGCTTTTGAAATTTTTAGGGTGCTTAAAATTTACCATATTGAAATTTTTAATGTGGGATTTGTAAAAATAAACATTATTTCTAAAGACTCTTTTCAAGTTTGACAATCATCCTTCAAATTTCTGAAAATCGATTTTTCTTTCTTTGCCCAGTCCATATGGTAATAATCAAATGCATTACATTTATTCTGAAAAATACCGTCAATGTTCAACTCAGGACATATCCAAAATATGTACCTTTTTCATCCATTCGTTTCAAACTGAATTCGTATTGTATCCAAATAACCTGTAAATACATGTATGTGTGGTATATGTCAACAAAATTAAAATATCTATTGTTAGACATACATTCACCATTTTGATTATCTGCGACATCCTCAAGAGTAATTGAAGCCAGAAATTTCTTGTAATTCGTGATAATTTGTTCAATTTCATTGCCATGTTTATAGGAAATAATGGGGGAATCTATTCTGCCCATTCTTCGGGAATCATGTTACGAACAAATTTCAATTTAAAAAGGGACTGAATGTTCAGTGAAGCAATAGTCTGTGTTTGAAAGGAATGCTCCAAAGCATTTGATCCGTTTCTTTTTTTATGAAAATCTGGTTTCCGAATAGTCGTTGCTGTGTAAACATACACACTTTCACAAAAAAAATGTACAACTGTGTGTTCAGAATAAGGAATACCCAAATATTCATTGATTCTGGTTATATATCGAAATGATAGTGCTTTTAGAGTCATACGTAGTTGATCAATGCCACGAGAGAAAGCCTGTAATAAACTTTGAGCAAGGTCTTTGGTATCCATCCACCTAAATTTCCTAGTTTTCAGTAATTTTATTCGCCAAAGACTTTTTCTTTGCATACTGGCTTGATTATTATGAAAAGGTGTGTAACTGCTATCAAGAGCTGGGAAGTCCAAATTGTTCACATCACCGATGCTTAAGTTTTGTCCTTCAGTTCAAAGCGGAAAGCTGAATTAAGTGTTTTGGTTCAAAATCTTCCATTTAATATAATTTTCTTGTGTTGACATAACTACCTTGGTCTAACAAATTTGGCTGTATGTAATCAGTAAGTTGTACCCGGCAATCCAAATGTGACTGTTCCTTGAAATAAAACTGTTACACAAAAAGGTGTTTAATTTGTTATTTTTTAATTGTAGTTTTGTGTCAATTAAAACTCTTTTTAACTGACTCTTAGATAGGCTCACATTAATGTGATTTACATTTGATGCAGGCTATAAAACAAAGGATATTAAAATTCGCACAAGATAATATAAAATTTCCCGACCAGGGGTTTCTCAACAGGATCTTTTGGTTGGTAACGTTACTGTGAAATTCTTTGTTTTCCTGATGAAATTTGATATACAGAATAGAGTTAAAATTTCGTCAATATATATTCCAAAATCAGGACTCCAGGCTAACGCTTAACCTTTTCCACTTCTCAATGTTCATGATTTATTTCTATGTTTTAATCTATCAAAAGCCTTACTATATTACTTTTTTGCCTACGACTACATTGTCAACTTAAGTTTAGTTTATGATATTAAGTCATCACAGTATATAAGCAGATTTTATCTATAACATTGGCTATCATTAAATTTAAGAACCTTCGGCACCTTCACCAAGTCGAAAATGATTAGGGTTTGTATCCGCTGGTCCATATTGCTCTTCTTCATACCAAAGGTACAACGGAAGTATTTACACGCGCAATGTTATGATAAATAGTTATCTGTATCGTCCAGTGCGAAGAACAAGCAGTTCTCCATTATATTCAATACAGTACACATGTCTGCAGAGCACACCACTAGCGCTGCTTATTCCTAGCAAACGTTTGCCGAGGCACAATCCTGCGGTTATCCATTTATTTTCTTCCGCGTGATTCAATGGAATCTTGATCAGCTTGACCTTTAAATAAGGCATTATGGCACAGGTATGTAAAAGGTGTCTGAGAGAACTGAATGCCAGGCTAAACAATTCACTAAATGCTCTTGACCCACATAAAAGATTATTTTCAAATCTTGGTAAGGTCATCATCAATACGTCTCCATGCATACATGCATCTTTTAACAAATTAAATTTAAAACTACTGACATAAGATTCTACATGAATATACGAATGGTGGGAATTTGATGGATGACAATCCGAAGACGCAAGATTGGGCTCACATAATCCAACTCAAAAACATGAATTGTGTGTGCGAAGTATCCATCATAACAATGCGGACATATGCTTTCAAGTAGATCTGAATGAAAATATTGTGAGAAACTCACATATGCACTTTTTTCTGTACTAGAAGGTGACTGGTGATAATGTAAAACAGGTATTAAAGATATCGACGTTATTATGTATTCCATGTTAAATGTTTAATCATATATTTATAACATAGAAATATCATTGAATAACATTTTCTGAAATTTTATTACATTTATATTGCAGGGGGGGGGGGGGGGCAGGATGACCAAATTACCACATGAGATAATCAGGCAAGCAGACAAACAAACACTCACCTGTCTCAGGTGATGCAGGATCTTTTTTTTTTTGGTGATAATATTCGGCGTGTCATCTGTGTCCTTGAAGCTTTCAAGACTAAACAGTTTCTCCGTCACAATGTAAAAGTACACATAGCTGCTGTTCATCATCCCCATCTTATTTGCTGTCAGCAGGAAACTCTTAAGCTGATTGTGACGCATACACAGAAAAAAAACTAAAATAAAGAAATCAATTACTCACTTTTTATGGGAAAGATTACTTCTGTTATATTCGCAAGATTATGACCAACATTTGGTCATAAAACTTTAAAAATGAAAATGCTTGTGCGGCAATTGGTAACGACAGAAAGCGCAGAAATGTGCTAAAATTTGTAATACTGCGGCAAATTCTAATAATTGCGCCAAAATTGCATGTTATGACTTTATGCAATTTGTTACTCTATCTTGGAAAAAGCGCAATAAACCGGGTGGGTTTCAAATGTTACAAACTGTAATACATTGCACAGAAATAGGTTTCAAATAGATGAAATCTTTTGTTGAGACGACCTCCTATAGAGGTCTTAAGAGTAGATAAACTTTTTCTTCTTTGTATGAAGATAATAATTTATTGGTAAAACAACAGGCCAAATAACAACATGGTGGAAAAGCACTCTATATTTATCCTTTTCCACCTGCAAAAGGATGAACAAAATGCAGGGATCAGCTGACTTATCCATAAAGCAGAGACCCCTCTACTAGGGTGTCGAAGAGAGGTGCTCGGCCAGATTATTTGAAGTAGAATAACAGGAGCTGTCACAGATAGAGTGTGTCGAATCATTTTTTTTTAAATGTCTTATACAATGGGATAACAAGACATGTGTCATATTGTTTTCGGTCTCCCAGCTGCTTTCATAAACTTTTGGCCTCCACGAAACATTTGTTAAAAAATGGCATAAGAAAACTTGTTTCTAAAAATCTTCAATGAGCCTGTCTACTCTACATCTGGACCGGGATGCATGCATTATTGCGAAAGGTACATTTTCTTCCCTTGGTCAACATTATATATATATATATATATATATATATATATATATATATATATATTATAATAATAATAATAATAATAATAATAATAATAATAATAATAATAATAATAATAATAATAATAATAATAATAATAATAATAATAATAATATTATTATTATTATTATTATTATTATTATTATTATTATTATTATTATTATTATTATTATTATTATTATTATTATTATTTTTAAAAAGCTGTTTTCTCAGTCCAAAAAAGGATAGTACGTGCTGAAATATCTTTTGGATTTACTTTTGCTATTACATTTATAGGTCCATGGATTAAAATGTAATAAAGCAAACATTTCAAATATTTATAAAAATAAAGATTTTAAATCAGAATGACATTTAAACATTGGGAGCTAATTGTAGTTTAACAAACATTCTGACCTGTAGCGAAGCAGTAAAATGAAATATGTGTAAACAAATATCGAACTAAGGTGAACCAGGTTTAGTTTATTTTTTTTCTCAGAATTCATTTGGGCTTATATCACCTGAAATAGGTCCTTATTCTGTAAAGCCTCTGAAACTTGGATTTGCCACCTTTTACTGAATTTAAGCTTGCCATAACTCCATTGCGAAAAAAAAGAAATCTCTGAAAACTTTTTAGGTCGTAAATGCCAGCATTGTATTTTAAAATTTGAAAGTGTTAATTCCACATTTAATTGCCATATGTCTATCTTTGTTCAACAGATGACCCACACTCTTTAAATTTCATTCTGATATAAAAATCAGGATTTGTCACTTTTGAACATAAAGCCATGAGTTAAGCATTTCAAAACCGTGAGTTTCGTATGAGTACCCTGGATATTGTCCACGAAACGTTTATTTTACCAGGAAACTCTAAGTTTTGTTAACAAAACCTTGGGACTCTCACGTTTTTTCAACCTGGGTTTTGCACTAAACCTTAGTGTTTGGCAATAGTGTTTCTAACATAACAATATCATTTTGTTATTCCTTCGTTATTAAAAAAATGAAATCCCTGAGTTTTGTCATCTAAACCTTTGGTTTGAATGGAAATCTCTGGGTTTTGTAGGCATAGCTTTAATAATTGCAACAAAACATGGGGTTTTGCTTAGTTATAGACTTATTTTGAAAACACTTGGAGGCATTTCCAAACCCTCCGAATTGCAGTGTTTGGCAGGTGACTTTTCACATAATTTACATATATCTCGGTTTTGTGCAGTCTTAAAATCCCCTGTTTTGTCTCCTATTAGAAAATCCTCAGTTTTGTGACTTTGCCACAAATTAATTTGCATAATTTGTAACCACCCTGTTTTTGCGGTTATAACTCTGGGTATTGGGGTTGACCGGTGCAAAAAGTCACACAAACTTGGGTTTTGTGCCGTTATAAAACCCAGGGTTTCGCACAGGAAACGCTGAGTTAAGTGACGTCATAAAACTTTCGATTTTATGGTTAACCGCTGAATTTGGATCCAGCAAAACTTCTGGTGCTTTTTAACGAATCGTACCATGGCTATTATAGGCATTAGCCTAGGGTCACTTTCGACGGGCCTTCTGTTTCGTTTAAAAGTTTGGCACTTGCACGATCAGGTCGGTTTCGAAAAAACAGCACCGAGTGAGCAAACCCAGAAATTCAACGGCAACAAAATTAAATTCACCGTCATGCTCATGTAATGATGCATCTAAAACACCCTGAAATCTGGTACCCGATCCGACTGCCCACCGTACTACTCATGTGTTACTAGCATCATTTGCGATTGTCAAGTTACAAAATCCTGGCTTTTCCCCTTCCATAAAACCCACGGTTTTGTTCAGTTATATTAAACTTCAGAAAATCTAGGAATTATTGTAATTGGGAAAGTCCAGGGATTCGGCTACAAAATACAAGGCGGAGGAAAACTGAGAGTTTTGAAAGGAAAGACAGATATGAAAATTGGTCTCTTTTTTCAGCTAAGTTTGGTAAACCCTGAAAAATATAACAAAAAGCAAGCATATCACCATAAAACTTGATGTTTTGTGTGTAAAACCAACGGTTTTGTGGATAAACGCAGGCTTTCGTACATAAAACCCTACGTTTTGTGGAAAAATATGCAATTTATGGACAAAACTCATGGTTTAACACAAAACCTCGAGTTTTCGCACCAAGCCTGAGAGTCTTCTGTAAAAAATAGGGTTTTGCATACAATGTCCAGATTTTGTCACCAAATTCTCAGTTTTGCATAATACAAATTACAAATTTCCATATCTCTGCAAAACCATGGGTATTGTGACCAAAATTCGCGGTTTCCCCACAGAACCCTGGGTTTTGTGAACAAACGTAGGGTTTTCCTACGAAACTCAGGGTTTTGCTACACAAAACTCTCGGTTTCATGCAAAAAAAAAAAAAAAATCCTGTGTCTTGTAGTACGTTGTACAAGATAACTTCCATACATGGCAATTTCCCACGAGAGAAGAAAAGGAAAACAATATACACCAACAGCTTTCCCCTCAACCCGTAACAGGTGCATAGCATCTCAATTGGTGTAGGCCAGAAGGGGTCAAATCAGCGGCGGGAGATGAGCATTTAATGTGGATGCAAGCCCCCCCCCCTCCGCACACAAATATTATAATCAGAGAGAGAGAGAGAGAGAGAAAGAGAGAGAGAGAGAGAGAGAGAGAGAGAGAGAGAGAGAGAGAGCAGTAGTAATCACTAGCAGTGAAAAAGAAACATAAACAAACAGAATAACACAATTCACATCAAACTTGTGATTCCATATTCAATCACCCATGCTAACTTGAGGGTGCATGGCTAGTAAACTATGAAATAATCCGAGACGTTCTGGTCTTGTGATTTTATTTTAGTATATATATATATATATATATATATATATATATATATATATATATATATATATATATATATATATATATATATATATATACATATATATATATACATATATATATATACATATATATATATATATATATATATATATGCGCGTGCGCGCGCGCGCGCGTGTGTGTGTGTGTGTGTGTGTACATATACATATATACATGTAATTGTGCCCAGGGCTACGTGTGTTGAACGCGTTATTATCTTTCTCCATGACAGTAAAAAGCTATCCAACTTGAGCCTTAGTATATAACCTGTGCGTGATATGATTTCTGTGCACGTGGGTATATCTGATGTACTGCTGTAGAAACTTCTTCTTTTCTCTATGTGGTATGTACTTTGACCTTATTACCTCTATTTAAAGTTGGTTCCTCAACACAATTGACCAAATTCACTTTAGTGACAACCAGTTTACATGTCTAAATATCGGTATGTCATACACTGGGCAAGATACTGAAACAGTTTAATGTTACACTAAATATTTGCTTCGTTAAAGCAGGCTGGGAAAACGTACAGTTACCTGAAACATTAATTAGTGTTCTAAATATATCGCAAACAAGTGGTAGATTTATCCTACCTTTTTATATCCTGCCTGTAAATTGATGTTGCTTCCTGGCTTTGTCTTTATTTGAAGTTCAGTCACTCAGACACACAAAAAATGTGTCTTACACTGACTATGTTTAAATTAGATGAAATCAGCATGCACAAAGCTGTATTATCACTTCAATTTACCCTTCTTTTCAATTGTGTGTGTTTCTTCTTGTTTTTGTTTGTTCTTTTGTTTGTTTGTTTGTTTTTCTTGCTGTAGCAATATTGTAGAATAGATTTTCAGTATCTTCACGTGAGGTTTTGCTCATTGCCTTACCTTTCCTGGTGCCAATTCAGACAAACACATAGGTCTCCCTCTCTCTTGAAAGGCAGGCGAGACCATTTTAAAGATATTTACCTCTCGAATACTTCCGCATTTGTCTTAAATAAGGACGAAGGCGTTTCGTCCATATCCAGCGTTCCCGACGTAGTCCATAAATGCCAGTCAGACGAATCATTCTGAGCGACGCAAAGACTGATTTACATTTATCGTTTCTATATCCGACGGGCATAGCGATGCTCCACTTAAACATTTTCATGATAGTCTTGCACAGCTTCGTGAGTTGTACGGTTGTCTTGCCAAACCAGATAACATTGAATAATTTATCTGGTATGCCATCAAAATTGTTCATAAAAGCGTGGGTCAGCACCGGAGGTCGGGCAGTGGCTAGAACTAATTGTGATGTTCTTCCTGTAATTATCAAAATTGAGATAAATACTAAAAGAGGACACTCATGAGCAAAAGCAACTTTAAAATTAATCAGAAAATATTGATGGTATATCTTCTAAACTCTTCAGATTGAGGGCCATGGTAAAGGGTTTTTTTCTTCTTTCTTTTTTTTTTGTACGAGGACAGGACTACAATAACAGGCCTGCGTCAAGCCATTCAAAGCATTTCCAACAGGCTATGTCAAGGTCCAGCAAAAACTCAAACATATAAAAGTGTGTGTCTCTGATCATACGTTACCGCACATTCGGCTACCAACATTTCCGAGCTTTGCCGTACCCAAACGAAGTTAACTTTGGCTCGTCTGGTTGTTTATTTCTTTTTAAAGCCTCCCGCGATCGAGATGGTGGTGGGTGGGTGGCGGGCTTATATTGTTTGTACAGTACCCTTTATAGAATTAGTAACCCCACGAATTACCTATACCGGTCAACTCCCTTACCCCAAAGTAGTCACATTCATTTTTTAACTACTTTTGCTTTTTGCCATATCTCGGTCACTTTTTGCATGTCTGGAAAAAAAATCACAGCAAATACCTACTTTTCTGGTTACCGTAACCTAGATACACTGGATATCGGGTCCGACTGTCACTTTTGAAGTTCTCACCGTCACTCGAAAACTTACTATCCGACTCGATCAAAAAAAAAAAACTATTTATGAAAACCTTGGTGCACTCACTACATTTCGTTCATTGAAACATAAGAGGTCCGACTGGAAACTTAGGTTTTCGAAAGTGTTGTAGTCGAAGAATCCCAGGAACCGTAGACCCCGCTGGGGGTGTCTTTGCACTAAGGTGCAGAAGGTGATTTATACTGGAGTTAAGCACCTGGCATTTGGGTAGCGACCTTGACCTTCTTTTTGATCGGGCGGCCATGTTGAGTAAAATCCGGCTTTTTGTGCATAACTCAAAAAGTAATCAATCGATTTGAATGATGTTCAAGTCTGTGGATGGCTGGGTTAAGGACACCCAAAAAAAAAAATAAGAAGTTTGAAGGTGAAGGTCATATGGCCGTTTCAGAAAATACAAGTTTTTACGCAAACAAATTTGAAAGCGCGAAATCTAAGAGACAGCTTGAGCTTACAAATGTTCATTCTAGCAGATTCACACTTGTGTACTGCAGTGTTGCACCTGATATGTGAATTATCACATTGAGCTATAATTTCAAGGTCATCAACTTATCCACTTTTACTTTTTGTCAATATTTGGAAGGTCACAACTCTGAGTTGTCAATGACCTTTGGAACACTACTGGCCAACCTAAAATACTCCTTTAATACCCTTTAAGATGGTGTATTCAATTTTGTAACTTTGACAAAATTGTAGGGACACCCTGCCTAATTACGGAAAACACATTTTGGTCTATTTCTCAAAAAGGTATATACGAATTGGAGCAATATTAAGTTTGTTGCCTAGCTCAAATGTATTGCTAAGTCTAAGTATTCAAATTAACATTTGACTTTGAAAGGTTAATGGTCAAGGTCATTTGGCGATCTGAATATTTTCAGCCTGACAAAACTTGCTAAACTTAGGTCACTTCTCGTCCGATTTATCACCATGTTGGGCTTAAAACATATGACTTTTAACAGCGTAGATTTTGTGCACGAAATTTGACCTTTGAGAATTTTAAAGGTCAAGGTTGTCCACATTCTTGAAATATTCGACTGGCCATAACTAGGTCAATTTTCAGCCAAGTTGATTAATGCATAGAGAATGCAATGGAGTACCCTCCCGTAAGGAGCAATTTACCTTTCAAGGTTTGACTCTTCCTCAAAATCCTTTATTTTTTCACAACTCGATCGATTGTACATGATATTGTTCCATTGGGCTCAAAATGTGCGACATGTAATGCCGCACAATTTTGTAATTCACATACGACTTCTGTAGGTCACAGAAAAGGGCACTTGAACCTTTCAAATTTTCATCCAGCCACAACTCGGTCAATTTTAATCTGATTTGAACCATGTGTGATCAAACTGTAGCTATTGTAATACTGGAAATTTTTGTAAGATAGATGTATCTTAAGTTCAAGGGTCCAGGTCATTTGGCCCTTCGAAGTATTCATCGAGTCATAAATCAATCAATTTACACCCGATTTGGACCATGTGGGGTCTTATTGTACGCATCATCACACTGCATAATTTTGTTATCAACATGTAACCTCTAAAGGCCAAAAGTCAAGGTCATTTGCCTTTTTGAAATTTCAATTCAGCCATAACTCGGCCACTGATAATCCTATTTGGATCATGTTTGGCACAAATTGTAGCCACCATAACCCTGCACAGTTTTGATATTTACATGTGATCTCTAAAGGTCAAAAGTCAAGGTCATTTGGCCCTGTGGCCCTTTGGAAATTATATTGCCCAATAACTCGGTAAATTTTGAGGCAATTTGGACCATGTTGGGCTCAAGTTGTAGCTATTGTATTTTCACAATTTTGTTAAGTATGTGTGACCTCTATTGGTCATAGGTCAAGGTTCTATAAGTTGAGACGACTGAATGTATGATCGAGACCGGGGAGAGGCTTCCTCTCTTTGATCGCTTGCGATCGGAGATGTCATGTTTGTCTTTTAATTTTTGGGTGTTTTGTTCTTCTTTCTTTCTGTTTGCTTTCTGTGTTCCTGATGGTTATTAAATATCTATCATATTAAACTCACTGGACATGCTTTCATAAAGTTCAATAATTTAAGTAGCCTTGAAATGAGATCAAGGTCACTCATGTGGTTTAATGATCGTACTTTTATAAGGCTGACTGACTGACTAATGAAGCCGTGACACCTGAACCAGGGTCAAAGTCGCTCATATGTAATTTTTATCCAATCTACTTATAGGGGTGTTACACATAGAACATTACGGGTAGCTGCCCTTTTTCTTAAGATGTCTTGATGCGAATGAACATATCATGCAACTGACAATGTTGGTCCTTGTTGCCTTAGAAGGACGTAAATGTTGCTTTGATGACATCATATCTGAGCTATTTATACAAAGGTTCCACAAAAAAAACAAAAAAATACAAAAACAAACAAACAAACAAACCAAAAAAAAAAAAAAAAAAAAAAAAAAAAAAGAAAGAAAAAACCAGAGAGAGTTTCTTGCATTTTTAAGTTATCCCGATGAAAACGAGTGCGGATGGATGGTTGATGACATCATGACAATACCCTTCGGCCAGATGGTCTCGAAGGGTAATAAAGTATACATTTTCAAACATGACAGGATCCAAAATATCACTGTTGACTTGGTATATTTTAATTTTTAGAGCTAATTATTCGATATAAATTCAGATGTGACACTCTGAGAAACTATTTTATGCATTTTATAATTGATAATTACCCATTCGGTTTAATAATAGTCCCAGGAACTTCCCTTATGTGTTTCTGTTTTAAAAATTTGGAAAGCCTTAAAGTATATATGCACAATGTGGCGTACCCTCGACTTGAGAATTTTGAAGAAAATAAAACTCAATAATATGGTCTACCATAATAGCCTCTGTGGATTGATTGACCATTAAACTATTTAACTTAGTCTCACATTTTTTACTTTGCTCATGACACCTTAGGAAAAAGAATCTTATACCAGAGGGTATAAAAAATCTTCCGTGTTTATTAACCTTAGGTCAACGTTTCCATGTTAATTGGTAAAATATGGAATTGAATGTATTGAATTGAGGCAAAATTGCTTATTTGACAAAATAGTCTATATATTTTGAATTTATTGATGAAGTGAATTATTTCTTTAAGGGTTACGTTTCATTTACAACTTCTTATCTGTATTATGTGCGACCATGGCTAGATGGCAGGAAATGTCATTCATGGTGGATTTCAACACATTATTGTATGCATCGTTTAATCGCTGTCATTATAATATGTAATACAGAAGTAAAGTAGATGTTTCCAGGCGTGTAAACTAGATATCAAATTTGCAAACCTCTTTTAATGACCTGGCCGTAAAGAGTAAATCTGATGCGGCTCAATCAAAAACGAAGAAAGATACCTTTATCACACCGTTTTGGGCCGTTTTAATAGAATATATATATCAAACACAAAAATCATTTATCACTTTTTACTTGAGAATCCAGAAATGGTACTGCTTAGAGTAGTTCTGGTTATGTATAAAATCAGTCGAAAGAGTGTTTTTTGACTGGAGAGCTCCAAGAACTTACAAATTGTTCGTTTTAACAGAATATATATATATATATATATATATATATATATATATATATATATATATATATATATATATATATATATATATATATACATATATATATATATTTATATATATATATATCAAATACAAAAATCATCTATCACTTTTTACTTCAGAATCAAGAAATGGTACTGCCTAGAGTAGTTCTAGTTATGTATAAAATCAGTCGAAAGAGTGTTTTTTGACTGGAGAGCTCCAAAAAACTTAAAAATTGGATTTAAAGGTATCGGTCACAGCAGTTGGGTACTTAACTTAATACCGGAGTTGCCGATTTACGATATAATCCATGTGTCATATTTTAAAATAGTTCAGCCCGGAAATTTAGGGTCAAATTATCATTAGTCCATGCAAAACCTTCATTGAATAATTACACATAACTTCACGAAGAGGTCACGATTTGATTAAGGAATGTGTTGTTAATTTTCCGAGAAATTGCCTCTATTCAAGGATATTCTAACATACGATGACAATTCAAGTAGCTCTTTTACCTACCGTTGTACATACTCGATCCAAACAGGACATCAACATTGCGAGTATATTTCAATAACATCACCTTGTGAGTCCATAAGACCAAACGCGAGTGGTCGTTTTCCCTAAATACACTGAAATATAAAACAGCAAACACTTAGGTGGCCGTAAGATAGGGATGAAGAGACATTTTTACAGGTGGACCAGTCAAGCAAAGCTATAGACGATAGACACTTATGATTATTAGATTGTTCTCATCCTGCCACTTGAAACATTCAATGAAAATGCATGGTAAAATGAAACAAGACCTCACTCCTTTTTAATATAACTGGTTAGGCTTGTCTTACTTATGTTATTACTTTTTTTTTGGGGGGGGGGAGGGAGGGATTCGTGTTTTGACCCTAGGCGACAGCGCCTGCTATTATCATTTCTTTGAAAATCTAACAGTGAAGAGGAATAATAATGCGTATTCTTAAGCATCATCAACATAAACGTTACCAAGAAAGCCTGTTACGTGGGCTAAAAGCAGCCATGATCTGCTTACTTTAGACTTATTTAGAGAGTTGGCTCTGCTCAGGACATGTATAACATTAACAGATATTTCCCACAACTCACCGTACATAGGTTTCAGAACTTTTGATAACCTTCACAAGATCACCGCCGTTATCGGGCAAAACCGAGAAGGTCGAATATTGCTTGAATCAATGTTTTTGACTAATTGCAACAGTAATGCACAATATGTTGAAACTGAATGACACCACCAAGATGATGTGCTCCAGATCTACAGTGTATCTTGACGTCGGGAAACAGCTTGATGATAAACTCATACCAAAAGGAAGGCATTGGCTTAGTTTCAATTTCAGAAGGAAGGGCCAAGTAGAGATTGGTGAAACAGTAATAAAAGGAGGAAATAAGGCAAAATAATACCAGTAACAATAAAAGTCACTACACCTTTTTCCTGAAGGTAACAGAGACTGATAATTCGTTGGTGTTGGTCTGCATGAGCATACAAAAATTTCTTAGTTGCTTGCAGGTAGCCAAATTTCGATATGTCGTGACCAATACCCAGCAAGAACTCGATTCACTGGTTTAATTCTATATTGAAATTCTACATTGACTCTCAACTAAAGTATCGCGCATGGAACCTCTAACTATAATCATGCATTGTAGTCGCCAAATGTAGACTAAGATTGATTATTTATTCTTTTTGCACATCCACAGCAAAAATGAATGGGTAATTAATGAATATCTGCCCTCACATTGCAATATTAGCAAAACAATTAAATGCAATCATGTAAATATTTATATCCATTCCGACAAAAATATACAAAACCAGAAGGAACACAAAAAAAAGACAAAAAATTAAAAAAAACAAGAAACAAAAACTCCCAAAATATGAACCAAACAAATGAAAAAAACAAAAAACAAAAAGAAAAACAAAAAACAAAAAACAAACAAAAACAAACAAAAACAAAAACAAAACAAAAAAATTGGAAAGAAAAACAAAAAGGCTATTTAAACAGCCCATGCTCAACTGACTTTGCCATTAACCCATGATACGTCTCACTCACCAGGATCTTATGCTACGCAGTGTACAGGATGCAGGCTACTCAGTGCATATCTGTAGGTGCCCCTGTTCATATCGAACAATTTGTGTTTTTCTCTTAGTTACACCTGTTTTTCCTCGAACAGAGGTTGTACAACTGCAATGGTCAAAAGTAGTGCCTGTATATGTGCTTGCCGGGTGCCATAGCTGTAGCTACATGTATATAATATCTTGGTCATCACTCAACACTATGAATGGATCTCCACTTCGGTCTCATTAGGACTCCAAGTTTGGTCTATAAACCAGTACAAAATAGTTACTGTAGCAGGAATATAGTTCAATAACTGATAGTGGCTTCATTTTTATTTTGGGCAATATCACAACTGACCTTGCATCTATATTGAAATTGGTCAATGTGTGAAGCTTGATAGATATAAGACAGCTAACGCATAGTACAATTACCAACTGCAGAACTTCATAGAGTTAAGATACCGTACTCTAGAAGTTTTACTTTCATTTTACATTTAATACTGCCCAGTGTACACAAATGTACACGTAACACTGATGGCTACAGAATTCATCAGTCTTGCAGTTTTTCTGGTGACTATAGCCTGGGTTAAAAATTCTGTGTAAATGGGGACACATTTTTGTACCAGAAAAGTACTATTTGAAAGAATTTGAACAAACCAGAGGTGTTGATATATGTAAAATCTCCTTATGGACATATTGTCAGCTGCCTCCCGACAGAATTTGGGATGGGTCTTGGGGAGCTCAGGGTGCTTGTGGTGGTGGATCGCTGAATGGTACCACCTTCATGGGGAAATAGATGGAGGATGTACATGCAGAGTTTAGTGCTCCCCCCTCATTGGTCTGCTGGGGTCCCCAGGTTACAAATCACAATGCATAAAAGCAGATTATTTGATGTGCTCTGATCCTGCCACCTGTGAAGCACATGTACTGGACCCTGATCGTCACTTTTTTTTAACATATTCTTTTCTTGGGCAACGTTTTGTCCTTCTGGTTCTGTTTGGGCTGAAGGTAAAGCCTACAGAATGCAGTCTTTATTTTTTTAACATGCGAGTTGCATGTTCATCTTATAGTTTATTATGCAAAACTTCCAAATGGGGTAGTACACAGGGGATATATGTAAATGATGTATGCTTCACTTTTATAGACTATGACTAAGAATTTAGGAATCAAGTCTTTTAATGTTAGGGGTATTCAAGATTCCCAGAAAAGAAGAGAGATGTATAGATGGTTACGGAATAAAAGGTATTCCATCTTTATGCTTCAAGAAGCACACTGTACAGAAAAAATAGAGAAACAATAGTATGCAGAGTGGGGATTTAATATTTATTTTTTTCATGCCAGTCAGATGCTCGAGGTGTGTGTATTCTTTTCAAAACTGATTTTGATTATCAGATTCATAATGTAATAAAAGACAGCTCTGGCAGATATTTAATTTTAGATATCACTCTTCATCAGCAAGGATTAACATTAGCGAATATATATGGTTATAATGAAGAATTTATAGAACAGGTAGAATCCCTCCCAAATGACCATCGAACCATTGGAGGGGACTTTAATTTTGTTTTGGATATCATGAAAGATAAATGTGGAGGAAACAGTACTACATACCTAAATGATCAACAGGTTATTTCAAATTGGATGGAAGATACCTATCTTTTGGACATCTGGAGACACAAACATCCTGATACATATAAATATACATGAAAACGAAAGAATCCAACCTCAATTCAGAGTCGTTTCGACTTTTTTAGTATCTTTTGGCCCTGTGAGTTGTATTAAAGAGGCCGATATAATCTCAGGATTCAAGTCTGACCATTCTGCCATAGCCTTCAAAATAGGGAAAAACACACAGTCTAGAGGACCAGGATTTTGGAAACTTAATTGTCCTTTTATGCAAGACAACGAATTTGTAAACATGGTAAGTAATATTTTCTAAAATGCCGGACATATGGTTAAAACTGAGGCCCCAATATTAATATGGGAAATGTTAAAACTTAGAATTTGCTCGGAAACTATTAGATATGCAGCCAAAAAGAAAAAAAAGCAGGCAAAATAAAACTGACAGTTTAGACAAACAAATGAAACAATATAATATAGATACTAATGGTCCTTTGAGTATCTATGAGGAAACTCAATTAAAAGAGATTAAACTGGAACTTGAAAAAGAATTAGAATACGATGCAAATGGTGCAATACTCAGAAGTAAAATATGCATGAAGAATGTGAAAAACCTTCCAAATATTTTTTTGATCTTGAAAATAGAAATTATAACAACAAAGTAATAAATAAATTGAATATAAAAGGTAAAACTATTTATAATCCCAATGAAATACTACAAGAAGAAAAAGAATTTTATCACAACCTGTATACTCTTTAAGTACAGGAAACAGACATAAATATCCAAGCTATAGAAGATTTTGTTAATAATGCAGACATTCCAAAAGTTTCTGAGTCAGATATGTTGCATTGTGAGGGCGAAGTAACAGACTCTGAACTACTGAATGCTCTTGATAATACATCAAATAATAAGTCCCCAGGCTCTGATGGTTAGCCAGCAGAATTCTATAAAGTTTTTAGGGACAAATGCAAAAGCTATCTATTGAATTCATTGAATGCACCTTATGGAAGAAGATTGTTATATACAACCCATAGACATGGAATAATAACACTGTTACAAAAAAAATAAATAAATAAAAGACAAAGATCATATGGAACTAAAAAATTGGAGGCCAATTACTCTTTTAAATCAAGATTATAAACGTTCTGCAAAATGCATTGCTTTTCGTTTGAAGAAAGTCCTCTAAAAATTATCAATGAAGATCAAACAGGCTTTTTGGAAAATAGATACACAGGGTCGAATATAAATAAGGTACTACATTTGATGGACCTTGTTGACGAAAAAGATATCCCAACCCTCCGATTCCTGATTGACTTTGAAAAAGCTTTCCACTGTTTAGAGTGGAAAGTTACTAAAAATGACTTCGGATCAATTTTACCCTACCCGAGACGTTCGCCAAGGGTGTCTTCTCTCGCCATATTTGTTCATTTTATGCGCTGAAATTCTCGCAATTGCTATTAGAGAAGATAAAAATATATTAGGAATTGGTATGGAAGATAAAGAATACAAGATTTCGCAGCACGTTGATGACACTTCCCTCATCTTACCGGCCCCTGAACAGAACTGGATTAAAGTTTTGGAGATTATGAAATAATATGAAAAATTGTCGAGCCTAAAAATTAGATTTAAATAAAACTGTAGTATTACCTATTAGAGCCATTCAAACTTCAAATACCACCTTTGCCAAAAATTTGAAGTTACAATGGGCAGACAAATCTGCACTTCCTCTGCGTGTTGAAATTAAACATGAGAGAGACAAGTTAGAAAATTAAAACTACCTCCCGAAACTTCAGAAAATGGGAAAAGTATTCAACTCATGGGACAAAATAAGTCTATCGGTAATAGGTAAAACTTTAATTATTGCATTGTCCCAGCTTTTATCTTTGGTATCAGTTATTCCAAACTCTACAAAACCGCTTATGAAAAAAAATTGAAACACAAATGTTTTAATACCTTTGGAATAAAAACCCAAATAAGATTAAACGAAATTATTTTATGGCTCCTACTGATGAAGGGGGTTTAGGAATTCCGCATGTTGAATCCCAGTTTTTATCTTTGAAATGTGCTTGGATCAAAAGTCTTGCTTCTGATTCAACATCATCATGGAAATACTTAGTTCTTCAACAGTGCCCTATACAGGATGATTACATATGGGAATGTAATTGTCATGAAAATGATGTAGCTAAAATATTTCACAAAGTAAAAAGTAAATTCTGGTTAGAAATAATTTGCACTGGGGTAAATACAACTATAAGAATCCAAAAACACAATATGAAATAGAAAATAAAACCTTATGTTCAACTGTAATATAAGAATTGCTGGAGAAATAGTTTTCATAGAACGTTGTATGATAAAGGTGTTGAATATGTGCATGACCTGTTATCTGATAATGGAACTTCTTTTATCATATACCACATTTGTTCACAAATTCCAAGTATCAGTAAATTTTCTAGTGTACAGAGGTTTTATTTCTGCTATTCCACCAAGGTGGAAAGGCACCTTAGAAAACAGAACAAATGTAGAAGAAAATGAGGTCCGGATATAGAAAAAAAAGATGAAAAAATATTATTAGAGATTGGTAAAGTACCACATTTTGTGTATCCTTATTTTTAAGAGAACAATATAGGAAGCCAGTTACCTCTGATACAAAAATAGAATAGCGATCTGAATTGTGCCATTAATGAAAAAGAGTGGTGCACATATTTTAAAATCATGTACTCTGCTACCATATCTTCAGAATATGGAGTTTTCAGTTTAAATTTCTACACAGAATTGTATTTTCAAATGAGCAATTATTCACATGGAAAATTACAGAAAAAAACTTATGTAGTTTCTGTTAGACAGAAATTGAAAGTACTTAACATCTGTACTGGGAATGTGAAAATGTTTTCCACTTTTGGGAGCAGGTTTTCACATGCTTCACAGTAAAAGTAATAAGAAGTAATGAGTTCACTATTAAACAGGTCCTAATAGGTGACAAAAGTTTAAAACCAATCTACAATTTGAGTTTTATTCTAGGCAAAAAAATATATATGCTTGCAAACATGAGAATAGTATGCCTAATGTTAGTGGTCTTAGAGCTCTGGTCAAAAAAACAAAATTCATTGAGAATTAAATTGTCAGCAACAGAAGAAAGGTCAGTAAACATGAAAAGAAATGGTCTGGACTTACTTTAGACTAGACATCTAGTCATCTGTGAACATATAACCTTGAACAATCATTATGGTATGCATATGTAAAAAAAAAAAATCTTGTTGTAAATTCTCAAAGTACTTGTATCTCAGAAAGGGTCATGTATAATTTCGAAGCAATAGGCAAAGTCAGGTCTGCGTGTCCCCAAATGTGTCTGCATGCAATTTCGTTATCATTGGCTTGGCGGTTTTGGAGAAGATTTCTTAAAGATTTTCCTCCCAAAATGAACAAATAATTCCCTAATCACTGGACTGTGCCTATTTTAACAAACGTGGAGAACCATACCATAACCTCAGCTGACTGACAAGTCAGCTGAGGTAAGAATAATGGAAGAAACATTTAGTTTAATTTATGTATCCGGGGAGCTCAATTTGCACTCATTCACTCTCAAATCCGAGCGGTCTGCAAACAGATGATGATATGCATGGCAACTCAGTCATTTAAAATACTAACTTTTCTATAGCCTGTAAACAAATATTCGCAATCTTGACCAGCCAAACAAGATCGGGAGTAACGTTCAGATTGTTAATATGTGTGCCACCATTAAGTCGTCAAAACGTTTGGTTCTGTTGCATTGAGAAAAAAGCTGAGTGAAATTGTGTAGCCTTAGCCCCTCCGGTTTTTAGACTAGCGTGGATCAACAAGGCAGAAGAATTTGTATAATGACATGTTTAATTGAGAACCAGTCTTTCCCACCACCCAATTTTGTATTAAGGGTATTCATAGGTAACGGAACGGGTAAAATATTTGCGGAAAACTTTTTGTGTTTTTGAAGTCGACCACATTGACTTATGAAGTGTCCTGTAAAAAACGAAAACAGATCTGGTGAGAATTAGATCACGTGAAACACACTTGCGTGGCCCATGACAACGTAACCTTCACTTTTTTCCTCAATAAGAATTACGCTGAACAGCTTGAAATAGCTTAATGCTGTCATCGTCGACATTTTTGTTGACACGGTAATGTATCTTTACAAGCGATACGAGTGTATGTAGTTGACAGCAAATCCAAGATTATCGTAAGCATGGTACCACCACTGACATTCGATATTATACACGTACCTGATGTTCATCCCATCCAGTATTCCTAAACTCTTGGCCCGTCTAATTGCCAGCACGACGGCAGCGGCAGTCGACTCGTAAAAACTGATACCAGCCTTTGGATAACTCGTGTCTATAATCCCAAGACGTACCTCCTCCTGGACAACAGTCCCTTCACTTAAAGTTAGTAAGACTATTGTGATCAGAACAATGTGCATAATTATTTCAGGAATGCACGGTGGAGTACGTTGAAACTTTACGCAAGAGTCCGTGTTATGTCAATTGTGAAACCGATCTAAGATGCCTATAAACAATACCAAAAGACTGCATGTATAACTCTTGAGATCTCAGGTGCTGTCCACTGCCACACCAAACCCGCTTTCGTGATCCAGTCAGACAGCAACACTGCAGTTTCACAGTGTCTTGGTAAATCGTCGCAGAGTTAGTATTAAGTGAACAACAACACGTAATTGCTCATGAATAGCTTTCTTGTCTGGTCACGGATTTCTTTATTCCACATTGAGAATAACACGGTCAAAAGAGTGTTGCTTTTATTATAATTAAACACTCAATTGCTTAAGAAGCGTCTCTGTTGCTTGCAGAAACATTTTAGGTGCAAAGAATGAGCGTGCTACTGTGATGGAACGTTTCGGTGCCAACATCCCGCTTTCGACTTATCTCTGTTCTCTGTATAAACATTTATTCCCTTTGGAGTCAATGCATCGATGCTGGTGATCAATTTCAGTGTCCTTGCCCCACATGTTGCCAAGCAGCAGTATCAAATGAACTCCTTAGATCTTTCAGCGCAAGCTTTTTTTTTCAAAGCTTTCCTCTACACGCTTTGGAAGCATTGCGCCCAAAGCGACTTGAGGAATGCTGTTGATGTGACTACTACATTCTATGCAACAACAGGCATGCTGGTATTTGAATGAACGGTCTCTTTACAAAAAAACACGAATCTGGCACCCTTTTTATAATTCTGCGCAGTTCGTTTTAAATAGTTCGGCTTGAGTGGCAGTTGACGCTGGAAGAGTTAAAGTCTGTTGAAATTCTTTACATGTAAATACAACTATGGGCGACTACTCTGTCTCTTTATTATATTTACATCCATAAAATGGTCAATATTTAAGTTTGGTCTTTTGTCTGTATTGGGTTAACAAATTTAAATATGAATATTGTATATTCAGGTCAGGAAGGTTGACAAACGCTTTTGTCCAAAGGTCTCGCCCACCTTTTCGACAAAACTCACAATAATTTTTCAGTTGTACAGCTTTTGAAATATGTGGACAATTGCTGTGAATATTAACCTGGGGACCTTTTAAATATTTAGCGAAGATTATTATCATTACTTTTTATTCCATGTAAAGTGTTTGAAACAAAGTGTTTTGCGTCTGATTCTCTTACTTGTTGCAATTTATCACCGCTCTTAAAGTCATACGAGAATTAATATTGAAAGCAACCCCAAATTGTCTAAATCTACATCACCAATCCAGTGTTCCTGATTTGTCAAGCGGGTTGTCCTGGATAGATATCGGGGTGAAGCAAATATTTGCTATTTAAAACAAAAACACAGGGTACTCCAGGCTCCAAAATGATCTGATAGTAATCTGTTAGATACCAGTTCTTATCTTTCTGACTGATAGAGCCCCCCCCCCCCCCGACATACACACTTTTAAAGATAACCCGTTGAATAATGTATTTTTGTTCAAAATAAACATACAAATCTTCTATTTCTTTATCCATATTCAGATAAAGGCAGTTGCAAAAACAGTACCCGTGCTCTTTTATCAAGAAGGACTTACATGTACGGACTTAGACACTAACATATTACAATTTACCAGTAATCCATTGTCACGAATAAAATAAATTGACTAAATTTCAGCCAAAAAAGGTGAAAATCTGAATTACCCGTTGTATCCGTTGTTGAAACTCAGCGACCTAACGCGCTTCATTTGCTGGTCTCCGTGGGGTGTGAGAGATTAGAGTGTAAGCAAAAACTGTGCAAACCAGTAGACTGTATTCATAAAGGGGAACACAAAGAACTCATATACCTGCTACAGGAATAGGAAACAGGAAGTGTTCTTTTACCTTTCTTGACAATGTTTCATAGGATTTACCTTTATTTACCTAACACTTTTTTTTAATGCATTTGGACATTTCACTACCATGAACGTAATTATAACAGTTGGTTTATATCTGAGTCTGTATAACAGTCACTGTATGGGGTATGTATTTTACCTCAAGCAGCAAAAAAGAAAAAGAAAAGTCATCGGAAAAACAACTTACCTCTGAGGCAGAAGACACCAGGGATAGAGTGTACCATGTAGCGGGTAACTCCTTGCGCTTAATCTGGTCGGCAGGAAACACAGCTACCACCTAATTATTGAATTTGCGTTTATTAGCTAGTGCTAACGACAGCTATAATTGTCATCTGTTACAGTTAATAGGACGTAAGTGGTATCTTCCCCCAAATGATGCTTTAAATGACGTATTTGCGTTCGTGCCTCCAATTCTCTGGTATCACCCTGGGCCAAAATTCCCTGCTCCTTATATTTAAACCATAAAGTAAAGATGAAGTTTATACTGTTCAGCACGCAAGCACATCGGTTGGGGGCACTAATACACCTGATCATAGTGGATATCTGATACTGTGAAGGCCAGTTTAGGTAAAAGTCCCCTGCTACTTGTCAACATTTTTTCTAAAATCGCCCCACCTAGCTGTTACTTTGGCTTCTAATAGTCCCAAAGCTTTAACAACTTTCTCTAAAGTTATACTTTTCTTGCGTGCACATTTTGACAACAAATGTTTCCTGCGTGTTTTGCACTTATCGTTGATGTTTTCTTCTCAGCCAGATCACCATCACGAAAAATACATATGGTGCCCTACATGGTTACTCCATGTGATAATTAATAAATAAAGAAATAAAAAAAAAATAAATAAAGACAGCCCCCACTTCACGGAACAATGAAGTGAACTCATTGGGCAACCTAAAACATTCTGGTCTCAGCCACAAAAGGACTAAAATCCTCATATGAAAAAGACCCTGTTGAAATGCATGGAGTTGGAAGAGTGTCATACATATGAGTTTTGTACATTACTAGGTCCTACATTTGGTGTGGATAAATGGCTACCAGGAAGTGCAGGTTTTACTGTTTACTATTTACCACTCTTAAAACTGTTTGACGTCAATTGCCACACACGCAATGTATGAGGGAATGAAGAGTATTTTTTTAGGATCAATGTATCAAATCAAAGTGCATAGCATTTGTCAAACAGGGATATGAGAGTCAATGGTGTAATAGCTATGGGAATATTTTTGCTTGACTTCAAATAAGCTAAATTTGTGCAGCCAATGTTTATAAGGCAAGCCCCTCCCCCAGTCCTGGGAAATAAGAAACACAGGCTTATTCAGAACGCACACCAGGGTCCACCACTGAATATTGATAGTCGTAAAAACAGTATGAGGAAGGCAGCCAACTCTCCCATCCAACTACTACTACTACTACTACTACTACTACTACTACTACTACTACTACTACTACTACTACTACTACTACTAATAATAATAATAATAATGACCATCATCATCATCATCTTCTTCTCCATCATCATCATCATCATCATCATCATCATCATCATCATCAAAGAAACAACAGGTCTAGTTAGAAGTGACCGTTAGACTGTATAAACAAATACACAATATTGTTGAATGTCTTAACGGAAAATGTGAACTTGCCACACAGGCACAACAGAATCTCAACACATCCTGTGTGTTACTGACAAGTATTGAATGGTGTATATAATTACAAGACCCGGAGAGACTGACCAAAATGACTATTCGCAGAGCATAAGATCTATGTATTTTTCACCACAGACTGGACTGTGGGGAGAAATGGACAGCAAACTAGGAAACATGATTTGCGGCCTAGCAAATCAGTGTGTGTGTCTTCAAAGCATATTGGTATGGTGATGTACAACTACTCCATAACACAGGATTAGAAGTTGGAATGGCATCTATATCTATTATAACTTTAAAGTTATTCAAGATTTAAAATTTCTAATGGTGCTATTTAAGTTGCTACAACTTTTATTTTAAATTCATTAGGTGCACAATGGTGAACAACCCCCTAGTAGAAGTTGGAATGACATCTTTATCTATTATAGTGTTGGAGATATTCGAGATTTAAAATTTCGAATACTGCTAATGAGCATAATTTTAATTGCTACAACTTTTATTTTAAATTCATTAGGTGCACAATGGTCAACAACCCCCAAATAGAAGTTGGAATGACATCTCTATCTATTATAGTGTTGGAGATATTCGAAATTTAAAATTTCGAATACTGCTAATTAGTATAATTTAAATTGCTACAACTTTTGCTTAAGATTCATTACATGCGCAATGATCAGTAATGCCCTAGTAGAAGTTAAAATGACGTCTCTATCTATAATAGTTTTGTAGATATTCAAGTTTTAAAATTTCAAATGCTGCTAATTAGCATAATTTATATTGTTACAATTTTTGTTTTAAATTCATTAGATGCTCAATGGTCAATAACCCCTAGTAGAAATTGGATTAACATCTCTATCTGTTATACTTTTGAAGATATTGAAGATTTAAATTTAAAATGCCCCTAATTTGCACAATTTTAAACATCTTCATTTCTTTGTATAAAACGGTCAAACTCCTTGTATGGTGGTACAATCATGCCAAGTTTGGAGTTTTTATGGAAAATCGTGTTCGAGAAAAGTGTCAGACAAATTTGCTGGTAAAAAAAAAGGAAAGAAATAAAGAAGGAAAGAAAGAAAGAAAGAAAGAAAGAAAGAAAGAAAGAAAGAAAGAAAGAAAGAAAGAAAGAAAGAAAGAAAGAAAGAAAGCAAAAAACTTGGAAAGGTGATTTGCTGCATAGCAAATCAGTGTGTGTGTCTTCAAAGCATATTGGTATGGCAATGCGCAACTATTCCATAACAGAGGGGTAGAAGTTGGAATGGCGTCTCTATCTTTAATTGATTTGAAGTTATTTAAGATTTAAAATTTCTAATGGTACTATTTAGCATAATTTAAATTGCTACAACTTTTATTTTTAATTCAGTAGGTGCGCAATGGTCAACAACCCCCTAGTAGAAGTTGGAATGACATCTCTATCTATTATAGTGTTGAAGATATTCAAGATTTTTTTTTTCGAATACTGCTAATTTGCAGAATTTAAACCGCCACAACTTTTGCTTTAGATTCATCACATGCACAATGGTCAATAACCCCCTAGTAAAAGTTAAAATGACATCTCTATCTTTTATAGTTTTGAAGATATTCAAGTTTAAAAGTTTCAAATGCTGCTTATTAGCATAATTTAAATTGTTACAACCTTTGATTTGAATTCATTGGATGCGCACTGGTCACATCCCTCTGGTCGAAGTTGGATTGACATCTCTATCTATTATACTTTTGAAGATATTGAAGATTTAAAATTTCAAATGCCCCTAATTTTCATAATTTAGAACATCTTCATTTTTTTTGTATAAAACGGTCAAACTCCTTGTATGGAGGTACAATCATGCCAAGTTTGGAGTTTCTATGTATAATAGTGTTCGAGAAAAGTGTCAGACAAATTTGCTGGTAAAGAAGAAAGAAAGAAAGAAAGAAAGAAAGAAACAAAGAAACAAAGAAAGAAAGAAAGAAAGAAAGAAAGAAAGAAAGAAAGAAAGAAAGAAAGAAAAAAACTAGGAAAGGTGATTGCTGCATAGCAAATCAGTGTGTGTGTCTTCAAAGCATATTGGTATGGCAATGCGCAACTATTCTATGACAGAGGGGTAGAAGTTGGTATGGCATCTCTGTCTTTTATTGATTTGAAGTAATTTAAGATTTAAAATTTCCAATTTGTGCTATTTAACATAGTTTAAATTGCTACAACTTTTATTTTTAATTCAGTAGGTGCGCAATGGTCAACAACCCCCTAGAAGGAAAGACATTTCATCTATTATAGTGTTGGAGATATTCGAGATTTAAAATTTCGAATACTGCTAATTAGCATAACTTAAATTGCTACAACTTTTATTTTTCATTCATTAGGTGCCCAATGGTCAACAACCCTGTAGTAAAAGTTGAAATAACATCTCTATCTGTAATAGTGTTAAAAATATTCAAAACTGAAAATTTCGAATACTGCTAATTAGCATTATTTAAATTGCTACAACTTTTGCTTTAGATATTTTATATGCACAATGATCAGTAATCCCCTAGTAGCAGTTAAAATGACGTCTCTATCTATAATAGTTTTGAAGATATTCAAGTTTAAAAATTTCAAATAATGCCAATTAGCATAATTTAAATTGTTATAACATTTGTTTTGAATTCATTAGATGCGCAATGGTCAATAACCCCTAGTAGAAGTTGGATTAACATCGCTGTCTGTTATACTTTTGAAGATATTGAAGATTTAAAATTTCAAATGCCCCTACTTTGCATAATTTTAAACATCTTCATTTCTTTGTATAAAACAGTCAAACTCCTTTTATGGAGTTACAATCATGCCACGATTGGAGTTTATGTATGATAGTGTTCGACAAAAGTGTCAGACGAATTTGCTGGTAAAGGTGAAAGAAGAAAGAAGAAAGAAGAAAGAAAGAAAGAAAGAGAGAAAGAAAGAAAGAAAGAAAGAAAGAAAGAAAGAAAGAAAGAAAGAAAGAACAAAGCAAGCAAGAAAAAAAAAAACTAGGAAAGGTGATTTGCTGTATAGCAAATCAGTGTGTGTGTCTTCAAAGCATATTGGTATGGCAATGCGCAACTATTCCATAACAGAGGGGTAGAAGTTGGAATGGCGTCTCTATTTTTTATTGATTTGAAGTTATTGAAGATTTAAAATTTCTAATGGTGCTATTTAGCATAATTTAAATTGCTACAACTTTTATTTTTAATTCAGTAGGTGCGAAATGGTCAACAACCCCCTAGTAGAAGTTGGAATGACATCTCTATCTATTATAGTGTTGAGGATATTAAAGATTTTTTTTCCGAATACTGCTAATTAGCATAATTAAAATTGCTACAACTTTTGTTTTAGATCTATTACAAGCGCAATGGTCAACAACCCCCTAGTAGAAGTTGAAATGACATCCCTATCTATAAAAGTTTTGAAGATATTCAAGGTTTAAAATTTCAAGTGCTGTTTATTTGCAGAATTTAAATGGCTACAACTTTTGCTTTAGATTCATCACATGCACAATGGTCAAAAAACCCCTAGTAAAAGTTAAAAAGACATATCTATATTTTATACTTTTGAAGATATTCAAGTTTAAAAATTTCAAATGCTGCTAATTATCATAACTTAAATTGTTACAACTTTTGTTTTGAATTCATTGAATGCTCACTGGTCAATTACCTACTTGTAGAGGTTGGATTGACATCTCTATCTATTATACTTTTGAAGATATTGAAGATTTAAAATTTCAAATGCCCCTAATTTTCATAATTTAGAACATCTTCATTTTTTTGTATAAAACGGTCAAACTCCTTGTATGGAGGTACAACCATGCCAATTTTTTGAGTTTCTATGTATAATAGTGTTCGAGAAAAGTGTCAGACAAATTTGCTGGTAAAGAAGAAAGAAAGAGAGAAAGAAAGCACGAAAGAAAGAAAAAAACTAGGAAAGGTGATTTGCTGCATAGCAAATCAGTGTGTGTGTCTTCAAAGCATATTGGTATGGCAAGGCGCAACTATTCTATAACAGAGGGGTAGAAGTTGGTATGGCGTCTCTATCTTTTATTGATTTGAAGTAATTTAAGATTTAAAATTTCAAATTTGTGCTATTTAGCATAATTTAAATTGCTACAACTTTTATTTTTAATTCAGTAGGTGCGCAATGGTCAACAACCCCCTAGTAGGAAAGACATTTCATCTATTATAGTGTTGGAGATATTCGAGATTCAAAATTTCGAATACTGCTAATTAGCATAATTAAAATTGCTACAACTTTTATTTTTCATTCATTAGGTGCCCAATGGTCACCAACCCTGTAGTAAAAGTTGAAATAACATCTTTATCTGTAATAGTGTTAAAAATATTCAAAACTGAAAATTTCGAATACTGCTAATTAGCATTATTTAAATTGCTACAACTTTTGCTTTAGATATATTATATGCACAATGACCAGTTATCCCCTAGTAGCAGTTAAAATGACGTCTCTATCTATAATAGTTTTGAAGATATTCAAGTTTAAAAATTTCAAATAATGCCAATTAGCATAATTTAAATTGTTATAACATTTGTTTTGAATTCATTAGATGCGCAATGGTCAATTACCCCTAGTATAAGTTGGATTAACATCTCTATCTGTTATACTTTTGAAGATATTGAAGATTTAAAATTTCAAATGCCCCTACTTTGCATAATTTTAAACATCTTCATTTCTTTGTATAAAACAGTCAAATTCCTTGTATGGAGGTACAATCATGCCACGATTGGAGTTTATGTATGATAGTGTTCGAGAAAAGTGTGAGACGAATTTGCTGGTAAAGAAGAAAGAAGAAAGAAGAAAGAAGAAAGAAAGAAAGAAAGAAAGAAAGAAAGAAAGAAAGAAAGAAAGAAAGAAAGAACAAAGCAAGCAAGAAAGAAAAAAACTAGGAAAGGTGATTTGCTGTATAGCAAATCAGTGTGTGTGTCTTCAAAGCATATTGGTATGGCAATGCGCAACTATTCCATAACAGAGGGGTAGAAGTTGGAATGGCGTCTCTATTTTTTATTGATTTGAAGTTATTGAAGATTTAAAATTTCTAATGGTGCTATTTAGCATAATTTAAATTGCTACAACTTTTATTTTTAATTCAGTAGGTGCGAAATGGTCAACAACCCCCTAGTAGAAGTTGGAATGACATCTCTATCTATAAAAGTTTTGAAGATATTCAAGGTTTAAAATTTCAAGTGCTGTTTATTTGCAGAATTTAAATGGCTACAACTTTTGCTTTAATTGATTCATCACATGCACAATGGTCAATAACCCCCTAGTAAAAGTTAAAAAGACATATCTATATTTTATACTTTTGAAGATATTCAAGTTTAAAAATTTCAAATGCTGCTCATTATCATAACTTAAATTGTTACAACTTTTGTTTTGAATTCTTTGGATGCGCGCTGGTCAATAACCTACTTGTAGAAGTTGGATTGACATCTCTATCTATTATACTTTTGAAGATATTGAAGATTTTAAATTTCAAATGCCCCTAATTTTCATAATTTAGAACATCTTCATTTTTTTGTATAAAACGGTCAAACTCCTTGTATGGAGGTACAATCATGCCAATTTTTGGAGTTTCTATGTATAATAGTGTTCGAGAAAAGTGTCAGACAAATTTGCTGGAAAAGAAGAAAGAAAAAAGAAAGAAAGAAAGAAAGAAAGAAAGAAAGAAAGAAAGAAAGAAAGAAAGAAAGAAAGAAAGAAAGACAGAGGGAAATAACTCGAGGAAAAACAGGAAAGTGTGTGTTGACACACACACTTTAAATATGCTTATTATGGTATGGACACAAACCCGTAGGTTAAAAGAATGCAGGAATAACAAGAATAATTAATGGCCAATCAGTTTGAAAGTAAAGACAGAACCTGCTTTCCAGGCCGGGACCAGAGTGTGCATGTGTGCGACAGGTTGACATTAACATTAGTTTGGATAAAACCTTTCCCTCTGAAATTCCTGCGTCTGCAGACTAATGTCGTGATACTGCAGATCCGGAATTTTAGCTACTAGTGTTCCTCCAGTAACTGATTTGTCTGTCGATGTGAAAAGTGGGTCATGTACTTATTCTCTTTGCAGCATTGGTGCCTCTGCGGCTTATTTATATACCAGCTCTCATTGGAACCCCGCCTATCCCAATTTCCGAATTTGTTCTGCTCCCATTATTAGGTCTGACCTGCAACTCCAGAGGAACGTGGGTAGTCGCCCCCTGAATTTATCAAAGATCTACTTTTTTTTCAATATATAACATTTTCATTTCATGTAATTTTCTGCCTGAGGATTAGTATTTCATCTGTATCAAAAACACTTCATTTTGTTTTATTCGTGGTGAAAATTTATGAATAGAAGGGGTATTATTTTGCCAGTTTCCAGCCTCTGTACTAATCAATACATTCATGTATATGTTTTTAATGTCCTTTGATGTCACGTCTACAAAACATAAGCAAGACACATGTGTGTTTATGCATTCGGACTATTTGCTGCAATATTTTGTATTTATCTACGTGTATAGAATACATTATCGTATATAACTCTTCCTGCTATCATGTGGAACCGTCAAGCAATTTCATACCGGTTTTGTTTTTCCGGAAACGAGACAACCCCCTATGTGCACACGATTGAGTGACGACGTGTGTGTGTGTGTGTGTGTGTGTGTGTGTGTTTGTGTGTGTGTGTGTGTGTGTGTGTGTGTGTGTGTGTGTGTGTGTGTGTGTGTGCGTGCATTCTATAATCTTAACCTTGGTGCTACAGTAGCCTCTCACAGGGAAGTTCCCCAGTCTCAACATAAAAAGTCGATCACATATTTCACATGCACATTAGGGTAGTGGTCAAAGCCCAAAAGTACTCGGGTACCCCTCCCCATGGTAGAACAAGACACAACCCATTTTTTATTGAAGATTGGTTTGTGAGACATAAGAAAATGATGGTTGTGGTAATTTATTTTAGTGACAGGTGTATCTTATCACCATTTATAATGAAGAATCACTCTAAAAATCAATAAATTCTCACTTTGCTTGTTTTTTTGCATAAAATAAGCAATATATGCTGAAACTTGATGACATTAGGCTTATATTAAAGAAAACTTATGTGAAAAAGTAAGAAAATGATGATACTAGACATTTAGGAACATAAAGATGGGAAAAAATGTAGAAAACTGCACAATTATGCCAAAATATTTTTGATTTCGACATTTTTATCTCCCAAAAATATGTCAAAAAACTTACAATTCTTGTCCAATCTTGCATTTTTATACACCAAAAATTACCTTAGCTACGAGGTTACATGGAAATTATTATCCCAAGTTTCTCAAAATTTTATAGGTACCAAATAGTATTACCCCTACCCCCTTATTTTTGAAAATAAGAAAAAACACTGCTTTGTCGCTATAGGACGCTATTCTTCAATTGATAATACTTCCTCATTGATAAAATTAAAACTTGACACAAGAACAAACATTAATCCAGTGCAAGTGAATTTAATTCACCTTCTTTTAAAATTTTGAGTTTGGATATGGAATGAAGATCAAATCTATTATTTCGTCCAAAACACTGATAAATTTTCTACCACAATTTTGCAGTTAAAAACCTTATATCAGAATTTGCATGTACTTTGATAATAAGGAAAATGACTCTGTGTTACAGAAATTATCAACATACTACTATTTGGCAATCTTTTGGAAAAATAAAGAACTTGTCACATAGTCCACCATCTCCAAATAGCTTGCCAATGCTGGCAATGAATGCCATATACTAACACACATTCACTACCCACTTTTTCCCAGGACTCATCATGGCACCGGACCATCATTTGTGAATTTATCCATATCCCATGGTCTATCATAACCTTAGAAGATGGAAGCATAGTACATGGAACTTACCCAAACACTGGCACAGTTTATATCTGCCTGTTTGTCTGCTTGTATTTGATGATACAGGGTTGTATAATATGATTTGCAACCAAGGCATAAAATTAATCACATACTGGAACTTACTTTCTCAACTGTGCGATGTTGCGCCCGACACCACTGGGCTTTGACGAGCCCGGCGGTATCGGGCGCAGCGTCGTAAAGTTGAGAAAGTAAGTTCCAGTATGTAATTTATTATGTCTGGGTGCCAACCCAGACATTTCTTTCTTTCTTTCTTTCTTTCTTTCTTTCTTTCTTTCTTTCTTTCTTTCTTTCTTTCTTTCTTTCTTTCTTTCCTTCCTTCTTTCTTTCTTTCTTTCTTTCTTTCTTTCTTTACAACCAGATTTGACCGGAGTTTTACTCAGACACTACTATTTCCAAAACCACCAAACTTGCCATGGTGACTGACCTACCAGTGAAATTAGGCACCTGACTTGGAATAGTAATGATGATTAAAGTTATGCAAATGAGGGGCAATTAAAATTTTTATAAGCTCCATATCTTCTAAACTATTGGAGATAGACAGAAAGTTCTAACTTACACATATAGGTTTGAGACAACTGGCAAATCCAATAGCATGCAAACAAAAGTTGGGGAATTTCCACATTTTGACTAGGGCTTCTGCTGTACTGCATGTTATAAGCCTCCATGGTGCTAGGAAACCATTTTGCATTCATAATACTTGAACCTGTCTCATGGCATTATGTGGGTTTATAAGTTATTTTGGAAGGTACAGACTGCAACCTGGTTTGTTTACATTTTTTGCGGGTTGAATTAGTAGCGTAACACCTTAAGGGGCACTGCAGGTGACTACTTTGGGCAGCAGAAAGACCCATTATCAGGTCTGTACGGTCATTATTTCATTTAATTACTTGAAATGTTACATTCTATGAATGAATAAACACATAAAGTGCATTTTGATAATTTAAATCACATTTATGCTCAAAATTATCACTCAATTGTACAAAATGAGGGAGGTCCGCAAACAATTTGCTTTGTGATTCATGTCTCACACAATTTTAACTGATGCCACGGGTTCCTGGGTCATAATTTCATTATGGAGAGCACACTCATGACTATGAAAACTCCCAAAATAGGATATTACTGTTAAAGAGAACAGAAAGCTCAGTTTAGATGGATAGCGGTTTCAACTATGGGCAAAATTCTATATCTGAGAGGGTATGGAGTTTCAGTTACAATCACCGTATTCAATTCCAAAGTCTATAAACCAACATGACATGTATTTTTTATGGAAGTTCACAATATTTACCTCATGAAAAACACAATTTACAATAGGCATCATTGGGAAAAATGTTTGGTAGCATACTCCAGCAACATGCACATACATTTTTTCAGTTTTTGCTCATATGCATTCTGGTTTATTGCATTACATATGGCTGTTAGGGAAAAATAGTGGCCCCAGTTCAAGCTTTATAATATGATTTGTACATAAAACAATATTTCCAATCTTCAAAGATCATTTATTTGATAATTGTGGAGATGACTTGTTCCCTTAAGGTATTATGTGAGTAAATCGGCCGGCTTCCGGGTAGAAGGATTATAGAGTGCATATTAGAAATGACCCTTACAGGTACAGGGGGCTGCCTCTTACATAATTCTGACCACAGTAACATCTTTTTTTCCTGAAACTGACAGGTGCAGGGTGCGGTATTTAATGACAGGTCAGTTTTCAACATACCCAGGGTAGTGACTGAATACACATAGCCACAATGTGAGTACTTCAAGTCACCGCGCAAGGCGGCATGACTGCTGTCAGTACTTTGGCTGTAGCAAACGGTAATATCTTAAAATTTTCCCAATGATGACCAGGTTTTCTTGTCCTCGGATGATTGAGAATATTGTAAGGAACAATTTGGCATAGGATATGTTTGGGTTTATAAGTTATTTTGGAAGGTACAGACTGCAACCTGGTTTGTTTACATTTTTGCTGGTTGAATTAGTAGCGTAACACCTTCATAGGCAGCCTTCTGGCGATGCCTGCTGGGTTTATGGTCTGAAAGGTTTGGGTCTTATGGCAAATGAGAGGTACGAGTGGGGTGGGGGGGGGGGGGAACTCCCAACCACTGTGTGACGAGGTTCTCAATAAAATACAGACAATCTCTTTCTGTTTATGCAAGAAACATATCTGATCCATGTTCACACTAATGCCGGACAGAGCTGTAAGTGCACCATGGCTGAGAATGACCAGTCGGAGTTGGCCTGCATGAGGCTAGGAGCCTGCTAGGCTTATCAGTCCCAAGGGATTAGAGGGTTTGGAATTCTAGGCAGAACACGCCAGAGTGTACCCTCTGTTAAAAATAGACTACATACAGAGCTGAGTTTGCTGGACCGATCAAAGTCTGACTTATAGTCCTCAGTGACTGTTTTCACATTTTGGTGAATTTTGAAAAAGTGTGCGAATTTGTGTCATCTTAACGGACACTTTCATGTCTTTGTTTTCTTGTAACCAGTGAGATGAAGCCTGTTCTTCATAGCCAATACTGAGTCAGTATAGTGCATGTCTCAGTTCACAGGTACATGTACATGTAGTTTTATGACAGCATCTGTTAAAATTTGTTAAGGTTATAAAGGAACAAAGACAGCTTTGTATTGCATGTATATACATCCCTCTGTATTATTATATGTGTACACTGTACATGCACATATACTCATCAATACTGCCCAGAAAGGTTGACCCTCTCAGGTATGGGCACTTTTCTCTGGTCGTGAAGGTGCCCACTGTAGAGAGGTTTCACTGTACAGTGGTACCTGCAATTTAAGATCACCCCTAATGCCGGATAAAAGTGGTCACATAGGAGAGGTTGTCTTTCATCTCAGATAAATTAACGAAGAAATAAAAAGCCAATGTCTTTCTTTCTGACCAAGTTGGTCCAGAGTTTTTTTCAGACACTATTGGAAAAAATCACCAAGGTTGCCATGGTGACTGACATAACCAGCAAAAGTGTGCATCTCATTTGGAATAGTCATGATGTTTAAAATTATGCAAATTTTAGAGGCAACAAAAATTTTAAAAGCGCCATATCTTCCAAACTATTGCAGATGGACTCAAAATTTCACTGTGCATATATACCTTTGTGACACTTGCCACTAAAATGGACAGTAAACTTGTAGAATTTAAAATTATGCTAATAAGTGGTATTGAAAAATTTAAACGTTGAGTATCTCCAAAACTATTGTTCATAGAGATGCCATTCCAACTTCAATTTGTAGGATTGTGGCAAAGCCGCATCCAATGAAACATGAACTAAAGTTGTAGGATTTTAATTTATGCAAATTAGGTGAATATGCAAAATGCAAATCTCTAATAGCTTCAAATCTATCATAAAGGTGCCATTTCTACTTCAATTTATGGGTTTGTGGCATAACCCCATCCAATGACCAATAAACCAAAGTTCTTCTAGGCTTATGATTCATGCAATTTGACAAATACACAAAATTAGAATGTTGAATAGGTTCAAAGCAATTATAGATACTAGTTTCATTCAAACTTCACTTTATAAGTTTGGGACATGGCCACATCCCTTGAACCAAGAACCAAGGCTGAGCATTTTAATTTATGAAAATTAAGCTAATACACGAAATTTAGATTATGTTGATCGATGGTTCTCATTTTGAAGGCACCCAGACAGATTTGCTGTGACGCAAATCTTCTTTTCTAGTTTTATGCTTTATTTGACAGCTACTGGATGACTGAAAACATACATTGTGATGATTTGCAACCATTACCTGTTCAGTTTTGATTGTATAGTTATATTATGGCAGTTCTGGTCAAAAAATTACCATTTTAGACCTGCAAGAAAATAAGGGGGGTGGGGTAACTCTTTTCTCTCCAATTTAAATTCTGAGAAAGGTGAGGCTATATTTAGCATACTGCCTTTTAGCTCGACAATTAGGGCAATTTTTGGTGCATTAAATGTTTTCCTAGAGCAAGGACTTCGAGCACTGTGTAACATTTTATGCACCGTAGCATATCGAACCTGAAGGAATTTTTGCACTAATTTGCCCAAATTTTGTACTTTTCGACATTTTATGACAATAAAACCTTGCAAACATCATTTGTACAGAGCTTGCCATATTATTTCAGATACTATGAGCCATATTTGGTATGTTTCTTGAATTTATTTTTGAAGTTATGCTCAGTAGTGTCTTGTATGGAATGATAGTTAAAGTGATGACTACTATTTTCAAAGATATGGCCATAAAATACCCCTGTCATCAAATTAAAAGACCACAACCATCATAATCCATTGCAGAATATGCCAATCTTTAATAAAAAATGGGTTGTTATTTGTTCTACCATAGGGAGGGGTATATCCTTAAATAAGCCACTTTTTTAGGGTTGGCCGCTAGCCTACATGTCAATTTAAACACAAAACCCTCAAACAATGACTATTTCTATCCTGGATGCCCATTTAGAAAACCCCTTGTACAAATTATGTTCAATGCAGTCACACATTTACAGTCACTCAACATTAAAACTCGAATAAATTGACAAAAACAACTGACAGTCTTACCTCCTAAATTTGACATTTCTTTAATTATGAAATACTTGTGTCCCTTGCGATTAGACGGAGATATTTTCTGGACTACATAAGGATATGTCCTGTTTGAAATTGTTGAGGGTTGGGACAGGGCCCGTTTCTCCCGCAATCCCTATGCCACAGTATTGTGACCAATGAATGATTATCAATAATACTGCGAAGTAAAAAAAATGTGTCTGTAATATAGGTGGCGGATTGAATATCTCAGCTGATCATAAATATTTATTCGAGAGCTTGGAATGGCCGATATCTTTTTGAGGTTCTGGAAATGAATTTTGCAATTTGGGTCCGGGTCGATAATGGTCTGCTGTCTTATTGATTGCTATGAGAGTCAATATTGGTTACAATGGCAATTCACATTTTTGACGTCTCCAAAACCAGCAGCTACATTCACTTAAAATATGCTGGACACGGATATTAGCTAGGTCCCTGTATATTCTCTTCAAATGGTCACTCTGTTTTTTATGGATTTTTTCCATTTCAATTTTCATACCTTTTTCTTTTTTGTGTGTGTGAAATTCAAGTCTTTTTCTCTGAAACCGATCAGCCAATTATTTGAAATTTTATAGAGGAACTGGAGGCAATGGGGGTGATTTTTATAATTTTTTACGGATTTTTATGTGTTTTAACCTTTTTGGCCAGGTATGTTTAAATGTACAGAGAAAAAAATTCGCACATTTTTTTTTGTCACTACGAAGAGCTGAGCACTGTCATTTCTCAATTTGTCACGAACGGATAATTACAACTACGGATACAAGTGCATGTTAATACTGTCACAAAAGGGAAGGCAGAAAATATGACATACTGAATTTTGTCTCGGAAATTCTGAAGCTTAGACCCTTGGTTGATATTATTTATTTATGGACAAGTTCCTGTGGAGTTGCTTTTGCTGTTTTTGTTTCATTTGACTTGAGTAACCTCCAAAAGTTAAGCTGAGATCCTGCGCCCATGGGTACTAAAAACAAGGGTAGGAAAATGAATATAGGGTTTTCTTTGGTCTATATGTCGGTAATGGTGGATCCTAGGCCCTAAATTACTGTTAAATAGTAAGAGGAAAGTATATGTCGTGTGTCTTTTGGGGTTCTCACTTTTGAGCTTTAGTAACCTAGTGAAATATTAAACTATTAAACTACTAAATAAGTATTATTATTGGCTTATATCTTGGTAACAGTGGGTCTTGTTACTTTTCCCTCAAATACGATTACTTATAAACTGTATGAGCTAAGACTAATGTTGCAACCAGTGAGGATAGTTTAAAACAAAGATGACTGTCATATTATTCCAGAAGTGAAAAGACCATTTTAGTCTGTGCACCAAACTAGCTGCGCAGACGACTGTCAAAGCCTTCTTTACTTTTAGTTTTGTTGACGACCAGTTAAGATACATAACTAGTGTGCAGAAAGTTTCGTTAGCATTTGTTGAAGGACTAAACCTTTACTTTTTCAATTGGCCGCTTCCCGTCCTTAACGGCCAAAAACGTTTATAAATCATCGTGCAGATGGTTCTTATGCCACATCTCATTCTCTCAGATTGAAATACTGACATATTGATTTCAGTTGTAGCAGTCCTTTGTTTTTTTACTTGATCTTCTTTATGGATTATGTATGCCGCCAATTAAATAAACCTGTATGCAATCTTTTGCAGCTCTTGAATTGCGTCTCATTTATGCTGTCTATGGTCAGGTTACTGCCAGCTCAGTTCAACATATCAATTTTTTTTACTTTTAAATACAATTACTTACTGTCATATTTAAAATGATTCTGTTTTTAGCAATACTTTTATGATCATTTTAATACAAGTATGCTGCAAAAGTTTTGATGCAATGGTCATTTTCTCAAGTGCAACGTTTTTGCACCTTTCATTCTTTTAACAAAGTAACCAAACACTCAAAAGTACGTCATATTCACCACAATTAGTGACTTCATATTCGAACTGAAGTCTTACTTCAAGTTTAAAATTTGGAAGATATCTTAATTTCGCATTATTATTTCAATATCTTATTTTCGGTAATTTCTTTCACACAGCGTGGCAAAAATAGATCTACGTTGACAGTCATGTACTCATCTCTTGTTATCAGTGCTCCTTTGCAGCTCTCCAGACTTTAGGCTTTAGGAATTCATTTGAGCCAGCCATCTGTCCGTTCGTTCAATGTTTTACATTGTCAAATTCTTTTCAAAACGTTTGCACGGAATGTTTTGATTTTGCATATGAATGTTTCCGATGTCTTTCTCTACCATGTTTGCGAAGGGGATGATCTTGCAATAATTTTTATATTATTTTAAATTCCTTCTTCTTTTCTTTAAACAAATCCTCTAAAGAACTGCTCGGTTAGTTGCTTTGATATTGCATACAAGGTCATCTGCGTTCGCCTCGTTTTCATTTCGGCCATCAGGTGGCGCTGCGGTTTTCCTATTTTATTAATGAATTCTTGTTTGCTAGGACTATTGTGCACTTCTTAAGAGGGACAAAAAGGATTTTACAAAATGTTATCGGAATAAAATCGGACCAAAGATAATTTAAATTTGCAAAGCATGATATACATATATTGAATTTTTTTTTTTTAAGCTATGGGATGTCCAACTTTGGGACCATGTGTTGGTATGTGCCACCGTATACACACACACACACACACACACACACACACACACACACACACACACACTCACAGTGCATATTTTTGCAATATTGTCGAATGCATTGTATAAAATTCTTTGATTTTACAAAGGTAAGCCTCTGTTAGCTTTGCGAAGAAGGTGATGATGCAGCACTTTTTATATTTTTATTGTATTAGCTTAACTGACTACTCAGTCAGCTAAGCTAATCTCATGACCGTCCGTCCGTCGTCGTCTGTCACCGATTTACATTTCGACTAGTTCTCAAATCCATCAGCAAGCTTCATTTCAAACTTGATCGAAATGTATCCTGGGTTACTTGAGGCCCCAAGACCTTAATTTGGTGAACCGGTGGTGCTGCCAATTTTATCCTTTTTAACGATGTATTTTTGCCATTTTTGACTTCTTCCCCTCCCCAACCACTACACAGATTGTTCTGACAGGCGTTGGAAATGTAACCTGAGGGAGGGATAAACCATATTGTTCACTGGCTGGTAATACTTACATTGGATTTTTCAATTAAACTTGCCAGTTATTGCATATATTCCGACTAATAACAATGTAAGTCAATACAGATTGCAATGAAAATTCACATTTTTTACTTCTTCTGCAGCCATCAACTAGATTTACTTCGAACTTGCTGCGGATGTACCTTGAGTTTATCTTTACAACTTTTGTTCAAATGGTCACACTCCAGTGATAATGGGATTTATGTTCGTGTCTTGCACAATAATGGAAAGAAAACATTTGCTTGACCGCTTCGAAAACGCTTTGGAACATTTTTGGGGACCCCCTAACGTAAACCTCTTCAAGGGGTTGCGCTTCGATCTTTTCTATTTCTGACGAATTTTTGTGCGTTTTCGCTATTTTCGTCTTTACCTCGAAAGCAGCCTCACACATTGCCATGAAATTTGGTGGAAATGAATTGGCGGGAGGGTTATGAAACTGATTGCGACAGACACTCACATTTGTGACTGCTTGTCCAAAACCATAGTCAGATTCACCATACACTGGGTGGAGATGTACTTTACTGGCAAACAAAAATAATCACCTTCTTTTGCACAATGCAAGAACATAATTTTATCAGAATATAAACTAACTAAAGATAACACGATTTTGCAAAAATGATGGGATTATATCATGTTTGATAAATATGGATTATCAAACTTCTGCCCATGTGTACCTGAATGCTACTGTGGTAAAGGTATAAAGCAGCATTACTATCAAAACTGCTTTTTATACATGGCTGTTCCCTAACTGGTCTTGCACCAAGACTATGAAGAATGTGATGAAGCAATAATTTTTCACTCTCTTACATGGGATGCACAATACTGTTTAGTAGAGTCCACATATTTTTCTGTATCAGTTAATGTAACAAATTGGCTTTAACCTTGATACTAGTGTATCGTAAGCCCACGGTTACTGTTAATAATGAATAGCAAACATCTATAGGGTTTCGTTTAGCGTTGTTCGTTTGAATTTGATTGACCTTAAAAGTCAAACTGACATAGTGGGTCACATCTCAGTGATAGTGAATCCTGGGCCCACAGGTACCTTTAAACACAAAAGGAAAGGACCTTTGAAGTTTCCTTTGAGATAGATAAATTAATTTGATATTTAAAGTTCAAAGTGATATAGTAACTTCTTTCGTGGTAATAATAACTTTAAGAGGACCGGATTAAAACCACCCTTTTAGGGGTAAGCGCCTGCTTCAAATCAAAAGCGAAATTTATATTTCCCCGTAAGCATTGGAAGATGAATGTTGATGTTTTGGTAATTTTTGCATATCTGCCTTTTGCTGTATTCATCTTTGCTCTTATTGTTGGGTTATTAATACAGGTAATACAAAACTAAGCTATTTGGTCACTTTTGGGTAATCACTTATATTGTAAACGTATATAATAAAAAAGTAAAATCTGTACTTGCAGAGGTAGCAGATTCCAATCTGTAGAGCACCGTCACGATCCTTTTTTAAATGTAGTATTTGTCACCACTGATACAAACTTAGGTGCGCTACGATAGTATACCTATCTATGCATTTTCGCCAAATGTAAAGTACCAGTAAAGAGTCCCTGCTAAAACCCAGTCAAAACCTCCCTGGGGAACATTTAACGCAGAATTCATGTTTTGGGGCACATTTTCCCATCCCAATTAATATCCTCCAGTATTTCAATAGACTGTATATTTTTATGAACTTTAAACCGGAATGCAAGGATACATTATGGCTACAGTACAAATTATTTTTAAGTTTCGTTTTACTCATGTGATGTATTGGAAGACAAATACATCAACTATATGCTTGGCACTGTTTACATATGGATGTAGGGCCGATTTTGTCTTCGTGAAATTCCATAGCCCTTTCTAAGTACAAAGGAAACTCAATGTATCTGCAAATGAAACAAGACAAATACGATTAGCACTGTATTTATTGGGGCATTACACTTAAAAACACATATAATTAAATGGAAGGCATACTATACAGATACAGATGTCCATGTCATCATCATATATCTCATTCATGTTGGGGTCGATATGCGTGCAATGACATGTTTTGATATGCATGCGGCAGACAAGCACAATTAATAGTGCACCATAGTCCCACAGACAGAGTGTTACAACACAAAAGAGTGTTGTTTGCAGAACAGTGAAGCCATTTGGCCCTTTGGGGATCTGTCGGCTATTTTCATCCCTTCACAAATAAAGTGCAAATGAAATCGTTTCACAGTGTTGTAAAAAGAACAATAACAAGGTGATCATATCATATTATTTGTGACACGAAGCAATCAAGGCATGTTGTTTATCATTTAATGCTTGACATACTTCATACAACCAGAAACAATGCTTTTCATTCATATATATATATATATATATATATATATATATATATATATATATATATATATATATATATATATATATATATATATATATATATATATTATACAGATATTGGATGGCAGGGAGTCCAATATGAAGTTTACGGGACGAAGAAACGTTATATTGGGTGAGGCGAAGCCGAACCTAATATAACGTTTCAGAGTCCCGTAAACTTCATATTGAACGACCTGCCATCCAACATCTGTTATATTCTGCAATTTGTATGGTTTTCCTTGTATAAATATTGAAGTCTGAAACACTCTATAGTTAAATCACAAAATTTATATCCCATTGACATTCTACACATTTTGCCTGAAGCTACGGAAAAGGCCCAGTGAACGTCATTTGCGTTATGACGTCACGCGCGCACGGGGATTCCCTCGAGCTGTCCAATATAACGATCCAATATAACATTTACAGGGCAGGCACGTGGTACGAATAGAGACAGCTGATTGGCTACTAATAGAGTAATGCAGTATATATATATATATATATATACATATATATATATATATATGTGTGTGTGTGCATACTATGTGCATAGATCTTCGTGCATAAATTTATAAAACACATATACAATACAATGACAAACTTTTGTACTGTATACTTTTCCAACGTCAATTTGATTTTCTTAAAAAAAGGTATCCATGAAATGATACGTGTCACGGAATACTCTCTGCAACACAACATTTGGGACCAGATATTGCATTTTTTATTATACACCAAAATATAAATTCCATATTAATGTGCTTTTGACGTCTGTGCATGGAAAGCAAAACGCAGAGAATATGCTAGTGTTGTGATTAATGGGTGGGTAAAAAAATGAATTTTATTGTAAGGTGGAATTTTACCTTATTCTAACAGGTAAAATCAGCATATGTGATGTACCCTTATGTTGTACAGTCACCTGATTAATTAATCTTTCTCTCTCTGGCCTGCAGGTCACATAACGGAAATATCTATGATGTAATGAATATGAAATTTATTGAACAAAGTTATGGTATAGTTTTTATTATCACTGAAAGAGGCAATTTCGACTAATGCACTTGACTGTCGTGAGTGGATGTTGCTATCGACCTGACGTCGCCGATAGTTATCATCTCACTTGCTCTAGGTAACAAACTGACTACCACTTATAGAATTGGTGGCTAGGACTTCAGCCATGTCGAGCCATATGTCCGTTCCATTTAAAAAACCACACAAGTGAAAAGCTTGTTTTCATTTTTGTGATCATAATTCACACGCTCATAAGTACCTTTAGGCCTGCCAGATGCACTTTCAGCAATTGAGTTAGAAAATATTTTTTGAATCTTTTCAAACAAAACAAAATAATACAAAAAAAATGACTGATAGACCGCATAATTACCGATCAATCTTGCATCTAACAATAACATTACAGGTCTACATAGAGGGGTCCACTTCGGGCTTTCGCATAAATGGGGAGGGGAGTGGTCACGGGCATTGCTATGAACCTATTTCTCGAGTAAGAAATAAAAAAAAAGAGAACGAACGGAATAAAGTTTCATTGGAATTATAGGCAGTCTGACAACACAAACACATTATTTTAGCTGGTCAAGATGTGATTGATTGTGTTTATATTATATTATATATATATATATATATATATATGATTATCTTCATGGTCGATATTTAGCGTTTATCAAATTAGTTTTTTTTTTTTTTAATATTTCATAATGACTACCAGGGAAGCGGTTCTGGACTGAAAAACACAAATACAATAGCATATATTTGACATTTGGAATACATCAGAGAATGCCATTTTTACTGGCATTGGGTCAAAGGTTTAACCATGATAAGGGAGCCAGCCTACATAAAATCCCTCTGTCTGGCTGCTTTGCTACCTCACACTCATGTCTCTCGTAGCAGTTTTGACTCACATACTCGAACATGTTCATAGAGTCACTCAATTGATGTGCACTTTTTGTTATTTCAATAACCAATACATTCTCTCCCACCTTGTCAAAATCGACTATTTTCCGATGGTGTGTCTTGCACATTATTTTTTAAATTATTTCCAAGTCCATAAGCGTGAGACAGTTCTGAAACAATTTTTAGTGTTCACTGTCGAACGGGGATACGTCACGATACGTAATTGCCTTTACAACATCATACATCATTTTAAGTTATGTGTATATATAAATATATATATATATGTATTTATATATATACATATATATTTGTTTAAATATATATATATATATATATATATATATATATATATATATATATATATATATATATATATATATATATATATATATATATATATTCATATGACTTAGTGTTAGAACACAATATTATTATTATTGAAGTCAATGTGAAATCTTTTCTTGAGTTCATCTTCTTATTAATTTCATTTTGTCTGGTATGTTATTCTTGCAATAAAGACACATCATCTCGCAAACAAATTCGACGATAAACTTTCTAGTCCGTCAAAATATCGTCCGAAGGTTCTGCTTTTGGTGGCAACTTTCTGTTAAATCCTCGTTTTCCGAGAAGCCAGTATGTGTTTTGAACACTTTTACCCTGTAAACAATGAAATAGCACAGTCAGGAACATAATCAGACGTGATGACACAGGTGTAAGGTTAAATAATTCTTGCCCTTTTTATCATGCCGTATGGTCTCCACTATGAAGCGTGGCATTAAATTGTTATTATAATGTGGAACTATCGTAATATATTGCCAGGGCAACCTTAGTAAGTTATTTTAAAAGACTTCAAAACGACACGAATCGATGTAAGAAATAAATAACAAAATGTTGCATCACATATAATATACAGGAGCATCCCCTTCAAAGAAGGCTTACATATAGGTACAACGGTTGATGGTTTAAATGCTAGAGCCTCCCTGTATATGCATAAAAATTTATCCAAGTATATTATCATAAATTTCTTTGTGGAGTAGAGCAAAATGCAAATGTGGTTTCGTTGAACCATTTACTCAAAGAAGTATCAGTGGTAGTTTGAATACTACAAATTGATAGCGGAGATAATTTTGATATGTCTCACTTAAACCTTTTCAAGGACTTATACTAATGTTCATTGTCCTTAATTAACTAATGCTAAGTGTCGCTACTTTGATCCAGTTTTTCGAGTCTTGAGTTGGCACATGAACCCAATACAACATTTGGCTAATAATGGAGGGCCGCTAAACAAAATATTGTATGGCAATGATTGTAACACAGCTATCTTACGAATTCTTCCCCATTTTGGCCTTTGCATAGAAATTTTTTTTAATATAATTTCTGCAATAGTTCACGAGAAATCATACTTTCTGTCCAGTATATAGACTGTTTTACTAGGAAGCAATATATTATAGCTTATTTCAATCCATCGACTTCCTAGGATAACACATTTTCCTGCTTAAATAATATTCGGAATTAGAAAATAACATGAGTGCGCTGCCAGCAGAATCGTCACTAATATATGAATATTAAAAGAGCCCGTTATACATATTCTGTGGAGTCTAATATTAACTTGAACTTTTTGCCAGCTGGTCAACGCAAGTTCATGCTGTAAGGAAATATCCTATTATTTCTTGGGAATGTTCTGTGTCGATCTGTATCTTAATGTATTGTATGACATCAATATTATGAACGGTTCTCACCTTGATATTGATTTCTCCTCGATATTCCAACTGATAGCCTTTTGCCATTTGAAGGCCTTGGTAGGTGGCACTACTTATGTGTATTTTACAAGCTACAAAAAGCAAAACCTCAAAAGGACCATTTTCGCTCAAAAATGATACATAGAGGTAACTAGACGCACGTTCACTGACTTGTCTATACGTGATGTTATATATTATATGTATGTTATATATATATATATATATATATATATATATATATATATATATATATATATATATATATATATATATATATATATATTAATGATCAATAGTGCATACATTATATAAAACCAAAGTGCACTTATAGATGGATTTAAAAATAAATTTGGTCAGGCGCAAGTTCAAATACACGTATAACTGATATTTACCTTCCCCATTTGACTCCATGCATGACGCCATATTAACCGTGCCACCAAAAAGACAATACCGTGGCATAACCTGCCCCACAACACCTGTTTGAAATGGACTTTGACATGTAATTCATATGTAAAATGAAAATAAAATATCGCCATGCAATATCTTACATTAAAAAACAGGACTTAAACTGGAATGGTTATCTCAAATTTATCTAACTGGTAGTTTATCATTAATTTAAAACTCTCATATTTCTATTTTTAGTTTACTGACATACAGAAAACAATTGTTCAGTCTTGTACCCCTATGCAACTAATTATAAGACAAAGGAGCCACATTTACTTTACCGATAAAAACAAAAGCTCCATAGTGCTGATATAGGCTGTTAACAGGTGAAATTCAGATATATATTCAAAGTGATATACATAAACTCATAGCAAACAAGTCCTCTATACCTGCTGCACATGGCCCTGTGTGCAGCCCAATCCTTATCTCAAGTTTTTCCTCGGGCAGGTGACGAATTTTGAAATCGGTGTAAACACAGCTCAACAAGTGCAATGACATATTGGCAATCTCCATAAAGTGCTTATCGCCGTTCCTGTTAGGTAGTCCACTAGCCACCATATAAGCGTCACCAATTGTTTCAACCTGATGTCCAATTCAGCGATCAATCAAGTTATTTGTTGATTATTCAATCAATTCAAGGGATATGATATGATAGTTTAATAAACATAACTTTGGAGAGAAAGATGTGCAATACAGTCAAACAGACACAAATTAGAGAAAATAAACGTCACAATCGGATCGATACTGAGACCAAGGCGAACAAATAAGAATTAGGACAGGAAAACTTAGAATATATATAATTCAGTTTTGCATGCATTATTGCTGTAGCAGATTGTAAACTAGCAATCTCATGACACTTGACAATATTAGCGGGAAGTGTCGAGCACACACCCACACCTAGACCACTGAAACAGGTACCATTTGGCTTTGAACAGCATTCCTTCGCAGCCTTGGTTCACAAACTGTTATAGGTGGCCTCTTCAGAATCACGTCGAACATCCAAATATGCAATGAGTAGTGGTAATGAAGTTAAATGTTACGAGTGATAGTCCCAATCACCAATCAAAGTGCGTTTCTAAGCCTTTCAGTTTTTTTATGCTACTTAAAGCCACATGCAGGGTGAGTATAAGACATTGATCAACTTTTTCTAGCAAATAGTTTGAATGTTTGTACACAATTACTGGCACGAAAAATGCATACATAACATACAAGGTTGTCCAACAGAGCCTTATTATTTCTCTAAATCTGACCTAATCCACTTGTCATCTTCTAGCCTAATGATTACCATACATTGGAACTAGAAAGAGATTACAGTATATTTTCTTACCCATTGTATTCGGACATATGGGATAAAACTTGGCATCAATATCTCAAAGATTGGAAAGCAGGACATACAGATTTACTATCAATGCACTGCGTTTGCTGCCACTGTCGTCAAAATGTGCCTCAATTAATTCGAAAATTGACTTTCATTTCTGTTTCATGCATGACCAGCTCCATGTGATTGTACACTTCAGGAGAGACATTCTTTTCGTGAAATACCACAAGCTTGACCAACAAGTTATGCTTTCATATGATTGCGGTGGCTAGACGTGTAATTTCTCAAAAAGTTATACTTTTACATCAGCTGTAACAAAAGGCATCATGTGAAAACTGATGTATTACCCAAATGTAGTGGTATGTTGCAGATCTGTCCTTCGCAGAGGTCATGAGCTGTATATGTATGTTGTAAAAGGAAAAAAATAGAATGTATAATGGGCAAAAATGATTTCTTGATGTTTTAGGGAAAATATGTCATTTACCTAAAGATTTTGTTTTAGTCGGAATTAGTTGCGTCGTTGGAATTGAAACAATTTTCAGTGGTATGGGTGTGAACATAATTGCTCACTTTGATTTGGAAAGGTCATTGAGTTCACTTAATGTTTTGCAACGTCATTGAGTTAACATGTTTTGTTTAGATGACTCTCATGTAACCTGCAAACAATGGAATTATCTGGAATGTTTACCTGCAGTCATATGGGTATAACTCATGTCATTGTAAACAGGAAACCCTGATGTGATTTAGACAGGTATCAGTGAAATGGGATGCGTGACTAATTAGATAGATCTCAGCATGTGTATATAAAGCAGCTGCCTTCAGGAATGAGAGGAGAATTCTGAGATCTGACAGAAGCTGTTTGTTGTCATCAAGCCACTAGGACTGTCAGCCATTGGTGCAGAAAGGTGCTGATATATCTCTTACAGTGTCTTTGGGCGGACTGGTATGTATGGTGTTTAAGTGTTCCACATATGAACCAACCCATACCTCCATGGGATTTGGATCAGCACCGTGCCTTTGTGAACCACACTGTAACCAAACTGTACCACTGTGGGATTCGGATCAGCCCCATGCCTTTGTGTACCCCATTGGAACTAAACCGAGCCTGTGTGGGGTTTGGACCAGACTATTTGGCACCCGCCATGGTACTTGGAACTGTGGGACAGTACCCATCGCACCAGTGGAAAATCTGTCACCAAGGATTAGGATTAACCTGCAGTCTATTCATTAATTGGAGTTTCAGCCTAGCTCAGTGTATAATTTCATTTACCTGCATTGTACTTTGTCTTGGTTGTTGTCATTGTTAAAGTTATCTAATTTCTGTCATTCTTTGTTGAGTATCGCTATGGTCTAGCATATTCTGACGGTGGGCATCGTGAGATTCAGCGCCAGTTGAATATATTCTAACAATGGTTTTATTCATATTGGTCATAATGTGTCAGTAAATGGTTTCTCAAATATAAATTCCAAGCAAATAAAGTTAACATACATGATGCAGCAAGGATTATTTTGAAAACTTCAGTGTATGCATGCAAGTCATGGCTTAGCATTATGTGTGTCAGAGTTAATTATTGTGCTCTTGGTCAGATTTATTTTTCAATAAGATTATAACATGAGCACAGAAAAGAAATATATCAACTACACCTTTCGTTAAGCCACACTACGTCGCCACCCTGGGGCTCTCTTAAGGCTTTATCACAAGTGTTTAAATGACAGCTGATCTTGGATTTCACCTAATTGCCAGCAACAAGGTATGCAGTTGCAAGAATTCGTTAGTTGAGGAAAGGCACACGAACACCCTTGTGGGAACAAGAGTAAAGGTCATGTTCACAGCCTATGAAAGCCTATGAATTTCAGTTAGCTAAATAGGAAGGGTCCCAAAACTATGCCATTGCATCCACAGTAAGTTACCTGTGCACAACCCATCCAACTGCCTATGGAAAAGTTGCTTAAGTCGTTCATCATTTTCATTGTACCATCTCTACAGGAGAGTATACAGCTGTCAGGTTTTCCATATTGTACTGTAGCACATAAAAACGATTTTCGTACCTTGTATACATCATACCTAGAAGCCACATCATCAAACATGCTGTAGAGATCATTCAATAGGACAACGACCTGCATTGGAGTGCTTTTACTAGACAAAGACGTGAACCCTACGATATCAGAGAAATATATGGTTACTTCCTCGAACATCTCGGGGTCAACAGATCCTCCTATTTTCAGCACATTGGCAATACTCCTGGATTTAAAAAAGAAAACAACAAACTTTGTCATTATCTGAATCTAGTTTCCGTGTTTTCACTTCACAAGAAACAGCAACAAAATCATACCCATACAGTACCTACCATAATCAGTTGTTTCTGGTATCAAAAAATGTCACTGATCAAATCGCCAATAGGCAGTATGACATGTTTTATAACATATAAATATTGGCAAATCATTAATATATTTAGTGTCAGGCCTTTCGTTTGTTTTTATGTGTCGGATAGTTTCCAAGCACATACATCCTGGTGGTATATTCGCACGAAAGGTAAACAAAATACATAAATGAAGCATGTCTGCAATTTATTCTCTCATTATACATTCACTCTGAGGTACATTTAAAATTCAAATTCATGTGCTATACTTTCATTGTGAAATGATGTATCATGCAGAAAGCTGTAATCAAGAAATGCTTCATTTGTTTAGTTTTTTTGAAGTCGGCAATGCCTCTATGTGACAATGGAATAGATAACTGATAATACATTTTTAGCCTTTACATCAAAAGAGAAGCCTGAATATTTTCTTGCAATGGCAGTACGACTATTGCGTGCTCTTTCCTACTCTTAATCTGGGAATTTATGTGGCACACACAAAATACCCATTTCTGTATATTGCACAGTAGAACTTTCAATCTCTGTCTAAACAAGTTAATTCCTGCTCGCCAAGGAGCCACACATTGGAAAACGTTCAACCGACTATGGCCCTTTTTCCAATGCATGCAATGGGAACTTCCGTATATGACACCCCCTATGAAGGAACTGGAAAAGGCACATATGTTAAGAGGAGAGAAAAATTATTGTAGATGTAACAAGCATATATATATATATATATATATATATATATATATATATATATATATATATATATATATATATTGCATATCCAGGGTGAAAAATGTGGGAACAAAAATTTAATGTTTAATGAGCCAGAAATTTAATGTTCTCTCTACCAATATTCTTGTACAGGTGTTCATATTATTCACATTGGTGGTTTCACCGCGCTCACCAATGAGTACTTTCATGCTACGCCCAACTGTGTCAATGTATAGGCAGTTCCCACACACTCTTTGATCAGCATGGTTGGAGTGTTAAGACTGATGTAAACAAAGCAACTTCACAAGTTTTAAATGTCTTTATTTTCTAAACCCGAGCAATCGTGCAGAATCTTGGTTGCTTACAGACATAAAGGTATGTAAGGAATCCACTTATTAATCCATACCCTGCAATGATCAAGGACCACGCGTATTAAAGGCCCCCTTAACTAAAAACCGGTTTTCATGTAGAGAAAGTAAACAATCTATGTGTGACAGCCCATATAAGCAGCTTTTTCTGACACCAGTGGTATCAACATATTCGCCTCTTTAAGTCGTAAATTTTTATTGAGCCAACTGCAGGAATCCGTTTTTTTTTTCAGACACCTCTAAGGCTTAGAAGTTACGTCACAAACGAAACGCATTTGCTAGTGAGTAGAAAGCAAGCGTCATGATGATGAGAACTCAACAGGGACGTCGGACACATTACACAACAGAGCCATATTGGGTGGTGAACATTTTGGGTAGTTGGACTTTGATTCAAGTCAATAAGAGCGTAACGAAATTTTAGTTCTCCCTTTTTTCACCCTATCGTGACGATCGCGCACATAACTGAGTTCATAGTTACGCTGGTCCCCTGCCAACAAGTGGGACACGCTATCGTGACCACAGCGGAGGCTTAACTGTGGAAATGTGGAACGTAACCCAACACATTCATGAATATTTGTCAAGATTCGACCATTTGCGTGTTAGCGCTACAGCCTGGTACCTTGATATTGCACACAAGCATATTTCAGGCACAGTACAATTTGATCAAAATCAATCTTTCAAACTTCCCCACGTTGTTCAGGTCGATACGCTTTAATATGGCTGTCGATGACCCGCTGGTAGTGGTGTCCCACTTCCCATGAAATACCATTTAATCTCGTTGCGCGATCCTGGTGGTCAAAATTGGAAAACTAAATTTCGTTAGGTAGGTATTGACATCTGTTACACCTCTTGCTGCCACTTATTTAAAAGCCTGCCATTATTTTCGGACCTGTATCCGCTTAAGGGCAACCTTCTCCCCTAAGCGCCAGCTTTCACCAACAGGACAGCTTGGTAGGTCCGACTAGCGGCGTAACTTAATCCATAGTCTGGGGCGACTTCAGTATCTGATACCAAATCCCTATTCTGGGGCCCACCACTGCCTACAACTGCTAACTGCATGGCGCTGTATTTTCATTTTCAGGTAGTGCTCACTCTAGAAAAGTCCAATTATGTATTGTGCATCTGATCAACATATTCCAAATAAATCTTGCGCAAGCCACAGTCGTCGAAGTGGTCTACTTAGTAGGCAGTGGAAATTGAAGCAATATAAGGACTAAATGTGATCACCGAGTGTAACTCAGGTGTTCCACACCATACATTCTACATAATATAGATTAATGATGCAACTGACCTGCGAAAGTTTAAAGTAAAGATTCTATCAGACATAAACTATCGACCAAACATCAAGGAACCATGTAGCTTTCTATTCAATATTGTGAATCAAACATTACTGACACAGGCAAAAACGGCATTTACGTAGTGCTGAAAAGCGATGGACCAGAAGCCGATCCTTGCAGTACCCGTTTGCTAGTTTGGAATAATACCAAAAACAGTGCTTTACACTTTGTTTTTATTGATTTTACCTCTTTCTTTGCAGAAATGGTAAAAGTAATAAAGTATGTATAACCTGAGAGCTTTACAAAATGTTCATGTGTCGAGTGTCAAGGCAACTAAGTGCTGTCTTCGCTCTTTCAGATTTTAGGGCCCTAAAATATGGAATAATCTCCAAAGTGAACTTCAACAAGCTGCAAACCTTGCTGCCTTTGAGGGCGTGGTACACATAATGACATTCATGTAAAATTACAATACTGAAAAACGTATATATATATATATTCTGGAAAAAAAAACATGACATGAAGTTAGATTCTGACCTTTAGTGCTGTTATTGATGTAATAGTGTGTAGCAAACAGTTTAAAATAGCACATTAAAAATAGGAATCGGATTAAGTTTATTGTGTTATATGAAAGATCACTATACGGTTTCCAAAAGTGTATTTGACATTTTTTTCAAAGGGCATAGTTCTAATTAAATGGCTGTTCATTTGTTTTTAAATTAAAAAAATATAGTTGTAGTTTAAATATTTGTAGTTTTTGAACTCACACTTTCATCCAATACCACTTACTGCTTTCCTGCTACAAGTGCCCTGTTTAATTTCCCATAAGAAAATTAAGTTTTCCGTTCTTTGGCGTGTGTCCGATTTGTTTTCTTTTCCGAAAAATATGTTTAATATTTGTTTTTGAATTACGACATAAAGTTTATTTTTTACATGTATATACATTTCATTATTTTTAATAGCTTAATGCAAATGTTTACTTTGAAAAGTATATGAGTTTTAGATGATCCCACCTATGAAGTCTAGCATGTAAGGACATGCTTGGACCAGAGTGATGTTTTCTGTGTAAAGTGCTATAAATGTGTACCACACCCTTAAACGGAAAACATAATCACTGGAACGGCCATGATGTGAATTTTAATTCGTGCTCTCTGGTGTCTTTCACATGCTTGAAAACATCAACAACTTTTTTGCGCTGAACCGAGCATAAGAAATGTGTAATTATGTATGTATGTATGTATGTATGTATGTATGTATGTATGTATGTATGTATGTATGTATGTATGTATGTATGTATGTATGTATTATTAACTTCTGTGCCTACTATTTATTTTACTTTTGCAGTAATCTCAAACAGAAAAGACCACGGCTGTGCGTGGGCATGCTACGCACAAAGCAATACGCAACAATCATTAGTGCATGTGCAAACACTGTGCAGCGACAGGATGACATACAGTAACTGCAAATCCGGCTGAGGCATGAGTATTGAGGCTGAGCGACTTTACACCTGTTTTTTGTGCAACAGGCACGTCTTTGGTCTCATTCTCCTTTATGCTGCCCACCCAACTTCACAGACCGATACTTTTCTGCTTCTGCAATATGCCAATTTGGAAAAAAGAACTCCCACACTAAGGCTAGAAAATTGCCAACCTTATGGAAGTTGAACCTCATCAAACCATCGGATCTTTAACAGTTTAATATTCGTTGTAACATCGCTTGTACACTGTATACATAATTGTATCTACCAAATGGTACAGTATTTGGAAAATCCAAATATAGGCATAGAGTGACTGGAAAAGCGACGATGCGTTTACATGGAACTGTATTGCTTGCTAAAAAAGGGAGGGGAAGAAGATAAAAATTAGCAACTTACGGTGGAAGCATTCTGTGCAACAACATATCTGTTTTCTTCTTCTCCTCGAGCAGTTGACCAGTCCTTTGTTCCACAATTGTCTCCAAATTATCAGCGTATTTTTCAAGTTTCTCTATTATGTTATCAACAATGTTCACTTGACTGTAAAATAAGAATGAGCTTAAAATTATGTCTAGTTGATTATATTTGACTATATGTTTTTGATCAGGGTATCAAGTTGATTATTCCGCATATGTGGATGTTGCTTATACTCCACACGTATCTACATTGGAAGATTGCTCTACACGTTGTATATTTTTTCATTTTTTTTAAAAATATTTTTGCATTAATAATTTAGATTTTAGGCGTTACTTAGTAATTGTTTCTATTTGACCATTCTTACCAATGACCAATCGTTGTATATATTTGTTGTCCATTGATGACATTCTTTTAACGAATCTTGTTGACATGGGTTGAGGTTTTAACTTTTATAGTTCGGAAAGATAACGAAGACCAAAACTACTAACTCTCATATCATTACAGTTTTTTCCCATAAAAATTCAGATATAGATCTATTTTCACAAATGCAAAAATGTCTGACATAGAGTGTGTCCGTTGGAGCAACACACATGTCTGCCATATGTGTGTCAGGGGGAGCAACATACATGTTTTGCCATTAATGATATCGTGTAGAGTCAAATGATTTTCATTTTTACGTTATAAACACGAGCGTTTAAAGAAGCATATAGTTTTAGAGTAAATGTATTGTACTCATACAGGGTTTCAGCCTGATTCCAAAGACTGTGCTATATGAGCATGTAAGAACAATATGCCATATTCTCAGCGTCGTCCACTACAATTTGACCCACCAGCTGCAGCAGGCGATTCTTGTAAGTAGCAGAAAGAAAACAAAAACAAACGGGAGAAAAAAACATGCACTAAAATTTTGGGAACACAATCTACGAAACTTCCAGAACACAATCTACGATACTTCTCAGAACTTGAGGATACATATCTTAGGTATAAAAACCATTTGCTGTCATTTCAACATGATTATGTAATTTTTTATTACATAACCGTGTTGTAAGGGTATGCTGCTGACTAGAAAAGAAGCATTTGTAACCATGTAACCAATCAAATTTAGCGCATCAAAATACAGAGGATAAAGGTCCTCCACAGCACGTTTACCGCATTTATTTAGCAAATCAGATAGTCCTATCTGAAGAAGATAACTTTTCAATATTGACCCTTTTTAAAAATTTAACTTCTCTTGCAATAAAAGCCAACGCAGGTGTACACAAACAAAACTTAAGCAATGTTGCAAGAGACTATCTGATTCTGCTGCTTACACCCTAACCTTTACAATTTTTGTTTTGATGCTTCTCAGCCTAGCTTACCCTACGACGTGTTAATTGGATGTTGTAAGATATAACGGCAGAGGAGTTCTCCTCTGAACTCTGGTCATACATCCACATTGGTAACCTGAATGTGATAAATACGTGTTACATACCAGGGAATATGTTAAGCATAATCAGTTCGTTTGTGCACAAAGAAATATACACTCAGCACACCCAGTGAAAACAAACATAGAAACCAGTTGTTCTGACAAGTTGCTTTTTGGAACTGTAACAGGGCCAACACGTCCCTTATATATATTCTTGCCCATAAAAAACATTGGATGCTGTAAAGGTTTTTGATCAAAGTCAGACAGCTGTTTGCTCAGATTTAGCGACTCATGGAGGTTGAGTACTTCAGTTTGCACTACACCTAAGTCTGTTTTGGACGTAACAGCTTGTGCCTAGCATCATCCAGTGGTTCTTCCGTAACGGGCTTCTCGGTGGAAAACAACGTCAACCTCCGGACGACTGGACTTGTTATGTAATCTGATGGGCTTCCATTGCGGAATGTATTAATTCCCATTGATAATCTATGATACTGAGATGTAGTCATATAAATCAGCCTCCACCCAGGCCGCATCTGAACCACTTCTTTCAATATTCTAGCCCAAGCATGTTAGTGCACAAAATGACAGTGTGGAACGCATTTGGGCAGTGGATCACATTTTCCTTGAATTGGGGATCTAAATACTCTAGGCAATATACGAGATGGCCACTACTTTGCTGTAATGCCCACTAACAATGTCATTTCCTCTTTGCAGTTGAGTAAGTTTGGTGAGCAAAGTAGACAGTTTTTGTGGTATAGCATTGATAGCTGGGAGAGGGAAGAGATTGTCAATGTCAAAGGAACATTTCTTTCCTTGCTGACTAGGTTATCACAGATTTGTAGGCAGACTACACTTGAATTAGTTTTCCATTGGTCATAGAACTTTGGTTTAGACGGCAATCACAAACATCCTTGGGAAAACTGACTGCATACTCTGAATTGCATAAGATGGTCCTCTGGCATGTGGCTCGGAAGCAATTATCTTCAAGGGATTGATGTCTATTGTTTATATTGCTGTAGTCAGGCTTCACTTCAAATCGTAGATCAGACCTATGGCTGTTACAGAACCTTTCAATCAATTAAATCAAGTTTTCTGTCATGCTGTTCAAAGGATACGTTGGGCTCACTGGTGATTTGAAATTACCAATGAAACTACACTGTTCTATTTCCACTATAGTTTATCTTTAGTAACATCCATCAATGATTCCGCAGGTATCTTGCATAGGGCATCCTTATAATTGTCATCAGTAACTGCTGCAGCACTATAGCGACCTCGCTTTCACGACTTTGCAAGCTGTTTTAAAGCTTCCTCATCACCGAGGTCTTCTTCACGCATAAAACCTGCTTCATGCTCAAGCACTCAGCTCCCATGGAGACCTACCTTGACGTTAAACTTACCTCATGGAACCACAGCCAGGCGACAGTATTTAATTTTGACACCCTTACAAACAATTAGTAAGTGTATACATGAATTCAGGGCGATCATTAGCCCCGTGGCACGGTTCAAAAATTAAGAAAAAAAAATATCATATATTTAGTGATAATATTATGGACAAGCAAATGTTTAGCGTACAAAAATGAAAACAGAAATATATTCGAAATGTTACCAACATTAGTGTAAAAGCGTATTATTTTTTAGCAACCAGGAAGCTTACTCAAATATCGCTCGTAACCCACACTGTATGTTCCCGGTCCGTTCTGTAGCTGAACAGTATTTCTCTTGTAACACTGGATTACCTTAATGTCTCTGATGAGATTAAGGCCGTTATGAATTACTGTGATTGTTGATGTGAATCAGAATACTAGGGAAAATGACCCACAATTTATTTAGCAAAATCAAACACCAGTCATACATTCAGGCATTGCCTCAGCCAGTATTGCAGAGGCATATTGACACCTCGGAATGATTATATACCTATTTTCGCTCATGTGATGGCTATTGCGGGCCGCTGGAATGACTTGACACAAAGTTATAATGATGAAATACTGAACTATCGCAACATATGGCAAAAAACTAATAGCACAGAATGCGAATATTGAGCCGAAGCAATTCGATCAATTTACCCATAAAGAGAAATAACGTATGGTGTTGCGCAGGTCTTAGGGGAAAGGCGTTTACGTTGGGCAAAAGCGGAAGTGCAAACCGGAGAGTTTTAGCCCACAAGTGCTCATGCTTGAGAAGCGAGGTTCTTTTGTCGCTTGTAAAGTATCTCGCACTCAAGACTAGAGCGACGTTTGGATCATCGCTTGGGAGATGACGTGAAAGTTTACTTTGAGGGCGAATCAAGCTTTCGAGTTGTAGATTCGTCAAAGCTAACTCGCTTTCACGGGCGAGGTGTCGTTCAAATAAGAGCAAATACACTCCCGTCATCCATATCTTGGCAATATATAATTGAAAAAATGACATACAGTGGATCTGCTGTGTGAATCAATAGATTTGGCACGGCTTCTTTGAATCAGAAATGTTTTTTCTTTCAAGGGTGTTGATTTTTGACTATCTGAGTACATTTAAAATGAGTTTCATTTCAAGTTTTGAGTCCTGCTCGATGATGTACTTTTCTACAACAAGGTTCCTTGGTGCTTTGGAGTGAATTCGCAGACGACACTTTGCCCCTTCTTTGCGTCACTATTAATTAGGGATATCCTGTATATTTGTGCAACAGTCTATCTTTATCATTCTACTTTAAAAATCCGGATTCCCGTAAATGATTTATATCGAATAGCTATATTATCCGGTTATAAAGCTGCAGTATGTGTGACAATAAATTCAGGTCCTTTTATCTTCAAATCAGATATTTTCTATTTCCCGAACCTCATTAACTGTTCTTACCTCCCTTTAGCCATCGATGCGAGGCTTTTTCGTACGTTGGAAAATGTTGGTCTTTCAATTGGGTTCTCACGCCAGCATTCTGCAATTAATGCCAGAATTCCCACATCTACGTCCTTCTCGGTGTTTGTATGCAAGACTGGTCTAAAAGGCGGGTTCTCTCTTTTTTTCACGCGCAGTACGATGTCTGTAGACAAAATATGTCTTTATGTTTTGTGTGACTTCTTCATATAATCCTATATCGCAAGATGTATCAGGAATGTTACAAAAATTCAAATAAACTATCCGCTAAAATTATAGGTATCGTATTGAGTATTAGCCACTGACTCTAAAGTTCCAGGCACCCCCCTCCCTCCGAAAAATAACACAAATGAAAATAAAAACTGTGCTTTTACGGGGGCATTATGGCAATTGTGGAAGTTGATATCCTTAGGCATTCTTGATTTCCAACGTAAGAACGTACTGCAATGGAATATGTATACAGCTTTGGATACAGCTTTGCATAAAACTTGCATCAGCAAAAATTTACAGGGATAATGAAGTTGGCAACGTCGTATTTTATCACACAATATTATCAAAATTTCTGTTGTATTCCACAGTCCTGTGGTCACAGTGGAAGCAACAGCCACGTTGCAGTAAGACCATGACAAAACCAAACTCGACAGAGAGTCTCTCTCTCGTTATCTGTCTCTCTCTCTGTATATATATCCTGGCTCGTAAAATTCGAGGAAATACTTTGTTACCTTTTGGCGACATATCATCTCTCATGTAAGGCAGACTTCGATACAAAATTTCTTGTGCAATGATAGCGAAACTAAAGACGTCCCCCGGTTGAGTCCCGTTTCTTGGAGGTACCTCTAGCCTTAGTATTTCTGGCGACGTCCATAGCATATCTGAATACGAATAATATAATTATAAAACACAGTTTGAAAATCAAATATGGTGACGTAATGTTCATTCTGTGTATTCCTGTTTTGGTGAATTAAACTGATGTAAAGGGCCAAAAAAGCAACCAATATTGTCAATTAAGACATTGGGTCAAAGTTCATCTGTGTAGAAGACAGTAAAACAATCTTTTGCAAATGCTTGCTTGTCTTCATGTACAGAAATGTATGTATGAGACATACTGGATTATGATATTACCAATTCATAAACGGTGTGTAGAGTCATTGTTAAATCTGAAGCTGTTACAAAATTTTTTTTCTTTTTTTTTTTTTTGACTGTGCGATTTTTTCCTTTTGTTTGTTTGTTTGTTTCTGGAAATTCATTTTGATGGCAGAGTGTGCATAACTTTGTCATCACCAATACTTATAGTGTAATAAATGGTCACGGTAAGGTGGTTGACTTACCCCTGTAACGCATGTATTCCGTCAAATCGTTTTCCTCATTATGCAATCTGAAGGCACCCATACCATACCCTGCTATTTTCAGAATCCAACGCGAGTCAACAAGGCAGTTGCTGCTTTTGAGCATGCCGTGCGACTTTAAGATACTGCCATGAAGAAATTCCATACCCTCAAATTGAAGGAGAATATTACAGTTGCAGAATGTGCTGGATACAAGGGTAACGCTCGCATTATCGGGTGTTCTGGATTTTCTTTACGACACACTACCCAATACCTGACATACTGATATTCACCTTAATGCTGTGCTTCATTGCGTTTGTCTAACATGTCTAATAGCGGCTTCAAGATATTATGAGACAGGAATTATTACATGAAATGAAACGAAATGGACTTTATTGATTATACTGCCAGTACTATTTAGTTACATATCAGTACACACAAATTAAGGAAAAGAAAATGTACTTAAACATCACAAAACAACCAATCAACGCGCACGGCGCAATAAATTGAACATTTAAAGTTTGAAGACAGATAATTTACACTTACAGTGCACGCCAATCTATATTTAGTACAGCAAGACATACAACAACATGTATTTATTATAGCTTTGTAACGTGGTTTTCAGCCTGTTCTATCCGTACATCTTGCTACACTTCGTCCATAATTCTTTGCAAATTTAGTATCCCATCATAGAAAGCAGGTTGTACGGTATGATGTCACCGAAGGTACTTCAAGTCTTTTTCTCAGAATTTTGTCCAGGAGTGTGAAATTTAATACCACCAAGCATAACATTTTGTAGGCCTCTTTTCCCCCTCTGATCCTGTAAAATTTGTTCTGGCACCATCGACAGGTTGATTTGGGGCCAATACCGTACGATTACGAGCCATGTGATCTTACTAAATCAGAGCAGGTACTCTTCTGCTTACAGCAGGAAAGTATTGCACAAGACATACCTGCTGCAGGTTTAAAATAAATATGTGTAGGCTAAGTAGGTGCCCTAATAAGTGCGTATGTGCAAAACTTACTTTAGCCAGATCAGAAAGAAATGAATATTTGAACACCCAATCCAGTTGTATGTCGTCGCTTTCAAGCAAGTCCTAGGAGAATCGAAGCAAGACAAATACGTTTTAACCATCTACTTCCAGTTAGATGAACATATTAGTTGGCTATAGGAACAACCATGAAGACGCATGGGCTATTTGGTGTGTCATGGTAATTGATTTTTAATTTTTAAACAATAATTTTGGTTTATCATAGAATGAAGCAACACAACACAAAAGCTGCTTAACTTTATACCCTGAAATAATCACACAAAATAAAAAAAAACTGCTTTCCAAGGATCATGTTGAGCCTCCAGTCTTTTGTCAGCTCATACAACAGCTAATGGAGATGGCTTGCAACTCTCATTAACTTGTTTTCGGGAACACAACAATAAGTAGCAAAATTATTAGAAAAAATGGTATTAATCGCCAACTGGATTTGGTACGTTTAAGGTAAAAAGAATGAAGGGTGATAAATGATCGTGGTTTCACTAGTGGAATCACTGTTCCGGATATTCTAACATGTAAGATATTGTCCAATTGTTCTTTCCGCCGGGGCTATTATTGATGCCAACAAATAATGTCAATTCATCATAGTGTTATATTGTGTCTTGAAAGGATCACAACATTTGAACTCAAAATTAACGAAAAAAAAAACGTTATGCAATAGCTTCAGACACCCTTGTAATTTACACAAAATGTATGTGATTAAAAGTAACGTATTGTGATAACCAACTTGCAAACTGCCTCTGGAACAATATGATGAGAGTATGCACACGTTTGGTATGTCTATGCAGGCTCCAACAAAGTTGTTCACATTCTCGTGGTTCAATTCCTTCATCTAAAACAATGAACAAGTTGTTATTAGACAGGCCAATGATTTTTGTTCCTATAATTACTGGGACCTCGCATGGGAGTGGAGACAAATTGCACCCTTTTACGAGGTGAACTAATATAGTTATATGGGTGTTACAGCAGATAACGACACTTCACAACTTTGCAATGTGGTAGATTTCCATAATATAGTTTTTAATTATAAGGGAGACTTGTCAGATTTTGTACAGTGTTAATTGTTTGGGAACACATCGTATTTTTACATTGCGGTTGTATGGGTTTTATATAGTTCGCTGGTTTGCGGTTGCTTAAGAGTTGACATGAAAATACCAGCAGCAGTTGTTATTATCTTTGTGTTTTTCAACCCATCAATACAATAATTAGATTGTTGCATGCGAAAAAATGTAATATGAGTTCAGATCTATAAGATGGAACGTTTGTGAATGTCACGTGTACGAATTCATACTTCAAGGAGTCAATGTGCCAGATCACTTGATCATTGGTAAATATTTTTGGAATGATATCTGTGATTCTGTTCCCAGATTGGCGTTCAGTGTGCATGTTTGCATTCTAGGACAGAAAATCCGCTGTGTTCAGTTGTATTTTGTCAGGATCCATGGTGGTGAATTTGGTGGTTTTTGATCAGTTTTCCTGATAGCACATCAACATGTATGCACTGATATTTGCTTGTCTTCAGTTACATACATCTTGCATCACTGGTACCTATAGTGACATAGGTTGTGCTTTTGCGTTCAATCTGGACTGTGCAGGTGAATAAACGTTTGTATTGATATTACTTGGTGTCTGGTTGATATATCCTGCGTATTAATACTTTTCATTAATACCCCCCCTACAATATTATATCTGTTATATTATTATACTGCCTTTTCTAGATGTTGTTTTGTGTGTGGTCACTTCTGTGTACGGTTTGGTACTCGAATTGTCTTGTGCAAATATATTCATTTTTCACACTTAGAAAAAATACTACCATTTTCAGTGTTTTGGTTGTTTTTTTCCCCGAATAAATATGTTTTGTATTTTAAACAAAGACTGTTTGACAGTCCTATCTGGTAAATATTCCATTTTTTAACCTCCCCTAGTATAGTGATCACTTGTATTTTGTTTTGCTTATTCAGGCTTCCAATTTGAGTGCAAAATGGCTAAATGTTTTGAGCGGGATCGTACAAATCATTTGTGTATTATCCATTGTACAAAAAATGATCCTGCTGCAGAAAGCTTTATTCTTCTAAAAGACACTGACTCCTGGAAACATTTGCTATATGCTGCAGAAATACGAAAACATGGTCATATTTTAAATATGTAGAAAAGACACTGAAGAAGATGAACAGATCCAATCCATATTTAATCACAAACAGTTTCATAGTTTGTTTCCGGTGAAGAAAGGACTGAATGAAATAATTGCAAGGAAAGGGCACTCCAAAGTAGACGATACACCAATGAGAGAAGAGGAAAGTCCATAGGATCTGGCACTGCTTCTGCTCTTTCACTCCCTGTGGTTAGCCTATTTGCATCGCTTGTGAAAAGAACACAAAATAGATTTCAAGCTATCTGCTTGGCTTAAAACCGAGGCGACTGGAAGGTATGGTGATGGTTACCAACAGAACTATAGTCTGGAAGCTCAAGCATTCGAAAGCCTGTTTGATTTCCTCAGACAAAATATAATAGGAAAACCAAAAGTAGTCAGAGTGGCAAACCTTACAACCCATTTGGTTTCTTCATCACATACCATGAAATAGATGAGTTGAAACAATCCACAATAGTCCATGTGTGTCGTAGGTTGTAGATTGGATTTAAGATTTGTATTGCACTTTTGCTCTGATCCAAAGGTCAAAGTCTATGTGTATCTAGGCACAATGATAACAACGGCGGGTTGTAATAGAAAACCAAAGACCACAAGAAGAAGTAGACATAATTCAATTTAAACTTTCAGACATTGACTTAGCACTTATTGTTGCTATTGCACTTGCGGAAGGCAATAAAAGTTCAAGAAGGAAAACTCTCTTAGACTCAAAACCCAGTCGACGCTGTACCAGTTCACTACAAACGCCCCTTTGGTTGAAGGAATTCTTGCAATGCCTTCTATCTGTTAAATCCAAAAGGTCTCCTGAGTTACTCCAACCGCTACAATCCAGCAGTTAGTGTTATCTTTTGGTCAAGATCTTATTTATGTGCTGAGCTGTAGAAAACACAAGACAGCAAAGCATGTTTTGTTGCAAAGTGCTGTCAAATCTTTGACAAATGATGCCACTCTGATACATATATTGAATCACCTTGGACATGGGGTGTCATATTTCCAACATGAACCTTAATAGTAATGTGCTTGCATGCATTGGCTGCTACACCAATGATAGTGTTCCATTACACAAAAATATCCAGCCACATGTACCTGTAATCCTGGCATGGGATACCAGACATAGCTAAGGGAAACACTAGCAAGTCAACCAAAATCTCACATGGTGAATTGGAATTGGTGTGCAAATCCAAAGTGCATGGCCCTATACCTCTCCAAAGTACAATAAGTGTTATTCCTCATAATAAACAGAGAAGTATGGAGCCAACAGACCCGTATCCACCACCCGACAGCAGGGGAACGAGTTGTTTCTCTACCGAGAAATTATGTGCGTGTCTGCTATGAGGATGTGACCAAAACTTAACCTCTCGAAAATTTGCTTTGACTGCTGGTCTCATTTATAAATCCATTTAGAAATCTTCGAGAACAGTGCGAAGTCAATCATCAAAGGTTGAAGATGCATAAGGTGTTTGTTGGGTCAAAAATGGCGAATATGGTCATTTGTCTCTGAATTACCTGCCTTTCCTCATGTATAGTGCAAACAATTGCCACCAGCACTGTAAATGATTGATTGCTCCCCAGGTAGTTCACAAATGCCTGCTCTGGCCACGTACACATGATTGCAAACAGCCAGTTTGCCCATATATAGCCCATGGGCTGAAAAGCACTGACCTTTGTAAGCTGCAAACATGCCCCAATATTGTCGCTGCTTCAGAGCTGGACATGAAATGTCTGAGTTAAGTGCTACTGATAGTGAAGAGGACTCAGATGAGAACTACATTTAGGACTAAATACTTGATGCGGTATGTTTTAAATACTCCATTGACAACAGGCTCATTAAAGATCACTTAAATGTCCTAAGATGCTCCCATGATGAAAATAACTTGGAACTAAATTGAGATATGCTTCGAGGGGTATTTTTGAACCATCTCCTATATTGCATTCGGCCCAATACCTTTAGGTTCTAATGACCTTTTAAGCGTGTCAAGCTCATTCAGCAGTATACACATGTAGCCATAAGCACATGTCGCTTCTATGATTTAAATATTCACATGCGGGCTCGTGGTTTCTGTGTGATATGAGTGCAGAAAGACAAGAACACAAACATAGCTCGTGGATGCTTTCATGCATGGTCGTACCCGTAGTAATATTCATGTTGTATCCAGTATGCAGCTTTTTTGTGGAGTGGCATTGAGGTTTTTCATGTCACTTTTCCCATGTTTAAAACATTTAGTAAAATTAACGACAGACAATAACATGTCACGACAGCATGCAAAGATCGAGGTCATTTGGTTTGTCCAAACAGGAAACATATTGACTACATACACATGTTGAATAAATATGGGGTGTTTACGTTAAAACATACAGGAGTTATGCCGGTTGTTAGTTTTGGGTACACTATGTTGTTTTTAACCTTGTACCTAAAAGCCTCGCAATTCTAATATGAGAGCTACAATTCCTTACATTTTATCATTCAGAAACATAAAATAGAGCTTTTGTACGCTGTACACAAATACATGGAAGATTCTACCTCCTTGCCTGGAAATAACTTGGATCTTTTTCGGTGTCTGGCTCATGGGCTTAAGTTATAAGTTAAAATAAAAGAAAACTGCCAATATGTATGTAATCATTTTTGACAGCACGCCCGTTCTGATCAGTTTCGTGGTAATATAAATAAATATATACATAAAGAAATGGTCAGTGCAAGAGAGTAAGGAAGAAAGAACAATAACATGAGTAAAAAAATCGAAAAAATCATATATCAGGTTAAAGGCAAAGCTATAAATAATATGCTTGCTGTAGATATTTTTAATCTATAAAAACCTTTGGTTGTGCTTACTGCCTTGAGCTCTATGAGATCCAACCTGCTCATTGAAACGGATGATGTTGTGATCTTCTTCACAGCCACAATTTGACCCTTGTAAGTTCCAACTTTGGTGTAAACCTGACCAGATACACTGGTACCATCAATATCAGCTGCTCCTTGCCGCATCAGTGACACGTTACTGTTAATCATAATGCTCCTGGAAAATTGCACTGAGCTGTACAGACTTGGAAACTGTAAATAATAACAAAAGAAACTGATTACCCAATGACGACCTTTTTTTCTGTCTGCATTTTATCAATCATTTGTAGTTATATTTACTATACATTTTACGGTATGATACTAATTCACCGCATCACAACCTTTATTGTGTTCCTTAATAATTTGCGCAAGCACAGATAAATTGCCTTAACATTTAATTTCCGTATTCCATATCTATCTATCTATCTATCTATCTATCTATCTATCTATCTATCTATCTATCTATCTATCTATCTATCTATCTATCTATCTATCTATCTATCTATCTATCTATCTATCTATCTATCTATCTATCTATCTATCTATCTATCTATCTATCTATCTATCTATCTATCTATCTATCTGTCTCTTTATTTATCTATCTATCTATCTATCTATCTATCTGTCTGTCTGTCTGTATGTCCGTCCATACATATGTATATATATATATATATGTGTGTGTGTGTGTGTGTGTCTGTGTGTGTGTGTGTGTGTGTGTGTGTGTGTGTGTGTGTGTGTGTGTGTGTGTTGAAAGACAAATTAAAGTAACAATAGGAGAAACGGTAGAAAAATTTGAATATGTGGTGCCTAGTTTAGTACATATACACAGCAGGTTCACTTTCCAAAATCTCGTCTTACTATTATGATTTATGTCAATATCGTTGCAATCACAAAATTGGATTATACGTTTCACGAGACGGAGATAACGTTTGGATGTTGAGGTTACTCCAATATCAGAATCGTTCATTTTGTTCCTAGTTTGTGTATGGCCATACTGTGCTAGTAGCTTACCTGGCTGTGTAGCTTCGATCCTTGGACGCCAAGAATGTCGGCATAGTCTACTTTCCATATCATGCGAAGCAGTTGCTGTTCACGTCTCCATTTACTTTACAAAAGTAGTGTGTTGCGATGAAAAACTTATAACATATCATATCATATTACTGAGATTAGGGATATAGCAATCTTTTTGTGAGAGCTGTTCATGAAAAATAAACCAAGGAGCCTTCACACTAGAACATTGTCGCCACAACGGCCACATATGTTTCAGACTTGTTGCCTGAAATATCCTTCATAAATTCTGTGCCATAAAACAGCCAGAAATTAACATATTTTCATCGGTTTTCTCTCTCTGACAAGGCTCCTTAACCTTCTTTTCCACGTTCTCAATAAAATTAATATACCTTTACACCGTTTTGAGTCGCCTGAAGCATCCTTATCTATTTTTCAGCAGAGTCTTATTTAAAAGTAATATAAATCTTTATATCCTTCAAATGTACCTCCGTCCACTTTTCCTTATACTGTATACATATGTTGTAGAGGCACAGGTTACAGGAGACAAATTTCGACATATGGTTTGTGAATGGCTGAAGCACCTGTTCGGACCTATAAGTCACACTTCTTTTTCGTGATTACCCCACATTTTATTAACTAATACAATTAAAATATAATAACGGTATATTCTGTATATCACATTAAGAAGTTTAAACTTTGAATGATACAAGTCTAATACGACGTGACTTTTTCTATGTGAAAATGGGCAGCATGTTATCTCATTAATCAACGAATTTAATATTTTCATGATGATGGTAATAATTAAAAACAGTAAAACTTTTAGTGATGATGAATGTATCATAAATTTTGTACTTGTTACTCACAAAAGGCAAATACAAATAAGGGATATAGTCAGAATCAATATGCAGACGGCCATACTTGCTCCTACAGTAGTCAGAACGAGGCTTAATTCTGTGGAAATAGAAGGCAAAAAAGGAACAAACACTCTCAGGCGAAACTTATCGACACTAATGAATATCTTTAACTCCCATGCAAATAAATACAACCAGTGCATTTGAAAACAAAGCAACTGTTTTAAATGCCATCATTCCCCAAACTGGTACTTTAGGAAAGTGGATGTTAAGATCTAGGTTCCAGTTAAATACTGCATGTATTTGTCATATCAAATTGCAGACCCAGCGATTTGCTGGTAAGTTACATGGATATAGCGACAAACAACAACTTACAACACAGTTCAACAAATTTAATGTTGTTAAATGGCCCAGCACAAATATGGCAATTTTGTAAGTTATATATGGCTTTCAAACATATGCAACGAATGTTTCTAAGCACCAAAACGGCTTTTGGTTTGAATAAGAAACTAAATTACATGCATTTGAAAGATTCACCCATACAAATAGTATTTACAATTAATGATACAAGGCCATGCCCTTAAAAATAACTGCCAAACTAGAAGTCTGCATGAAATTAGGCTACATTTACGCAGTGTTTTCAGCCACCCCCACCCTAAAATATAGTAGTAACAAAAATATTTTTAAAAATCCAAACAAAAAACAGAACCAAAAAATAAAACCCAGCACAATCAACCCCCCCCCCCCCAAAAGAACGTTTGGTTCAGCGACAATTTAACCGTGATCTCGATACAGCAGTTCAACCATTAACTCAATGGGATACAACAACAAGAGCCATATGAACTCTTAGTTCTCCGTTTTTTGTCTTCTTATCGTGACGATCGAGCCAATGACTGAATTCATAGTTACGCTGGTCTGCAGTTACCAAGTGGGACATGCTATGGACACGTTATCCTGACCACAGTGGAGTTTTAACTGTGAAACTGTGGAACGTAACACCAGGTATCGATGGATCCTTTTCAAGATTCGACAATTTGCGCGTATCACCGTTACAGCCTGGTACCTTGCAATTGTACACAGGCATATTCCAGGCACAATACAGATTAAACTTGACCAAAATCACTCTTTCAAACTTGCCCACTTTATTCACGTTTATACACTTTAATATGGCTGTGGATGAACCGCTGATAGTGGAGTCCCACTCCCCATGAAATACCACTTAGTCTCGTCGCGCGATTTTAGTGGTCAAAATTGGAAAACTAAATTTCGTCAGGTTGGTATTAAACCATGACCTCCAGGGTATTCAGCGCTTGAAACATGACCTCCACGGGATACGCAGACAGACTTTCATGTGTAGTGTTTACAGGCGGAACGAAATCACTCTTGGTGGCGGAGGCCACGAGCCGCATGTAAGTGACTGGCTTTCCCACTAATAATGATTCAGGTATGACATATGCACATGTGAAAGGCTGTTTGTAGTTATCCCATAATATTTCAAAGACAATTTTGTTGTGGCGAAAGAACATTTTGTAGAGTGTACAAAGGCCCTTGCATTCCACTGAGGCGCACATAAATATTCAAATACAAAATAAGCATCTACAAGATCTATCCACACAAGAGCCAACATTAATGATGTCATCGAGGTGATTTCTTGCTTACAAAAACCATGTTTCTAAACCATGTGTGTACATTTGTATTTCAGTCTCGTATCCTCTATTATGGAATAAAGTCCCTCAGCCATCAATACCATGGTAAGACGATGACGGCGAAATTAAATTGCACATATTTATCATTCAAATTTTATGTCTGTTTTAATTTCATGGGCAAACTAGAAATGGCGACATACGATTTGTCGGGGGCGCATCTGTCGGCTTCACTATACATTTCTCATACAGAAGCCCACATTTTGGAACAGCAGGAGGTGGGTTCCCATCTTGCGTGCCCCAGTCGCTGTTATTCGACAAAAAAGTCACCTAAAAACACAAAACATGTCATTGCTTGATGTTATCATATTTCCAAGTATTTCTCCCAAATTTTCTAAAACTTGGACTCCACATTTATTAAAAAAATAATAAAATAAATAAAGTCCCTTGGTCAAGTATAAATTGAAAATATGAATTCCTCCCCGTTAGCTCTGCAGGTATGCGTGTGGTAAAAAGGCAATGCAACTTAGTTGTGTTATTTAAACACCATAAAAAACAGCACGACGGATCGGTGTTAAATAGCCTGGAAAAAGTTGATCGGAATATAAACTTAAAAATAAGACGTGATCTTCAGCTTCAGCTGCAGGTGGAACTGAACTAAGCTGAACTGAGCAAATTTAAGTTGAGCTGAGCTGAGCTGAACGTAATTTTTGAACTGGTTCTACATGTATATTCACTAGCCTATGCAGATACTTGATCTAGTGCTCTACATTTACTTCGATACATACTAGACCTAGATAACACTCATAAAAGTTAAGTGAAAAATGGTTTACTTCTTTCAAGGAAACTATTTCCTAAATTTTACTTTAGCTTATCTTACGACCTCCAACGAGTCGTCATTCATTCTCTGCCGATCGACAGTTTTGCCTCCCCCTCCCCCTTTTTTCTGAAAATATTCGCTTGGTCTTTGTTACTTCGTGAGGATGTATAGAAGGTAGGTTTTTCCCAAATTGTTCAGAGGCCATGCCTTGGTCAACAGTGTATGTGTCAGGATTCGTAAGGTGAAGACCTAAATCTTTACAAATTAATTGCAAGTAGGACATAAATAACGTAATGCTCCAAAATACATGATCTAGTAGAAGAGCTTTACTGTGTAATGTGCATTCAAAAACTGTTTTCTCCCTGTGTGTAATTCATAAACCAAAACCCCAAATAAATGTTCAAGGCGAGAGACGAAGGGTTCACGCATGAATTACTGACACAGATAAATGACCTTGTATATGGATATGTCATGTGACACAGACACTTGATATATCAACACACTTTGCTGCATGGCATATATTTTGGTCCTGATATGCCTGTGGGATGTTAAAGAAACAAAGACAAAGAAAAAGCAAATTTGTCTGTGTGCCTTCCAAAGTTGTAAATATTAAATGGTACAACTTTTGTGCTTAGGTACTTCACATTCCATTAAGCTTATGGCTGGATGAAAATTTCCAAGCCAAAATGACCTTGACCTTTGACCTTTAACCTTTACAGGTTACATGTAAATTGCAAAAATGCACATTGTTACAGCACCCACAATTTAAGTTAAGTTCCACATCATTAGAATCGGATGGAAATTGGCCGAGTTATGGCTGAGTGAAACTTCCAAAGGTCAAGATGACATTAACCTTTGACCTTTAGGGGTCCATGTAATTCCCAAAATGTGCAGTGTTGCAATAGCTACAATTTGAGCCCAACATGATCAAAATTGGATAAAAATTGACCAAGTTATGGCTAGAAGAAAACCGCCATCGAATGTGGCCTTTGACCTTGAAATGACCTTTGACATTGAGATGACCTCTACCTGAAGTGAACCTTGACCTTTGAAATGATATTTTGACCTAAAGTTGGCTTTTGGCCTTGACATGAACTTTGACCTTGACATGACCTTGACATTTGAGATGACCTTTGCCTTGCTATGATCGAACTCCTATACACTTGGTACTATATCTACTATAGTATATAAGACATTGAAGATCTAAAACTTTAATTAGCCCTATTTACATAATTTTGAAAAGTATGACCTCTCATTATAAAAAGGCAAGACTTCAAAAATGTGCAGTGTTACAATAGCTACAATTTAAGCCCAACATAATCAAAATTGGATAAAAATTGACCAAGTTATGGTAAGAAGAAAGCTACCATCGAAACTGACCTTTGAACTTGACATGACCTTTGACCTTGACATGACCTTGACATTTGAGATGACCTTTGCCTTGATATGATTGAACTCCAATACACTCGGAACTACATCTACTATAGTATATAAGATATTGAATATTTAAAACTTTAATTAGCCCTCATTTGCATAATTTTGAAAAGCGTGATCTCTAATTATAAACAGACCTGACTTCATCTATAGAAGTATAATTGTGCCAAGTTTGGAGTTTCTACGTATAATACTTTTTAAATGAAATGTCGGACAAATTTGCCTGTAAAGAAAGAAAGAAAGAAAGAAAGAAAGAAAGAAAGAAAGAAAGAAAGAAAGAAAGAAAGAAAGAAAGAAAGAATTCTAAGAAAAACGGTATGTCTGTGTTGGCACATAGACATAAAAATACGGCCTAACCTCGAAATAAATAGTACATGAATTTGCTAGTGTGACCTAAATATTTGACATACTGTTACATGACACAACCGTGGGTTCTGATACATGGACTGGTGTGCTGTTGTCAATGTTGCTGAAACTAAGTCAGAATTCAAATGAGTTGTTATGTCACCAATTGATATGAAGGTTTATAGTGACAGTTGTTCCTGTCTACATCAATCAAAAAGTCAAAGTCGGACATATAGCAGTTATCCTTTTTGGACAGGTTTGGTAGAAAATGTACCTGTAGTACATGCCCAGAAAATGTGATACAAATCCAAGAAATAAAAAATATACATCTATAGTACTACATTCTCCACGTTTAGTTATTATTAGGTACGTAATTACGAAAAGTAATTAAAAGTAAAAAAATACCAGTAGTCCCACTGAGCAATGAATTATGTATAAAAAGCGTCAAGCAACGTACCCACCCAATTTGAAAAAAAAAAAAAAGCATTCGACAAACAGCTACTGACAAGACGTAAAACTGGAGGGCTGTGGTCAGCTGACTTTCAAAACACATATTGAAGTGGTCCTGTGAGTTCCGAAATAATATAAAGGTCAGCTTTCTTTGAGACCATAATTACTGTTTGACATATCAGTTTCCACTGACATGTTTCTGGAGTCATTTTAAAATGAAAAAGTGATAAGATCCACTGTTTGGAAAATAAAAATCCCATCTGTCAGTTTTAAGTATTCAGGGCCACCCAAGTTCAAAATTGACCCCCCCCCCGAAAAAAACAAACAAACAAACAAACAAACATCCCCCCCCCACACACACACATGGGCCTGGGGGAATACATTTACCAAAATGTAAATCAATATGTAAGTTTGACTTTTAAAATCTGTAAAATCCAGTCCTTAACCCTTGAAAATTAATAAAAATAAATAAAAGAAATGAATCTTTTCTATTTGTGATTTTTACCCCTAGCCCTGACCTAAGACCGAGAGGTACAATTCTCTTTTCTTTCAGCTAGCTGCATATTTAGGGAAATTACACAATGTCCGAATTTCCAAGCAACAACAATGATATTACATTAAACAAATCAGAAGTGAACTGTGTCAGAGTCAGGGATCCTGTGTCTGTATCTCCTGGTATAAAATCTTTAAAAAATAGAAATAGAAAAGATCTTCACTTACTTTTATCATGGAGTTATTTTACAGAGACCCATGTTTGTTCTGATTAAAGCCGAGGTTGCCGTCAATATGATTAACTCCTGTATTTCTTGTTTCTGTGCCATGGCAGGCGATGATACAAGCGAAACAGTAACGGCTTCCAAACAGGACAAACAATATTGGAGTACAAATGCAACCAGAACATCAACCAATTTTCCTTAACTGGATACCAGATATTCACACATCCTAGTAATTGCTCTAAGCTAACAAGCAGCAGCCTTGGTCTTGAGTTGCATACACAATGAACCAGCCAATGAGCATCGAAACAGTGCAAAGCATGTCATTAAAAATCCAATATGGCTTATTCACAGACAACACTACCTCTTTGTTGTACAGGTATGTATCATTTGTTTAAAATCGATAACAAAACTATTTTTAAAAAAAATTGAAATGTTCCTGCTGACCATGAATGTCAGACTGATCCACACAGTGTGTCATACTATTTTTCGTGCCGCCTCGAGACATGCCTTATAAAAGATGACATGGAGGGGTACATCTACAAAATTAACCTGCCTGTTCACATACAGTGGACATTTCAAGTTAGCTAAAATAACTTGAAACTCATCTATATATATATATATATATATATATATATATATATATATATATATATATATATATATGTGTGTGTGTGTGTGTGTGTGTGTGTGCGTGTGTGCATGTGTGTGTGTGTGTGTGTGGGTAAGTTCGAGTTGGTCAACAAGTTGGTTTGATAAGTCATGTATCATTGTATTTGTGTCTTTGTCCAGAACCACTTCTCAGTAGTCATTACCCTATCTGCAGTCCGAACTCTTTACTGTCCACAAGCTACAATGATTTATCCGGTCCCGAGTTGTCAAGGGCAGGTCATATCTAGTATTGTCATATGACATACATGCTGATAATTCCATCAAGCACCACAGATACTGCACACAAGGGCATGCAAGGTATACTTGCTTGCTCCTCTCTTATTTGGATCCAATGCCAATAACAGCAATGTCCAGATTTACAGCAGCCAAGTCGCATTAAATATTTAGCTATTAAATGTTATGCACCTTAACATAACAAGTAGAAAGCTAAAAGTTGTACCCTTTAAATAAATCAATCAATCAATCAATCAATCAATCAATCAATCAATCAATCAATCAATAAATGAATAAATAAATAAATAAATAGATAGATAGATAGATAGATAGATAGATAGATAGATAGATAGATAGATAAAGAAAGAAAGAAAGAAAGAAAGAAAGAAAGAAAGAAAGAAAGAAAGAAAGAAAGAAATGATTATGTTACGTTGAAACATCCAATCAAATAAATAATCATATTACCTAAAAGCATTGACTCAGAGTTGGCAGTTGAAAAAGAGACTTTCAAAGGGAGGAGTAGGTGTCATCATGGTGTTTGTTTTACTTTTCTGATGCAGGATGTCCATTGTTGCAGGTGGTCTAGCTGTAACTGTTTATTTTACTATCGCTGGGACTGAATATAAGGCTCCAGTTTGTGTCTACTTCAGTTATACACTGGCAAGTGGTTTCACTAGGATAAGCTATGCAGCTAAGAAATGGTACATACTTGTTCAGGGAATAGTCAAATTGTTCGTATCTGGACGGGTAGTATACAAATTTAGTAATTATGTTTTGTTTGACAGGTTTTCTTCTTTCAAAATTAAGCTCTGCATTTATAAGCAAAACTTCACGTATTTAGCTAATTCATCATTTGCCACGTTCACATTTATTCATTATTATGTGGGTTGTCTTCCTTTTAATATTTAGCTTAGACAAGGAGCCGCTACTCAGAGACATGTACGAGTATAGGCTCCAAAACATGTTCTGAGTAATTACCCGGTGAAGACCCTTTAATTTTATTTGGACTAATACAGCCTATGTAAAAATTCTACAGAAGAACGTGTGCAATATGGACAATGGTACTTCCATATCTATAGGTTAGACAGTGACAGGTTAGGTTATGGAGAGTAAGAGTTTGGACTGCGGAATAGGGTAATTACTACTTGGAAATAGTTCTCGACAAAAAAGACACAGATATAATAAATGAGTAAACAAACACACAAGCAAAGAAACAAACAAATAGATAGATAGATAGATAGATAGATAGATAGATAGATAGATAGATAGATAGATAGATAGATAGATAGATAGATAGATAGATAGATAGATAGATAGATAGATAGATAGATAGATAGATAGATAGATAGATAGATAGATAGATAGATAGATAGATAGATAGATAGATAGATAGATAGATAGATAGATAGATAGATAAGTGACCATGAAGCAAAAAGCAAAGTTTTACTTGTAAGGATATGCTTCTGCCATGTATGAAAAAAAAGAACTTTAACTCTGTGTCTATGAGATTCACAAAAAAAAATGCAATTGTTTGTCTGTGGGATTCACACAAAATGAGGAAAATGAATGGAATGCTAGGTATTTGGCATTAGAATTTCTTCATGGGTTTAGTGCGACAGTTATTAATATTTCTGCTGCTGTAGTCCCTTCCTTTCTATACATGAAGGAGACAGTTGCAGCGGCTGTCTTTGTGCAGCACAGGCTTTTTTTCAAGATATCTTTCCCTTAGTCGTGAGGGTCTGAATGAAATTTACTTTTATTCCATAAGGTAACATATTGATGTTTACTTTTACATGTAAATAACTTATTAAAACTATTGTGTGTAACATGGCCATTTTTGAGTTGTATTTTGGCTGCTATTTTACATATTTTACATTTCTTTCAACTAATTTTTTTATTACATTGTATATTGGCATTTCATTTGAAGGCCCTGCAGGAATCAGCATTGTATTGCATAGGTTTATCCTTATTAACTGGAGTGTATGCTTGCTGCTTTACTCACTAAGGTTATTGCACTTTAAAGATTATGACCTTGGCTTACCTGGCTCTTGAGATATGACTCTTACAAAGATGATCACCTGTAACATTTGTTTCACCCCAGCGTATATGGTTCTATCGATATCGCGCACAGGAAAACTAATTATTAACCCTGCTGACTTTGGAACTAGACCGTGGTCTATGTCCTTTGCACTGGACGTTAACGTTCAAACGGATAATCAAGTGCCAAATTTTGCGATACTTCTTTATAGGTTTTCCAGATATTATGCTTAAGAAATTCAAGAGATAGGGACCGACGAAGGAACACACACGCACACAGATGCTGGGTATTGGAATATCACCAGGCCTTAGAGACCGACGGGTTAAAACTGAAAAAAAAAAAAAAAAATAGGGCAAGACCACAGTGGTGGTCACCCATCAAGTGTTAATTCACAACACACATTTGAAGAGAACCCAGCCACTGTTTTCAAAGGAATTGTCAAAACGTCAACAAGGGAATTTTTGATGGATGACGACGGACAGCGACCTATAAATAGCGACTCATAACTCTACTCAGCTAATTAAATTTCTTTCCACATAAACGTTTTCGCAGTTACTTATTAACGACCGGGAAAGCCTTTCTTCAATGTTTTTGTTGTTGTTGTTGTTTGTTTTTTTTGGGGGGGGGGTTGGGGGTTTTTATTTATTTATTTTTTTGTTTTGTTTTGTTTTGGGTTTTTTTTGTTTTTTTTTTTGTTTTTGTTTTGTTTTTTGTTTTTAGTTAGTTTTTGTTTTGTTTTTTTCTCATTAACAAGCCTACTTGCAATTGACAAAGGCAGATTTTTGACCTAGAATTCTACGTTTCCGCGATAAATGCTAGTTGTCTATGAACATAAACACGAGGTAAAAGAATTTTCAGTATCTTGACCTCAAGGCTAAGTAACAGATGTAGGTGGAAGATATTTATACAGTTTGGTCTCTTTAATTTCTTTCAGGTAAACAACCTTTACAGACAAGGATTTGACTTAAGAGGAAGTTGAAAACGTTGCTTCCGCATAATTTTTATACATTAATCATACGTTCATTGTCATTTCTACTCTATATTTGATACAAAAATTAAAATCAAGCATCTAATACATAAGAGTTACAAACCTCGAAACCATTTTTAAGATACATCCAAGGTATAGTTTCATTTGCCCAGCGTGGAAAGTGCCACACTTTATAATTCCAGCTTCTTGCCCGACGATGGTCAATGGAGAAGTTACCACTTTCACCTATGCAGGAATTTTGCAATTTCAGCTTATTTTAGATGTACACATATTTTTCAAATTCTTAGTGTATGTATATCAAAAACCGGTTAGTTATATATTAACACTTGGCTATCAAAATATTTGGCAACTGCAATCACAGAAAAAAAATGCTGTCGCCTTTCCCTACCGCGAAGCAGCCAGGCGAATTATATTTAAAAGCAGAGCCACTGGCATCTAAATATCAAGCTCTCTCTCCTTTATTTATTTGTACAACTATGATCTGTTTCAATAACTTATTGGCTAAACCTATTTGAAATGTTTTCTGCCTGTCACATGTGTAAAATGTTATACTGTTATTATTTTTTGAAAGATTCCGAACAGTTTTTGAAAAAGTTGCATCGCAAAGTCAAGATAACTGTATTGTAACCTTACCGACATATGCTCGTCCTACAATTTTATCAATAAGTAGTTGGGAATTGCGATAATCCCGCCCTTTTTTGATGCTCTCGTTGACAGCCATGACATATGCCATCGTTGCATCAAAAAGGTACAGCGCCTCTTCGCTGCCCTGTGAAAATAAGAAGCCCCCTGTTTAATAAGCTGCTTTGTGTAGTTAGATCTCCTGTTTCTTCACCTTGAACTTTCATGAAAAATACCACCATATCAAATTGCTCCGAGACTTCTCATACAGTTTACGCTTCATTGTTTTCGTTTAACATCCAGATTTGACACATTAATTTTTTGAGTGCTTTGTCATTCAAGCTGTGAATGCATCTGCAAAAAAATGCAACCACAGCTGGTTCACAAAAGGGAAATTATTTTTATATTGTGACAATAAATCAACCCTCTTAACCAATACGAGTATTAGCCTATAGGTTAATTTGGCTATATTTATGTGCTTTACCAATGTAAACTAACCCTGCATAATGTAGAAAAACTGTACTGGCAACTGACATAGACCATGTAGAAGCTCATAGAATTATTTAAATATATTCCGCTGACATCACCCTAGATGCTTGAACACAAATTTGGTCGAATTGAATTTTATCCAAAATATCGCACGTGGAATAGTACGCGTTCTTTAAAAGTAGTCCTGCCAGGGAAGGGACATTTTAAAGACACGCTGCGCTGTCAGACATAACGCTTTAAAGATGTGTTGCTTTACGTTTGTTGATCCTCCAACATATCTCTGAAAAGAAGAAAAACCTGACATACTATGATACATAGCGCAGTAAAATATAAAAGCCTATGCAGCGTAGAGAATTTCTGTATTTCTTTATCGTAACAGTCCAATATTGATTCTGGAAACACAGATGTCTGCAGGTATATAAAGGAACCTTAATTATCCAGTCATCTGGTATGAAGGACCCAAAGTCACTGTGCGTATTGTTTTTTTGCCTTTTTCATGGTGCTTGTGCCAATTTTATCTCCAAACAAAATCCTTTTCATATAACATGTCGTAGGTCACAGAGAAATCGTCAATTATATACATAGATTCCATAGGACATAAACAGTCGTTAAAATACTTTTGTATGCACCGAATGTCAATTGCCCGGGTGGTTTGTGCCAACAAAGTTAGCTTTCTGTATTTCTATGTGTGGCCGTAGTATCGCCTACATACGGCCAAGCAGATATATTTAAAGAACTCAGTGGGGGGTGACATTCATTGTTGCCAACATACCACGATGGAAGCGGTGAGATCGAAGTCAGATCACAAGCCGATAGGCGAGCAATCTGACGGAGTCTCACCGCCTCCTGACCGATATATTGCCAACAATGAATGCCACTCCATACTTAATTCTTATCATAGTCTAATATGGTTTCAAGTTGAAATTTCCCCAAATTTGACACAAAAAAGGGATTAACTATTTCCACCCGTTCTCATCGCTTTTGTTTATGCTGTTCCCGTTTGCCTGCGTACCCTCTACACTGCAGAATGTACCATTTTGGAGATGAGTGGGGTCCTATTTTTTCTTTTTGAATTAATTTGGGGGGGGGGGGCTATATATGTGAAGATAGTGCCGCTGTAAGTTACAACCTTCCAAATAAGCCTAGAAGTACACCGGCCATGGGGGAGAACATTGCATATAATACCCCCCCCCCCCAAAAAAAACCAGGTTATTCTTGATTTTATTGGGGGGGGGGGGGGGGCACTGTGGAATAAATGAAAAAAAAACCATGACGCCTATGGCATCTTTGAGCATTTTCAATTATTCACGAAGGCGTCCAAGATGGCTGCCAAACAAAAACAAAAGGCAAGAAGCTGTGTAGAGCTATGCTTTAGCTGATTTCTTGTAAAACCTCGCCAAAATGGTGAATAGTAACCACATTATATAATTCGGCAGTTAAATTATTCAAGGTGGCATCTAAAGATGGCCACCAAGCTGAAGCACAATGAAAAAAGAAAAAACTGTGATAAATAGTCATTTTAGTGTACGTGTTTTTCATGACACCAAAACCAGATTATGAATAATTCCCAGTTGAAATCGATTGGTACTTCTATCATTCGAAATAGTAGCTCTACTTATTAAAAATAGCGTGTAAGATGGCCACTGCCATGAACCAAAAGACAAAATCTTGTGCAGAATGAATATCACTATTTGAGTATAGCTGTATGAAAAGTTTGAAACAGGTTCTGCTATTATCATTAAACATAGTAATCCAAAGTCACCCAAAATTAATTGTAATTATTTGATTTCTTTTGAATTCTTTGGAAGTTATGAAGGTATAAAGAGAATATATATATATATATATATATATATATATATATATATATATATATATATATATATATATATATATATATATATATATATATATATATATATATATATATATATATATATATATATATATATCCATTAATACTTGTCTTGGCCGTTAACTTCATTTACGGAATCACAAGAATCAAAACAAAAAACAAAACAAAAAGCAAAAAATAAAAATAGATTCAGCAACCCCCCCCCCCCAGGAAAATGTGCTACCCAAGTAAAGTGGAAGGTCTTCACCTGTGTACATAGCACAAATCAAGAGATGTAAAGCTCTGCTGACATTAATCGGAGGTGACAAGGCCTGTAATTTGCAGGTGAGTGAGTCCCAATGATCTCTGATATCACAAGGCTCATCACGAGATTGGCTCCCACTGATTCCTGTATAGTCTGAGTAAGTTTAAGTGGTTGAAGAGTTGCGTCATGTAAAATTTATTTTATCCTGTAATAGATACTATTCACGTTGTCTGATTCGTTAAAAAATAAGCTACTTTTTTCGTATCCGGTCTTTCGTTGCCTGCCTACACACATGACAGCTATATTTTTTTATATACCTTTGCTGCGATTAGGCTCATAAATATTAGTGAGCACCATCAAAGATACACATAAATAAGCCACATTTCGATCCATTGTGATCATCTGCTCAGTGCAACAAAAATGGCGGAGAAAATGTTTGCCCAGCTTATGGAGAAAGAAACTGAAGAGAAACAGAGCAAAGTGTCCCCCAAAAAATAAAAAAGAAAAACAAACTAAAGCAAACCTAAAAGCAGGCAGAGCACTGTTGTTTTTCACATTAACGTTCCAGTTATCTATTACAATATAAAATCGTCACTTCCTGTCTGTTCATGGGTTGCAAGGAAATATCCACATGAAAAGATTTGTATTCCATTCTGTCTGAGACCCATGTGCTATAAATCTTTCAGGTAGGTATTTTTCTTGTATCCCATGTACAGACAGGTAGTAACTGATATTATTCTTTTAATATTACACAACTACAGCAAAAGTTCAAAGATTTTCCTGGTTCAGATCTAGAACCCTGATGTTATAATGATTATAATGATCAGTAAGATGGTGGTTGCATTAGTGGTCGGATTTGAACACGTACAAACAGCCACGTATTCAAAAGTCAAGGAAAGTAGTACACAGTGAATGATTCTTTAGAGTTCACATACAAAAATCTACTAGCTCTAGGTCATGCGATGTAAGTTTTCAGCACTCCAGTTCCAGAAAAATACCACAATGGAGAGTCATGCAAATTCATGCACAATATTTGAAACAGCTGGTGACAGATAGAAGCAGAAACTATTCCAAATCAAGTGGCGCCAAAAGATCGATATGCAATGAAAATCTTAATTACTTTCTTTATGTGGCGAGGGGGTTAAAAGTGCATTTAGTTTTCATCGCACAAAATAGAAGTTGGTAAAAGAAAATCCAATGGAAAAATGTATCAAACTTATTTGAACACAGTGTAAAAATAACTTTATCCTCTTGTAGATATATTGTAAAAGACGTATACAGAATGTGCATACATAATTTAAGTCATACACAAGAGGTACTCTGATCCAAAAATTAGCACTGCGTTTAAGACACTCTTTCGATGTAAAGCCCACTTTTGATTTTCGGGAAGTCGGGTTTGTCCCACAATTTAGCCACTGAAGTTTTTAACATCATATTGAACTACTGATAGGACCCCCAAATCATCAGTAAAGTGACTTCTAAATTAAATTATAGTTAATTGACTTCTGAATACGCCGTATGCATATTAATTTCTCGCCACAAAGCACGGGTTCGACGCCAGGCGATCCCGGGGGACGAGCGGTTCACATCACTGTTACAGACAGGGCCATATGTTCATTTCTCACAAACTTAGCGTTATGGGGGAAATTTAAGTTTACAGATGCCAAACTGGTATTCATCTGCATTTCCCGAGCCACATATAAAGAAACAATTCCATCTGCCTTTAATAAATATTTTTAATTTCCAACACATTAGTAGTATCCCGCTTGTCCCCACAAGTGCCGACTCGTATCTCGCCATATCCCGCCAAGTGAGACTAGGCAATCAGGTATGCTGTTGTGGCGGAAAATTAACATGCATATGTCCTATTAAAATTATCCCAAGACATTTCAAGACACTTGGTTTGATGGATTCGGACTTTTGAAATGTTCAAGATGTACAAATTGATCAATCTTCTCTCCTGCATTATTATTTACATGAAAAATAACTGTATCGTCGGTTTTCTTCTGCAGATATCTATTATGTTTACAGGAGGATCACATTGAATTCTCTCGAAAATTCACTGCATACATCAAGTGTTTTGTCCCATGAGAAAACTACCAGAGCCATCAGCAGTAAATCATCAGTGTCAGTTAAATTTGTCATAAAAGCGTGGTGAATGTGGCACCAAACACGTCACGTTAATCTGTATAGAATCCGTAAAGACTAAGTGAAAGATTTTCACCTTGTTTAACCCCATTTAAACATGTAAATGGTTTAGGGATAGAATTGTTCTCAACCGTTCTGACTTTTTTGTCGACATATAAATTAGCAATAAATGAATCAGAATTTGTGAGATACCCATTTGTCAAATAACTGAAATAATTCAATGTATTTTAGTCCATCCAAAATGGAAGTCGTATCAACAAGATTGCCCAATCAAAAAAAATTAAAAAAAATAAAATAAAAATAATAATAATAAAAAAAAAAATTAAAAGAATAATAATAAGACTGCTCACTTTGATCTCACGCTTAGTCTGTGAACTTCTTGTGAAGAAACGCTTGTGCTTGGATAATGAGTATGTTCTGATTTTGGCAAAACCGTCTGGCGAAACCTCATGTAGAAGCATTGATGTAACAAGCAATGACAAGTGCATGCAGAGTGACTGAGGGTTGCGTATTTTATCTTCAGAGTGGTGGCCGAAGTGCCCATCATTTTTACCAGTTATTTTCACTTTTGAATACTTTTATTTATTAAATCAAAGTACGTTGTGCCGATTATGTCATTTGGGTCGATGGGATTTAATGTGAACTCTTTAAACAGGACAAAGTCACTGAAGCATGTCCAATCGAACAAAATTCGCAGATACCTACCAAAGATACGTCTCCAGCAAAGCTTAAGTTAAGATTTGCTCAACTGTTTTGTAAAAAACTACATCTACGTGCTATCGCACGTGCTTCATTCACAGTTTTGTCCTTTACTTTACCATAGCAGCCATCTTGGACGCTATATTTGGTACTAAGCAATGTTCAATGAGACCATGTGGTCATTATTCATTGTTTAAGTTAGCATTTTTATCCATTTATAGCACAGAAGTGAGCTGAAAGTAACACTTATGTTCACCTTACTGCCTTTCAGCTTCCTGTGGCGGCCGTCTTGGACGCCATCTTGAACAATTAAAAGTGCTCAATGATACCAACTGGGCATCATTCCGTTTTTCATTCTACAACAGTTTGCCTACCAAAATCAACAATAACCTTTTTGGGGGGTATTCTGGCAAGGTTACCAGAAATTGCCTTCTTGGCTACCAGACTATAGGCTCAAAATATTGATCATGAAAAGCAAAGACCGAAGTATATCATAATTGTGTCTAAGTTGTTGTTCGATGTCCAAAAAATGTAATTGGCTGGATGAGGTCATATAACAAATCAGTATATAACGGTTGAAAGTGAACGACGATGGCAAGCAGGCAAATTCGCCGTGTGCTCTGGCGATTTTTGAAATAGCTGTTATTTTTACTGGACAGAGGTTACTTGAGTGCAAGGTCTATACAACAAATTATGACAGTGCTTAGCAGAGATCATTTTGGGTGTGGAGCCGCAGGAAATGGATGCAATGGCATGGGTAGGCCTACGTTAAAATTCTAGGCCTAGTATTACTCACCGACCCTGTCTTGACACAGGTTCAGTGGTTGCAGTCATATGGAGGGTAATTCACCAAGTGTGCCTATGAAAGCATCGACTTGTCGTTACATTTGTGAGGGCCATTGGTGTAATAATTATGAGTAATGGTATGATAAGGTTTGTGACTTTGCAGCATTTGATTGTCGCAGCATCGGCGTCAAGTGCGGAAAGAGAGTACAAATGTACTTGAATTACCGAGCCATCTATTATCTTTTGTAACTACCATAGAAACGTGGAATCAAAAGTAATGTAAACATTGTATTTTCGTCAAAGATATTTATTGAACATTTGCTGTAATTTGCTTTATCAAATGAACTTAACAACCACCCATTTCTACGTACTTTATTAATGCTGGGAAAATACAAGTCCAAGGCTAGTATGGGGTGGTAATTCAGTGGGGATAAGTACAACAAAAGGGAGGGTCATCGTGATACATTAGATTTTATATCACGCAAACAAATGTTGCGAGATACAAATCACGAGATACAAATCACGAGATACAAATCACAAGAAATTTCGGCCAAAAAAATGTTTTTTGATCTTTGTATGGATGAATGTCTTATGTATCTGTCATTTTAAAATCAAATTTCTGCTGAGATTGCAAAACAGAAAAAAACGGGCGTATTTAGTAGAGGTCCTTGCTGAGCGTTGACAGTCACGCCGACCGTGTTTGTTGTTAGTGTGAAGGGGATGGGCTTGAGAAAGTGGTCACATGACCGGCTGTGGCAACAGCTCGTTTGAAAATGACCACCACTGTGTCCGCTCTAGCGTTGACGTTGATGCATTAGCGCCGTGGTTCCCAAATCATATGGTCAAACATTTTTATGCATTAGGTCGCTCTTGTTACATGTACTTTGTTTTCTTCTTTTTGCTTTCTTAAGTTTTGAACATTTAATCCCAAGAAAAGTGTTGAAGACAGGCCGTACAGTCAGTCGAGATCATGACATGACTGCACTCCTAATCCTACTTCAAAGGCATTGCTGTTTCAACGCTTTCTTTCATCACCGACGTGGCAGCGATTGTTTTCTCACCCAAAGAAACCAATAGTTCTAATCAGATTTAATAATTCGCGTACAATTTTTCATTACATTTAAATTCAACAGAAAATTAAAGCCTTTGTCGAAATTGTATTGGAAGTTCTTGCGAGCTCAGAACCCGCACTTGCAACTTGGTCATTGTATTGGTGGTCTTATCTTAGTACGTTCGTCAGGGGTTGTGTCGCTAAACCAGCGCAATCAGTCTCAATATACCTAAAGTTAGGAAGGAAAATTCAGGAATGTAGCCAGCAACAGATACTACGACCGACGCAAGAAACGATTCTGGTGAACAGAATGACTGAGCTTGGGTATGTACAATTCAGATATTATAGCGGGGTCCGACCCGCTTATCCGGTCCCAAAACTATCAATTAGCCGAACTAATCGGGTGGCAATTTGATCAAATATACATTGTAATTCGATATCGTTGTCTTTGTTGTGGGTAAGTAAAGGTACAGCTTACTTCTTGCGACAAAACTTCCCGTTTTATTTGATCCTTTGAAGGTACCATATATAGGTAGTAGGAGCCTACCTAATGAAACGTTACCATGTTGAACAGTACTCTTACATAGAGCACTTACAAAAACTCCATGGAGCCCCTCAGAATATAAAACACTTGCCATGCTTTGAACACTTTTTTTTTAAACAAAGCCTTCAAAACTGCGGCAAGCAAGCTGTGATATAAATGCTATTGAAATGTAGCGCGCCATAGTCAAGCAGAGGCCACACGACAATGATTGGCATCTCGCGTCACCACGATTGGCCAATCAAAATGAAGCGTAGCAAAGCGGTACGCTTGACAGGGGAACCATGTTTTGTAATCTTATCACAAATAGCAAATAAACAACGCGATTAAACTCTTTCGAAGTAAACAACATGAGTGACAGTTAGGTGTTTGTTCAAACATACTCTGAACTCTTACTATGCAAAAATCCACGAGTGTTTGAGTAAAATTGCGCGAGTTATTGTTCTCAGACCCGGTTCAAAGATGACGAGTGAACCTTTGAATGCCGTTCCTGAACAAAGATGAAAGGCCGTCTACTCGAACTCGTTAATTTTATTTCGCAAAAACTTACCGGCGGATTTTTTTCAAAAAAACGGGATTGGAAAGGTAATTGTGTGGAGTTTAAAACTGTCCTTTTTATTTTTCTCTGCGCCTACTAGTTGGTTTTAAACCTTGTATAGAATGTCAATGCTCAATGCATTAAGCTGATTAAGTGATGCCACTCTGCTTGAATGCCTGCACTTACGCAAATAAAATACATACAGCCAAATAAAAGGACACTTTGAATTTTGATATATTGCAAAATAAAATGGCATACTTGTCACAAGTTTGTTGTATACATTAAAAAAGTTATCAGCCAAGAGCGCTGGGGTATGAGATAAAAGACATGCACTTCTTCATGGTTTGTTTATTCAACAGTTAGAATCAGTATTGTCCCGATTTTTTCCCTACATATAGTATAGAGCTAGAAAAATCCTAAAATGTATACTTTTACTATGCTCATGTGAACAGCTTAAAAGTTACAGGGTCGTAGAGTTGTCCATGCTGATTTGCACCTCATTTGTATCTCGCTACCTTACTCTCAGTAGCCTCGTTTTCACGCCGTCTACTCTATTATAATTTGTTTTTATCGTGCCTGTGGATGCTAATTCATTTCTTTTTATAGTTGTGCTCACACCGTAGGAAAAGGAATATTTGTTTATCATGACCATGGCATATCGGCTTTTTGAACACAGAATAGCAATATTATTTACCTTCATAACATTCAAACAGTCGCATGATATTTGTAACATCATTCCTTTTATAAATTTCCATCCGTCTACTCACAATTTTATGAAACATCACTAATGGTTCTAGGCTGACAAATTTTCATAATACCTCCTGATAGTGGATAATTCAAAGTTTCGGAGTGCACCGCTAACTTATCTTCTCGAACATATTTCGATGAGATGCAACACTTGTGTAAGCGAATATGATATATAATCATGCACTATTTTTTTTCTTTTAGAGCTTTTAAAACAATGTCTCATACTCAGCTTTTTATACGAAAAATAAATTCTTTGTTAGAGAAACCAAGCCTGTTCAGAACATTGCGGGAGGTCAGTCAATCATTACATAACTTAGCTCACATAAGAAAATCAGAACAATTGGTGACTTTTATATGTAAAATCGAAACACACTTTTACCACACAGTTTCTCAATAAACAAAACGTGTAAAGTTTTTTTTAGTCAGAGGGAATATTTGGATTATATGCCACTTGGAAACTTGTTTTCTGCAAAGAGGCTGAAAGCGCAATGGTAACCCAACCATGCCCTCACGATGTGTTTTGCTGGGTGGAGAATACTGCATATAATTTTCTCGGCAGAACAAAATGTACATGCTTCACGGATTTAAAAAGATTCGGACACATGTATCACAGATTTTGTAAGGCGTGGTATTTTTTTGTCAGGTAGATTACATTATTTTCTACTGTTTCCATTCTTTATATAAATGCTTATGTTTTGATAACTGCAAATATTAGGAAACACCTAAAAAGCGGGTACCTTGACGTCTGGATTTAATGTAACTGACAAGTTCATTCTTTTCAGTTCCCGTGGAATTTCTTCGAGAAGGGGATTATCATTATTATTACCATTTTCTTCCGCAATCTGAAATAGAGTCACACAGAAAACTTTAAACATTCTTGTGAAAAGTATGAGTATATATTCCTTTAAAATATTTCTTTGTTCATTCTCCCTTAATTGGATCAATAGACACTACAGACCACTTGCCATCTGTGTGATTGGACACAAGTTCACACCAATAAAAGGAGGAATTTTAGGTCTGATAGACGGCCGGGGTATGCCACTCTTACATTACATGTAGTGATAAATCAGCCATGCTTCCCACGACACAACAGCAATGTGGCCCATTTTTACAGCTGTCCATAATATTTTAAGTTGCTTTGTATTATTTCGTTTTCTTGATGATAATGATAGTTATATCAAAGAAAATAAACAATAAAAATACATAGTGCAGAAAAGTAAACACAGGATAACTACAACACACAGAAAATAGCATACGTGGAATTCCAATGGAAGTAAACTTGCCTGGAGTTACATATCCCTATAAACGTAGTCATCTTATAAAAGACAGGACACAAAAAATATTGAATATTAGCATTGAAGATGGCACTTGAACATACTATGCATATTTTTGTTTCACGCTGAAATGATTGTAAGTTATGTTGTGCTATCATATTCTCAAGCACGGCCACATCGCTCCTCCAACACATTTTGTTTTCAACATAAATCTATTTTAAGGTGAAATAAATTAAGTTTTGAAGATAAAGACCCATAATTTGTATGGCGTATTATAAAACATTCTGGCCCATGCGTCACAGGGTTTTTCACAAAGCAGTACCGACATCCGATACAAGATGTATCTTACTGAGCTCAATGAAACGCACGCCGGATTTAAATTCTTAAAAGGTTGAAAGTTAATTTTCACGAGAGGAATTTATATTGGCATAGCAACTGTTTTTCCTATTGTTTTTTTTTTTTTTTTTTTTTTACATTAGATATGTTAAAACCAAGGTAAATTGCTGTTTTTGCTTTTATCATTGTGTTAGTCGCTTGCGAGGAATTCGTAACGAAAATGGGTCAATCATGTTAAAAATGTACACCACATCCATATATATATATATATACCTGTGTGTGTATAATTCAATTCAATGTTTCTAATGTATTATTGAAGTCCTGAATAAAAAAAGATTTCTTATGTCATCCAGGTTGCTTCTTGTATGCAGGGGAAATACACAAAGTAAACACAATGCAACGCATACAGATGGATTTTCGCACTGAAGGTCTGCTACAGAGCAAAGCTGTGCTGGTCCACTTAAACAACAGTTTCTGCCCCGAGGAGACATATTTTCCAACGAATCATGTGGTGTACGCAGGGCCACAGTCACCTGACAACAGTTTGGATTTTTCTTTGTCCTTTGCATCGGCCACCATTATCATTTTTTTGGGGGGGGGGGCAAATATCAAGGGGTTTCGTTCCATTTTCACACCTCTGGCTCTCACATATCTCACATAGAAAACTTCTTGAGATTCAAGAGATATAAATTCAACAATCGACGCAGTAGGTTCACCAGACAAACATGCTGCTTACCTGTTTCAGGTGGTACATAATTTCTCTTTTTTGTCTGACAAGGTCCGGTGTGTCGTTCTTGTCCTTAAAGTTGTCAAGACTGAACATTTTGTCCATCACAAGGTAAAAGTATACAAAGCTGCTGTTAACCATACCATCTTCATTGGCCATCAGCAAGAAAGTTTTGAGTAATGTGTGATTCATGCATAGATATACAACTAAAATTAAGATAAAAAAAGTGTTTGATTACACACATGCTCCTTCACGCAGAATTAAGTGTCACTCTCTATATTTTGCAGAGGCACCGGGATATTTTTTCCAAACTTCTTTATGGCTAATTCTTTTAACTGTCATTTTTTTTAATTTGTCGGAATTACTGAAGCAACGTAAGAGATGAAGCCACAGAAACTGTAAAATAAATAAGCACTCCATTGAGCTGATTTAGTTCATATGTATAGGGATAGATGGACAATGTGGGTGTTTGCAACAGTTTGAACAATGTTCCTATAAAAGGGAACAAAGCGTCCGGAAACATGGCGATGTTCAGAAGAGTGGGACGGGTAATCTTATCAAAATCATAGTCTCATTTATTTTACACAGATTGTAAAAAAAGTCAAATATTGACTTGTAAAGCACTCTCCATAATTAGGATATAGGCGTATAAGAGGACTGGCTGAAAAGACTCTAAGCCTACCTGTGAAAAACCCGTACAAAGTCAATGGTTTTCACTTATTTGTCTACATAGACCCCTTCCAGGTTTACACACTTTTTGTAGCGATGCAAGGCCTGTATTTTTTTTTATTTTTATATTTTTTTTTTTTTTTGAGGATGGGGATGGGGGTGGGGGTGGGAGTCATGGTTACAAATCGGGCCAAAAAAATCTTCCGGATGTGCTTCAGTTGCAGGTACTTGATGACTGTCCCATAGCCAGTGTTGTCCATTTCTGGGGACTTCAATGGATATTGGTTCACATAATGGTCTGCTGCAAAGATACTAATCACACTACAGTTGCAGTTCTTATGTTTATGATTGACTAAATGATTGTAGTTGTTGGAGGCAGAAGTTTGTTTCAATCCGACGGAGATATCCAAGTTAGGCTTAGAACCTTTCAGCCAGCACCCGTATATCCCAAAGTTTAGGTTGACGGAGGGCACAAAAGGATTTAGATAGGACATCCATGCACATTAGCCATCTGAATTCTCTCCACTTCCTCCCAAAATCGCCTGTTATGATCATCCACACAATATCTATTTAAAGTTACAGCCATAGATATTAATCATTATATTAAACTTAATAAGGTATTTTTCTTATGTGTGTTGTGTAAAGGATGTCCACAAATATACATCTAAGGCTTGGATACATAAACTAATACAAAGCATCTGCCATTTGTAAGGCCATTCTATTGTGTATATAGTCTTTAGTTAGTTAACTCTCAGAGTAAAATGGAAGATATCGGGCGAGAACCTGAGTACATGCCTACGCTGTACACATGCATATACATGACGAACCTTGATTTCGAAATTAAGTTCAACAAGTATTGTTCATGGCATCCACTATAGAGTTTTAAGTTTCAATTTATTATTCAATTATGCACAGACCCAGAGAAAATGGCACGAGACTAAACATTTGATTTATTAAAGATGCTGAAGGCATAAAAGAGCTTTTAAAATGTATATGTACTTACTTCTTGATGTTTCCAAGATTATTTTCAGAGTGGGACGAAGATGTAAAATATATGGCTTGTCTTTGATTAAGTGCGTTTTTCTTTTGAAGAATGAACCAACGCGTAGTGAAGACAAAACTGATTTACATTTGTTGTCGCCAGCTCCAACTAGCATGACTGTTCTCCAGTTGAACGTTTTCATAATAGCTTGGCTGATCTTCGTCAAATGTAAAGTATTCTTGCCAAACCAGACCGCATTGAACAATCGGTCTGGTATGTCCTCATATGCATTCATGAAACCGTGGGTCAGTACCGGCGTTTGGGATTTGGCAAGAACCACAGAAGGCAAGAAACGTTCTACAAGTACCACGATTAAGATGAGAGTTAACAAAGGACACATGCGCGGCAAAAATTATTACATTTTTCCCTAAAACCAAGGGGACTATGACAGTCATATGCGCAGCTGACGTTGGATGCAGAGACTTAGTTGGTCATGTGACCTTCAGAATTAGATGTAGGGTCATCTTTCTTTGAGACCATTGTAATTTTCAAATAGTAAGTACTGGCACAAAGATTCTAAAATCAACATTTGCAAAATATATGCCAGTATATCACTCAAGTTCAAATTTTACAACAAGAAAAGTAACCCCATCGGGGCTCTCCTGGTGCTGTTTGATAGTATCCATACGTGTATCACATATTACCGAGATATAAAACATTGCATGTATATCTGATTTGCTGCCATCCCTTCTGCGCGCATACGAAGTGTACATAATCTCTTATTGATGAATCAAATATTCGAAAATTTGTTTAAAATAAGAAAATACCAGCAGCACCACGAGTGATAAAGCTTTCCAAAGGTCAAGTGATGGTGCAATCTCACAAAGTTAAAAGATAATCCAGCATAGTGGTTGGGAGAACATCGGGCAAAACTACTTGTTTATGCCGACAAACTCGGTGTTTTACCACCGTAAAAAACAATATACAATGTTAATGGGGACAATGTGACAGATGGCGGAGTTTATCAGGAATCAGTAACGCGGCAAGCCTGCGGAGTTTTATGCCAGCAGATTTTAAGCAGTTTAGCGATGCTACATGCATATAACACAGCGGTATCATGGAAGGTTACAGTCCGTTTACATCTGCAAGACAACAGGTCACTGTAAACAAAAAATACGAGGACATAACGGATCTATTTTGGTAAACTATCATCAAACCATATGAGTGATTTTCAACTTGCTGTCTTGCTACAGTTTTCCCCCATACTGTAAAGTAGGCGTAATCAAGGAACCCAACTGGTCCATTGCGGGATTGTTACAACATCACGGGACCCTTCCAAAGGGTTTGGACTTGAAAAAGTATCTATGACTGGTTTATAATAAGCACGCTATGGAATTCTTGCTGCACAGAAATCAAGCAAAAGGAAAAAGATCAAGTTTCCTTCTGGGTTTCTGTCTGGAAAGGAACGGGTATACCGTGCCCCACACCCATTTTTCAATCTTAAAAGCAAGAATGTAATGGTTGCGTTTTTAAGTTTTTACAAGGTTCACTACAGGAATGGAAGGGTCGTGTTCTCATTTCACAAGCTTCAGTGCGGCAATGTGATGGCCGTGTTCATTTTACAAACTTCACCACGGGAATGCAACAGTTGTGTTCTCATTTCACTGACTTCACTGACTTGGGACAGTATAGGGCAAAATTGCTTGTTTATGCGGACAAACTCGGTCTTTCACCACTTTCATAAAGCAACAATATTCATAGTTAGTGGGGACAATGCGACAAATAGCGGAGTTATCAAATATTTAATTAACAGTTCTCAATTTAATATTCGTAATAGCAGGGAACACCGTATCGCAACGCTGCTTGTGAACTCCTTTTAACCTTGTCGTGCATAATCTGTTATCTTTCGGCTTTACTTTCGACCGTAGCTTTTATTTCAACACTTTGTGTTTAGTTTTACTTAGTTATCCTGCTTGGTCGGATCTCCGAGTGGTGGCGCGGGTGTCCGTCCTGGTGATGCCTGCCCCACCACGAGGACACATGACCCTGCCTTCGTCCTGTGGGTGTGTGTCTCCGCTGGTGAGGGCCTCCTTGGTATTTACCGGGTCCTGACCAGAGGAGACACCAAATTTAACCTCTTTTGAGTTCCGTCGTACTGTAGTTTGATTATTTTGGTGCGTGTATTACATGTTTGATCTTGATGTATATGGTAAACGTATTTTGATGTATGTATATTTTTCCTCGTTTTCGGGGGTTTTAATATTATTATTATTATTATTATTATTATTATTATTATTATTATTATTATTATTATTATTATTATTATTATTATTATTATTATTATTATTATTATTATTATTATATAGGGATCAATATAGCGGCAAGCATTCGGAGTTATACACAATTTATGCAAGCAGATATTGTGGAATTTAGCGATGCTACATGTATGGCATACAGCGATATCATGAACGTTTAGCGTCCGTTTGCATCTGCAAGACAACAAGTCATAGTAAACCTGAGAATAAGCTAACATAACGGATTTATTTTGGTTAACTATCGTCAAATAAAAGGAGCGTTTTTCAACTTGCTGTCGTGCTGCAGTCTACCTCTATACTGTAAAGTAGGCCAAATGTGGGAACCCGACGGCTACATTTCGGCATTGTTACAACATCACGGTAATAGGCACGTAATGGAATTCTTCCTGCAAAACAATCAAGCAAAAATGGATCAAGTTTTCTTCTGGGTTTCCAACAGGAAAGGAACGGGTATGCAATGCCCCCACCTTTTTTCAATCTAAAAGCGGGAATTTAATGGTTACATTTTCATTTTTACAAGCTTCACTACAGGAATGGAAGTATCGTGTTCTCCCTTCAAAACCTTCACTTCGGTAATGTAAGGTTTGTGTTTTCTGTTCACAAACTTCACTATGGGAATGCAACAGCTGTGTAGTCCTTTCACTACTTTTACTAAGGAAATGCAATGGTTGTGTTCCCTTTTTACAAACTTTGCGGGCATGGAACAGTTGTGCTTTCACTTCATCTACTGTACTTCAATAATGTGATTGTTGTGTTTTCTCTATTCAGATTTCAATGTGTGACCTAGGATAATTTGCGGATTTTCAAAGTGTAACTGCGGGAATGCGTTGGGCACACATTCACAACCTTTAACACAGGACTGTAATGGTTGTATCAAGATTTTTTTTTAAAGTTTCCTACAGGAACTTAGCCATTTTGTGAAATTTACCATTATTTGTGTGTGGGAATGTTACGGACATATAAGTCTTCCAATAGTAAATGCAGACATTTAATGGTTGTATTTTTTTTCACTGCTTGTGAAGAAATAGAAATTATCAGTTCTTCTCGTTACAGTTTACTGATTTATGTCAAACACCTTTTTATCTTCCGGTAGACAAATACGTACACAACGGGACCATGACCAATTGAACAAACCTAGTAGACACCCAGCTAAGTTTAAAGACTAACTGCCCATGGATGATTCTGGAGGAAAGAACAAAATGAAAATTAAGGACACCACAGACATCTACCCATCATTAGTGCTCAACTGACTGACTGACAAGGTAAATTGGGTGTCTTTAACCTATTCACTGCATCAAACAGTCGTCATATATTTTTTCCGTTATTGGGTGTGCCAAATACACAGGCCAGCTAACACATTGCGATCAATCCATTTCTTCAGGGATAGGGGTTATAGGGATATGAGAGACATATCTCTGCAGAAGAAAGTCACCTGCAATGTGACCTAACACAAAGCAAGAAAAGACACTCAGGCAAGCAATGGGAACAATTTTCATACCAGTCTGACAAAAGTCGAAATTTACTTGCTGGAGAAACAGTAACATTTTACATGTTGGCAGGACCGAGCATTAAACGGGAATTTCCTTGTAAGGCACACATACATTTGGATTGGCCCTTGTAAACACTGCTTTACTGAATTGCAAAGAAAGCATGCATAGAAAAGGCTTGGTTTAAAATGTGGTATGAGTAAGAAAAGTGACATTTAATACTTCCATGGGAGTCATAAAATGCATTGTTTGAAATCAATAACTATTGGGTCTTGTGAATATCGTCTATGGTTACAAGTAATAATGTGACTAATTTTAATCTATTTGTATTGTTGTTGTGGTACAATTAATTGATAATGCTTGGTTTCAGTTCCATATTATATATATATATATATATATATATATATATATATATATATATATATATATATATATATATATATATATATATATATAATATGGAACTGAAACCAAGCATATATATATATATATATATATATATATATATTTATTTATATATTAAAATTATAGGCATATAACATTTGTTATAACTTTTGGTTTCCTGAAAAAAAATTTACATATCATACTAATATATACTGATATATTTTCTGCTTTTTAATTTTCATGTTTTTTTACATTTGACTAATGCCTTAATTACACTACTTTCGACATTATTAATTTAAAAAAAAAATACTATTTCGTTATGTTTTTATTTTAACAATCTTGTGGCTTCTGCAAAAATAGGTAGAAAATACAAATAGAATGAAATTAAAGCAGTTCAAAGAAATTTAAGATTGAAACTTATATTTGCTCCAATCTAGATATAAAATCTACTAGGGGGAAAAAAGAATGCAATAATAAATGAATATAATTATTTGCCTTTGTACGGACTTAGGTTTATGGTGACAGTCTACATTAAGATGCAAAGCAACAACGTCATGTAGATGTCCTGCCTATTTTTGCTGCAGCATTTTTCTGGCTTCCCACAGGTGACCTGCATTCACTTTGTATACCATGTAAGGCCATTTTTAAAGAAATAATTGGTTGTAAAGTCAACTCATTCAGGTTTTATTTCTACTTTCAGTTTAACGTCAAAAGGGACAGAGGTATGCGTATCTCAAAACCACAAAACCTTTGTTAACGTAGGCCGAAAACTTACACAGCCTAACTATCTGTTGTATGTTCCAACCTGTAGACAAGGACGGAAATGAAGGAAACTGAAGGAAGGTTCATTCGATGGCAGCAAGGGCAGGCAAACCTGGATCCCCAGCTTGTGGATGCAATGACAGGAAAGATTTAAATGGACAATGTTATTTTTTCTCATTATAATGCACTATTGTAACACGTCGGCGGCAAAGTGGTTGCATTTCCGTGATTGTGACTGAAGTCCTAAAGTTTAAGAAAATATGCTCGATTTTAATAAATTTTATCATCAAAATTTCTTGTCCGATAATGATATATACAGAATAAATATGATTTCATCAACTTACAGCTGTTCTGACAATGCTTAATAGGTTACGGCCGTTGAAGCTGCAGGCAAACTTTAGAAACACACACATTTGTCACAGATGTCGTGAAAGCTCTTTGGTACGTCATTTAAATAAACCAGGTAATTTCGTTTTTTATGTAATTTTTATTTGGGGAAACATTAGCACGTGGCCAATAGAAGCTATATATTTAGATAGGTTCCTGCCTAGTTCAGAACACAAGGACAGCTTTGGAGCATTATGGCCTCATTGCTGTACGCATATGATGGTGATTACATCAGATTAAGATAAACAACGGAACTGACTTTGTGAATTGGTGTAAATAAAAAAGAAGCAGCTATCGTGGTTTAGTATTTACTTGCAGGTAGGAATATCACAGGATACCACAATGACAAGCACATTCTCGGATGGAAACTTAAAAGACATTACATGGAAATGTTGATATTGGACACTTTGAATGAATGCATGCAAGAGTCATTTAAAGTGTGGGCCTAACCCAACCTGTATATGTGTTCCTCTAACGTATTGTATAGTCAGACAAGCTGACTTTAGTAACTCAGTATTAGGATAGCCAGCGTTGGGGGGGGGGGGTGCCTTGTGAATTTTCCCAATTCAGCGATGGCATTCATCGTAATTACATTTGGCCAAGGGCAATTTACAAGTGAAGAAAATATAAAGCCTTCAGTCCATTTCTTGAACTAGGTTAGTTTGTGGAGGTAGTTTGACAACCTAAACACCAGTCACCGTGTCCAGAAGGAGATAAGTTAGTATGTCTGGGATACAAAAGGTATATATATTATGTTAATTACGACTAGGGAAAAAGAAGATAGTGTCGATAGGCATGGCAAAGGGTTATGGGCTTTCCATAGCGTCAGCGTTGCAACCGTTCATTGCCCGTATGCCTCTGTACACGCCCAATTAAAGATCAGTTACACAACTTCGAGCAGTTGAAAGAACCGCGAAGCAAGTGTTCGTCCTAGTGGAAGAAGTAAAAGAAACAAGAGTGGCACAAACATACACACATTTAAAAAGAAATCCATCATAGCACCACCCGCTGAACAAATTAAGGTAAAAGATTGCCCTGACGCGCTCTTGTGCCTTTGTGAAATAATTGGCCAAGCGATTGGAAGATTTTTTTGTGATCTCAGCAGAAACTGAACAAAAGAAACAAGCAAACACAAAATCCAAAAGAACAAACAAACGAATAAGAAACTAATACTAAACAAATAAATAAACAACAACCAGTTTCTGAGAACAAGTAGAAAATGTGAACAAGCATTTAGAACTTAATAAAATTATTTCCTTAGTTGATAAGTATCCGAATTGTGAAAGAAGGTAAAACTCTTCGACTCGCAACATCACCATCTGGTGAAAAACTTGTTTGACCCTTCCAAAAGGTTTCAGCACAATGTACCATATGGTTTGGAGGGGGCAAATTACCAAAATTTCACAAAATAACTCAAAAACAAAGGCAAACAAAAAACAAACAAAAAAAAAAAAAACAAAAAAAAAAAAACAAAAACAAAAACAAAAACAAACAAAAAGAACAACAAAAACAAAAAACAAAAAAACAAACAAACAAACAAACAAACAAACAAACAAAGAAACAAAAACAAAACAGCATAGCAGGGCCATGTATGAACATCTGGATGTTTAAGCGTACCCAGAAATGCCCATGTGCAACTTGAATTTTAAGTAATTTGTGTCTGACTTTTTGGGAGATTTTTGCTTGATTTTTTGAAGAAATGAACTACAATATTCCCGCAAAATATTCAATCAACCGTGACCACTTACCAAACAGATACAAACTTACATGTACCTGATGAGGCTGACCCCAAAGTGTAAAGAGGATCTGACTAGTGGTTTGGAGCAGACGTCAAAAATATAAAATTGTTGAAGGAAGGATTGGCGGACGACGGGTGATAATCATAACATAAGCTATGCTAAAAATGCTACCCCAAGCAACTTTACTTCACATTGCAACGATCGTGACAAATTAAAAATATAATTGTAGGCAATGAGATGGCCGTTTGAGAGGCACTTGCATTTTTAACTCTTGTAAAAGAAAAAATATAGTCCCATGTAAAGCGTATCTACATATCTAAATGCCCATGTGTGGTTAAGTGACATCTCAACCTTATATTGCCTGTTCCTGACAATGCTCCCTGGGGGTATACTTTTTGTGCTCGATGGCTAATGTTGTTGATGAGCGCCATTTTGCCCAAACATATAGTATTGAACTCAGCCGAGACCAGGTTACCGGGCTAAATAACGTTAATCGGGGAAATGAGTCTCGGGCCAAAGAACCTACATCGGGGAGTCTAAACGGGAAAAGGTGGTTTAAATTGAATATGATAGATACTTCTTTAAGGTGAATAAAGCGTATTTTATGTCATATGTTTTAAAATATCAAATACGTATCGCAGTAGATGTAATTTTATAATGGCCACCAAGTAATTTTATAATTTCTGACAAAATTTGGATTGGAATCCATAACTCAATGTCATGTGTCAAACACCCGGAAATATGGCTTCTTCCCTGACTATGTTAATCCATATGACAGCAAAGCTTTTCCATCTTCCTCAAACCGAGAAATGTATCAACAATTATGACCGCTCATGTGAAGTCACATCTTCGGCTCTTCATTTCGGGACATTTGATAATTTACACATATTGCAACGAAACGGTATCTATGTGTATTTAGCATAAAAACTAATCAATCAATTTCATGGATGAAGTGTATATCTGCATCCAAGTACAGTCGGACAGTGATTATATACATCCGAATATTGGTAATTTTTATAAAGGTATTTAAGATCCTTATGTAGGAATACAATTATCATTCCCTCCTTTTATTTCCTCAAAACCATGGTTCTTTTTAAATTCGCCCGTTGTCCCCTACCTCAAATTACTGAAACCACGTGTGAGACTTCCAACGCGAGAGACCTGCACGAACATTTTGCCAACATTGTCCTTTTCGTCAAGACTAATTGGAGATGTCAATAAGCTTAGTATGTTGTTTTATGTAACTAGTTGAATATTTGACCTACACAGGCGATAGGCATTATAAAACGGACCAGAATAAATGTCTAATTCATAGTTGTTTCAATTCATTGAGAAATGGTAAGGCTTGTGTAGTTTTTTGTGTAATTGCATACAGGTTTGTAACGATATTATGTTCAATGCATCAAAGTTTAAAGTAAGTCTTCAATTTTCCTATGATCTGTCCTATGCGTCTCAGGATGCGTCATCTAGATATTTCTTGCTAAACTTACTGCATGCTTTTCAAAACATAGATATTACCACGAATTTGTATCATTTTAATCATTTATTATATTGCTCAAATTATCATCGATAAATGGCTCTCTCATCTCAATAATGCATAATTTTCTCTCAAGTACATAAAGGTTGATAATAAAACTGACACACAGGAAACTCTTCTTTAGCAAAGCACTCACACAGATAAGGAGCTATTCATACTAATTCTAGAGTGTATACATATCTAATATTGTACTTAGCATTTACCTACCGTCGTACTCACTCATTCCGAGTACAACATCAACTTTTTCACGGTATTTCATTTTCGTCACTGCGTCCATCCCTTTCCACCAGTGCCCGTCATCGTCTTCAATGTATGTGCTGAAATGATACCCAGTTGGTCGTCATGTAGCCATCGTATAGAAACGAGTCAACAAAAATGACCGCGTTACCGTGACAGGTACAGTTTCAGGAATATAAACTCGCCAGCTTTCTCTCGTCCTTTTATTCAAAGCCTTCTATAAAAGGCCAACATTAAAGAGGAATGAAAAAGCTTCTGGTTTCATTGGTGATTTTAATCCAATTGCTTGAGGAAGTGTTACGTGCTTTTGTGACATCATGGTAGCATGGCACACACACACACACACACACACACACATATATATATATATATATATATATATATATATATATATATATATATATATATATATATATATGTAAATAAATATATATATATATATATATATATATATATATATATATATATATATATATATATATATATATATATATATATGTGTGTGTGTGTGTGTGTGTGTGTGTGTGTGTGTATGTGCAGACCTCAAATACCGTCAGTATAAGGCTCTTGTGCTGGAGACACAGTCGTGGTCTTTGTCGCATATCGCGGTCGCGCGCTTTTTGCCCGCAAGATACTAATGCTATAGGCATGGCATATTTCCAATATTCATATTATACTTATAATGATTAAATATAATTATGGCATAATTTTGCAAAAATATTTCCTGGAAGGACAGCAAATTCATCGTCGCGGCGGCGTACACCCGTTTAAAGCACAATAGGATCTGCTTGCAACCGGCTGCCACAAACTGGAGGTTGGGGGATTTAAAGAGGGTGTCGCACCCCTTATCGAGCAAAGTATAAAGAACTATTTTACAGTGCAATGTCGAATTGTGCCATGTATATATTTGCTGTTTGTAAAATTGCAGAAAGGTCGTTGAATATCGAATGATGAACAAAATATGCTGAAAAAAATATGTTTTACTAAAATATATGAAATATGGCTGGCATCTTTCTGATCCACAACATACTTTACTTTTGTCCCTACAACTGGGACCAAATGACCACAGGTTGCACCTGGGGAGAGGGGTAACTGTGATTCAGATGAATTATCTGTATGAAATGTGTCAGGTGGCCATGGATTTGACTTTGTTGCCCAGAACTGAGGAAGGGAGGGGGCAAGATTGTCCCATTCATGAATCACGGAGTTAAAAAGCGCTTTCATATTTACTGTAGCACAGTTCAAGGGACAAATCTTGATCTGTTGCACAATTCAAGTGACAAATCTTGAAAAGACTACACTGGGATTGATTGTTGTTTCCACCTAGTATACATGACTTCACCAGAAAACTTTGCCTGACCTTTGCCCTTTTTTTTTTTAGCAAAATGATACTTAATATTTCTGCCTGAAATTTCCCGTGCGCCTGAAATATTTTATGCAGTTCAGCAACTATATACTTTTATGGTCTGTCAGTGCACATTCCAAAGTGATAGCCGACAAAATCTGTGGGAATAACTTACGCGGGCAGATCGACAACTTTGTCATTTATCATAAAGACAGAAGGCAGGTCTCGATAATCACAATTTCCTAGTCCTATTTGCTTTGCATGTGAATCATACTTTAGCACATCAATAAAACCATTTTTCAGGGCTTTGATGTAATCGTATTTTATAAATTGGTTATAGAATAGGGCAAAACCTAATTAAAATTCCTATCAAAACAGAAAAAAACATAGAGGTAAAGGGTAAAGGAAAGACCAGACGTTGACAGGAAAAAACACCAAGAAAGACCATACAAGGAAAATGTAAACCAACAGGGCGCAGAGATAGACGAACGCCAAGGTATACGTCCAAAAAAAGCTGTTAAATTTCCATTTTGTGATGGCACCCGCCATTAGTTGAAGGAAGAAAGAACCCTTGTGATCTTCTTTTTTCAATAACTGTCACGACTGCTCTAAAAATATTATTTAGCTAAATCCGTACGCCTAGAACTGCCGAGAAGTGTTTTAATGTAAAAAGAGCATCTTGAATGACTGTTCGTGTAAGTCATCTCGGACTGAGTTGTATTTGGGGCAGACTAAACAGTAGAGCAGGACGTCCTCCCAAGTATGACCGCAATTGCAGCTGCTGGATTTATACAAAAAAACTACTTTATGATGATGACTGTTAAGCTGACTGCAACCCACACGAGGAAGTAAATGTAGGATAAATGTATAACGACACCCGGAAAAGTACAGTTTGTATTTGAATGGAGTTTTATACGTTTTGTAAAGGTACATCAGGAAAGCGGAGTGATAATTTGCTTGCCTTATATACTATAGGAGATTGTCGCAAAGTCGAATAACAGAGGGAAAAAACTGATTTGCAAAATTCGTTGACTTTGCAGCGAGATCAGTAATATTTTCACTGAATCTTGTATCATGTGTGCTTCTTAACTGATTAGGGCTTTCTGCCAATCAGGGAGGAACTTCATTGTTATCAATCTTGTACTTTAATGTCAGCTTCCGTTTTTCCGGTCGCAGTTTTCTCCCTCATAGTTTCCAAATTAAACTGTTCACTACAGGTACCCCACATTCCACAAGTTACAACTCGGGCTGCAAACACCTGGGCTGCTCGAGCAAGAGCCCTTTCGCGTTGCCCAACCGTTCCAGATGTGTCAACCGTATTCAAGAATTTGTCTTATAAAAGCAAAAAATATTGTTCCTAAGGTGTTTCCAGCAAACCAGAACTGGTAGGCACGCATTATAGAAATCAAATTGGTACATTTTTCGACAAGGAACTTGATGTGCCATAACGAAAATACGCCTGTCCGAGCATGAAGACCCAAATGCTTGTGTTCCTTTACCGCGGCTATTTTATCATTTGCTCATTTTATTTCAGGGTGATCTCTTACTATTTTTTTCAGGATGTAATCATACTTTGACTTCTAAATGGATCGAAGGGAACATACCATTTCTTGGTCCAGTCGTTGATGTTGTCTAAGTCAGCATTAATTTTTGCAACCAGCAAGCAACGGAGGGGTCGTTGACCTCGACATATAGAAATATCATCAGCATATAATTTGACTTTGGAAGTCACTGCATCAATAACATCGTTAATGTAAATCAGAAATAATAAATGGCCCAACACGGAGCCCTGAGGGTGTTGTGGACATGCACAGAAAGATGCTGTGCTTTACAGAATGGAGACTTCCTATTTCGGCTAGGGTTTTCGGGTCAGCGTTCATAGCAGAGCTATGTTGTTGTGTATCTTTAGTTCGGTCTACAAGATTTGAATTGTAGGGAAATTTACATCATTCTGCGTCTTTACACCAACTGCTCGGGATTCATACAATGCAAAAGCGCAACTCACCCAGCCACCACGATAAAGCTGGGTTTCCATGTGCCCGTATTGCGTACTGCGTAGTGCGTGATAATTGATTGACTTAAAATTAACTACCCCATTTCCATGTATACGTAGTGCGTAGTGCGTACTGCGTGTTGCCTGTGCGTTTCAATCGCTCTGTGTAGCGATTTTGTACGCATCACGCAGGGTAGACGCGCGTAACATACACAAAATGGCGCCAAATCCTACCAAAGTAAACATATATACATCGAACAGTATACGCCTGGTTTGCAGATACATGGAAAATGGTATCCGCTGTACGCAATACGCACCCCCCAACTACGCAATACGTCGTACGCAATGCGCAATACGCGCACATGGAAACCTAGCTTAAGGCCATATGATAGAGTGAAAATCGAGAATTTCACTTATTCGTACACAGGCGTATGAAAATATTTTGAGTGTCAAAGTATCCATGCTCCTTATCTAGTAACACAGTGGTATTACTTCATAAGGAACATCGATACTCTCACTCTCAAAATATTTTCAAACGCCTGTAATCTCGTACATTGTCATTTAAGAATGTTTCACGTAAGACTATAACATCAACTTCATGTGCAAGAGAAGTTTCAATGGCCCATAATTTATTGATTTGACAAAGGAGAAGGTCAGAGAAGGCATTAGGGTCAGGATTTAGATGCATATCTCCCGATGAAAGCAACAGCAGAGGATCAGTCACAAGTGTAGTTATTTTCACTTCGTGTGTGTAATTACACAGATGATAGTGATATATGATATGGACGGGGCAAAGCTTAGGGGCAGCTACGATCTGAAAGAAAATGAGTGCGCACATTATCGAAAAACCCAACACAGTAATGTACGGAATGATTAGAAGGTTTGTAACACAGTACAAGAGTATTTCGAAATCTAGGACGGCCTCACATAGTTCGAGCAAAGTATAATTACAAAACATATATATTAATGCACCTGTCATGTATATGAAGGTAAAATGTGTGAGAAATGCCGTAAATTTAGGGAAAAGAAAATATAAACTGCCTATAGCATAACTTTGAAGTTCGAGGAGTACCATTATACAATGATCACTTAGTAAGTGGAACTGTACAGTGGGACATTCAAATAGACACGAACATGGTGACTTAATATCCAACAAGCTGTAGATTTCATAATGTAACAAAGTAAATGTTATTTGCAAGTTATGTTTTGTTATAATGAAACGAAAGTTTTATATGTAAAGAAATATTATATATGCAGAATAGTAGGAAATATTTCGGCGCTATAATACACGTAACAGTGTAAGCTATTTTGAACTATCAACACAGTGTGTGAAAGAATATTCAAAAATACACCAGAGTGTACTGAATGCACCGATGCTAAACCAAAAATACATTGGGCTGTGCACATAGTGGCGTGTAACGTATCTTTCATACAAATAGTAATCGTAATAGGAAAGAGTATCGTGATACTTGGCATTGAATAACTTTTAACATCATATAAAAAGGCAATCACCCTGGGAAAGAGACAAGTAGATTATAGCTAAAATAGTAAAGTGCACAAATGGTTAAAAATAAGTTATAACTGCATGCAGGGCTTTACGCTTTTTGATTGACCAAGCATCAATATTAATGAGCAGCGCCAGCTTTTATCTGCACCCGAGCAAACCGAGGGCACCGGCAAAATTGGAGTGATGAGGGTTAATTAAGAAATCTTACACCCAAAAAATTATGCTATTATTTTTATCATCGTCGTCTTTGCTACTTTCATTTGGCATCACGAGGCTAAAAAAAGACGGAATATGAAACATAGCATTTCTTCCTTTTTAAAGGTATCTATATAGTTGTGATGTATTAAACAGGCATTGAGTTATCATATAGTTGCCGAAGGAAACATTGAATTAAATTATAAATTTTGAATGGCAAAATGACCTCAATACAAAAACTAAGCATAAATTTCTGAACGTACTATTGCATTTTTTTTGGGGGGGGGGGACAAGTGACTCACTCACGTGAATGGAAGTATACTCGATATGCGTGTATATCATGTGTTTGATACTATCTTCTGTTAATGGTCCAAGAAAACACTGATCGGACAATCATGTTCTATCATACTATTTGTATTGTCCTTCGTTAAAGGTTCTACACTGAAAACTGTTCTTTTATTATTAATCAAGTGAAGATATGATGTCTTAAGTTGGAATTTTTGGGCACAATAACTCCTCATTGCTGGAAGAAAAAAGAAAGTGGCTCGTCTCTGCTTTAAAAGCTGGCGAAACGTACATGTTGGAGATTGGTCAAAAGCTAAGTGTAGGCAATAATATGATATTCAAATTTTTGTTATTTTTACCGGCATAATGAGTGACACAACTCAATCTGTATTGGATGTGATATTCACTATGCAGGAGAACTAATGAAACCTTGATAATAAAACCATGTACAAATACTTTTCTGTAAATAATATGTTCACCTTCTCAGTGCCACGTTTCAAACTGAGTCAACAGCTTTTCCTCTGTGCAATTTTGGAGCAATGCACTCAAAGTGCGCCAAGGAAAACTGTTCACCACGACCATAAAATTCTCTAGAGCTAAAGGCATGCTGGTACTGGAATGAAAAGTCTTTCCACAAGGAATAATAGTCTAGAATTCTTGTTTTGATTGCAAGCATTTCCTCTTGAGCAGTTCGACTTTAGTCACAGCTGGCGGTGAAAGAGTTTAGCTGATTATTATGTCTTGGTGCTAACCCAGGTTTTTGTTTTTCCGAGAATTCTTCCTTATTTTTGTTCGTTTGTTTGCCTGTTTGTTAGTTTCTCTTTCTCTTTCTCTTTTTCTTTCAGCCTAAGTTTTATCCGGGACTTTTCTCAAACTCTAAGTGATTATCTACATGCAGCTTTACTCATACTAGTTCACAGTTGCAATTTTGAATCCCTCTTGTCTAATATTGACAACGCTATGGGAGATTGGCAGAATTTGTAAGTGGCAGCGACGTCATTTTAACCAAACTAGGTCAGACCAATTTGAGTTTGGTTGCACAGTGCTTGGAATTGGGCAGGTGGGTAAGTAGGACACCAATATGCACTGTAGAAAGTACAGATGGGAATTGAAGTGCATGCAGTTTTCAAGGCCACAGCCATGTCAACACTGCAAATGTTGGTCAAGTGAGAGGAGGGATCTCTTTGGGATGGCAGAATGCAGATGGGTGAAACAGTTGCAAAACAGGAAGAGGTCATCTGATCTGGAATCAACCATTCTGTGGGTGGCCATATCTTTCTCTCTAGAGAGAGCATTTGATAGTGCATTTGATTCTGCAGGGGCAACCCCAAAGAAGAGGCATTCCTGCATGAGGAAGGGCAACAGGGCCACAGAGCCTTCTGTAAAGAAGGCACCCACCTAGGATCCCTCACTCAAGGCTATCCTGGACACTATGCAGAAAATGCAGATGCTAATGGCCACCACCATGCAGTCTTTTGTACAATCTACACAAGAAAGTTCCCCCTCTCTGGCCCCAACTGTGTTCATGACACATGTGAATCGGCTGACTCAAGACACAAATTTCTTACAAATTCAAGGTCCAGGTGTTGGACACCTTGGAGGCACCCAAATGGTCAAGTTTGGTGGGTCCCTTTTCAAAATCAGATGGTCTGACTGGTACTGAAGAAGGAGCCACAAATTCACCTATGGGAGATGCCAGAGTGCTCATTGGAGGTGGGTCTTGAACTCTTGCCCATAACATGCCAGAGATGACAGAATACTTCCTAGACTGGTCTGCACTGGCCAGGACATCTGATCCGGTAGCTACTGAATGTGTACCAGCGGTGATCAGGACCAGACAGGACTGCTCCAGTGATCAACAGGACCAGAACTGTCAGATGTGGTTTGGATGAGTGGGGACAGCCCTTGGCTGACAGAGAGTGATCGGTATATGACTCTCTTTTCCAGGAGGATCCAGATGTAAATGCAGAGCACTTAGTGCACCAACTGCAGCACGAGTTCCAGCTTGTCCAGGGTAAGGTGTCAAAGAGAGAAGAGGTCTTGGTGGATGACCTGATTCACTTTGCTCAGAGACAGTTGTCTTTTGAGGACAGCACAGCTCCAACAAAGGTAATTGAATCCTCTGGGCCCTCCCACTTGACTAAGGAGTCAAATGGGCTCTCTGAGACACCTTGAAGGCTTCTCCCTTGCCACAAACCACAAAGAGATAAGTGGTGGCAGTGTACACACTGGAGTTGCCATCTGTGTCGGAACTAGTTGGGTGCAGGTTCCCCCTCTCCATGTACATGGATAATGAGTACCAGAGCCTGGGCAAAGACATCAGGGGATCCAAGTCAACTTCTGGCATCTGGATTTAGCATGCACTGGAGCGCAGATAATCACTGAGGAAGGATAGGGCAAATTTGGCTAGGTACTGTGTATGCAACGAGATCTATGAAACCAGGGCAATGGAGGTAGACATGCAATGAGAAGCCATAGCCAAATGGATTCCAACATCTCCCAAAGTCCCCCAGAAAGTCCTGAGTGGACTCAAGGAGGAAACAAGAGCAATGGTGATCATCACCTCCTTCTTAGACGTGTCCTCGGCTGTTTCTGCCAAGATCATGCAGTGGCTGTCTATGTCGCAGCTGGTCTTGTAACCAATCAGCAATCAGGGACTGGATAAGCCTGAACATTGGACTTGAAGCAACCCAGGGTATGACAATTTGAGCACCTTCTCAAGCAGACCATCACTATGGAGGCCAACCTGATGTTGAGGATGCAAGAAACTTGCTTGCTGGTCACTAACCTACCAGAAAATGCACAATGGGCAACAAGAACTCAGACCTAGTATTGAACTACTCTGGCTCCCATGAGGGACCGAGTGGTTGAGTGGTCAAAGCAAGAATTGGACAAAGAGGCTTACCAAACCATCTTCAACCTTGCAAAAGCTGCCACCAGGGCTTGCAGACAGGGAGTCAAGGTTATTGGCATCAAGGACTATTCTGCAAAGAGGAGGAAACTGACGTGACCCAGACAAAAAAGCCTCAGAAGCAGGGTTCATGTGAAGCACCATCCCCAAGCAGTGACAAGCAGACCCGGCCCTTTCCAAAGTCCAGGTCTGATAAAGGGAAGAAGTACTGGAGGTGTGTTCCAGTCTTTTACACCCAAGAGGAGCTTCTGCAATGGATCTGGAGCAATGTGTCAGCAACTTAGTGGCTGGTTTGCGCACTTGCACAGTTGCTGACTTTCCATCACGGACTAGTTAGTGTGTGTTTGGTGCCGGGAAAAGGGTTACATGCTACTGCTCAGGGAGCGATACCCCTTGTTGCACATTTCTTGGAGGTTCACACCACCAGCTAAAGACACGGCAGTCAAGAAGCTGTTGGTAAAGGGCACATTAGAAAGAGTGAGGGATCACTCTTCTCTGGGATTCTACAGCCAACTTTTCTGGGTCACAAAGAGGAAAGGAGGCTGGAGTCTGGTCATAAACCTGTCTTATCTGAATACATTCTTGGAAGTTCCACACTTCCACATGGAAATGGCAGAATCAATAACAAAGACTTGCCAACATGGGGACTGGACCTTCTCCCTGGACTTGAAGGACACTTACCTGTGTATAATTGGAGTCTGGAATATCTAAGGTTCACCTATGTGGACTAGTATTCTGTTTCTGAGCTCCTCTCTTCCCCTTGGCAATGTCACTACAAGGATTCGCCTGGTTAGTGCAGGCCATGGCTGCATGTGTTCATAAGAAGGGCATAAAAATTCACATATATCTGGACGATTGGGTAGTCTAAGCTTTAGCTCATCAGATTTTATCAAGAACAGAGAATTTCTGTTAAAGTTGTGCAGGGACATGGGACCAGAAGTTAACACCCAATCAAATCTCACATGCAAACAGTTGTTCATCTACCTAGGTTTTCATCTCGATCTCATCCCATTTGAATGCTTTTCCTTCTAAAGACATATGGGACAGAATAGTAAGCCTCCTCAAGATGTCCCTCAGGATAATACACCATACAGCTCAGCAATGGCTGTTGGGTATGATTACCTCAGAGGATTCATAAGTTCTATTGGGACACTTGAATGCACTGAACATGGCCCTGAAGGCCAAGTGCAACAGGACCAGTAAGTGTCAATTGGATGAAGTAGCCCACATGATAAGTACCTAATTTGTTGGTGAATGGTAAGAGGGAACTTCATGTATGGACTCCAACATGGTCTCTGTCATCTGGCCACAGGACCTAAAACATGTTTGCATCAGTTGGCTAGAACTGGAGGCTGTGCACTTTGCTGTGTAGAAGTTTAAACAGTTGGTGAAAAACAAATATGAGAAAGTTGATATCAGACAACAGGACAGTGTTGGCCGACCTGAACAAACAGGGGGGCATGTGGTCAAAACTGTTGTTCAAACTGACCAAAGAAAAACTTCTTTGGTGTGGCAGCAATGAAGTAAGCATACTGGCTAGTCACATTGGCAGCCATCTAAATGTAATGGCAGACCAATTTTTCTAAATGGGTCAATTGGGGTGAAATGATCCCTACACCCATGTGCATTTAAGGCATCATGGGACCAATGGGGGACACCTCCAGGCAGAATCACACACTTTGTGTATTAATTGTTCTAGTCCTGGATCCTCTAACTCCTGTGGTGGACGCCCTGACCATATGCTGGGATGGAATGTGGGGCTACTGTTTTCCTCCACTGCCATTGATCCCTTAAGTCCTGAGACAGATCTGGAAGAGAAGGCAGAGATGATCCTAGAGGTCCATTGCTGGCCAAAAGGGTACTGGTGTCTCTACATACTGGAGTTGAGTTGAGAGGCTATGCTATGTCTACCAGTCTGGAAGAGACTGCTCATGCAGGCTTGGACGTCCTGGTTCCAAAGGAATCCAGCAATGCTCAATCTCCATGCATGGAAGTAAATTGATGCAACACATGTTAAAGAGGCTGGTTTCTTCAATCTAGTTGTCTCAAGGATTACATGCAGTAAACTTCCAAGATTCCTTTTGAAGACATAATATTCCAGGTGGGGACTGTTCACTGAATGGTGTGCTGAGAAAAAGTGGGAGCCTTGGTCAACAACATCCTCAGATGTGGTCGAATTTGGTTGTGCTTGTTTGAAAAGGAAGAGCTAAGTCCAAGAACTATCTAGGGGTACAGAACAGCATTTTTTCCCCAAGGGCAAAAAATAGGTTGATCACCAGGATCAGATCCACATTTGTCAAAGTTTCTACACTGATAGACCTGTGGGCAAAAATGTAATACCCACCTTGGATTTGAGTATTGTCCTTTTGGCCATGGCAAGACCACCACTTAAAGAAAAGCATTTCAAATGACCCAGTTAAAATGACTGACTTACAACACAGTTTTTTGGCTTGTGTTGGACTCTGGGGCCAGAAGAAGTAAAAATAATGGACTTGATTTTGATGAGGTTTGGTGGTCAAATGATGAAACTTTCACAACATTGAAACCACACATGGCCTTCTAAGCCAAGATCCATGTTGTTACAGACCCTACCACTGTCTTCACTTGCTTTGCTATTAAGACACTTTTCTAGACGTTACCAAGATCAGAACCCAACAAGACCCTTGTCCTGTTAGGACACTTAGGTGGTATTTTGACCAAACAAAAGAGATTTGTCAGTTGGAGAGCCCTCTTTCTTCTGTTAAAGAAAACTGAATCAGATTGGAGAGCTGCCAATACCCTGTCCACATGATTGAAGGCAGCAGTTTGCAAGACCTACAGGTAGCCTATGGGACTGACGATATTCTCAGGGTTTAAGTGGTAAGAACACATAGCATTTGGCCTTTCCCCACACATTATGGTTCCTTATCCACAATGTTGCGCTTGCTGACATTCTGCAGACATGCAAGTGGAGGGTTCCCACAATGTTCTCTTCCTTTTACCTATGGGACCAGAACAAGATCTAGGGTGGTCTGATGGTGATGCACAATACCAGCATGGCCTCCTTTGGAAATCAGAAGTAGCTTTGATGTGTGCCTGTTGTGGGGGCCTTTGAGGCCTAGATAGTGTGTCCAGAGTCTCAGACCAACACAACCAGGCAAGTGAGTCTGCTTTACTTCCTCTATGGTAGGGTGGGTTGAGGGAACAGAGCAGCTGTTCTTTCTACATGCCATTCTCCCTCCCTTCCCCTGGATTCGACTGCCTGTTCTTGCATTAAGATTGGTCAAGTAATATTCAGAGTGGTTAAAACACCAAACCAACATACATAACTGACCTAAAGGGGTTAATATCATAGACCAGACAAAAGGTGAATTGTGCCATCCTCTACTCTGCTGGGAGATCAGCATGAGTGGTGGAGAGGGTAGTATTACACCATAATTAAATAGAAGCGATAAGCGCTTCCTTTATCTATAGGTAATACTTCTCAATCACTCAGAAGCCCACCCATGCCATCCCGGCTAGCAAAATTATAGAGGAGATAAACTGGTGAGCATGCTCCTACACTACAAGTTGTGCTGGAGACTCCTTTGGGGATTTGCGCATATAACCACACGGCATCCATAAAACGTGTCAGGTCCAAAACCTGGCTGGAACCTGGTAAGCAGGGTTATAAGCATGAATCATCTTGTAAGTATTGCTAATGGACAAAGGAAGCAGTTTTTGCTCCCACATATCTCTTAAGTAACAGTTGCTTTCAAAATCTATTCACGTGAAACCAGAAAATAAAATCTAGGCAAATGCGTTTGGTGTAATTTTTCATCTTCAGAATGTAAATGCTCTGAGGGATAAAGCCCAAATCCGGTACTACTGTGACTAGATGGCCATATATGTGCCAACATGTCGTTACACATTACCAGCATTCAGTTAGCATTAATGGGTCTTTTCAAGGAAATAACGTCAAACATTATCAACATTAGTTGAACATTAAAAGGTCTTGTCTGGGAAATACGAGCAACAGATCGTGAAAAACTGAAAAATTTACAGATTTAGTAGTCTACATGCAACCATAGAGGTCTTTGTCAAAGTCAACATTTTTTTTTTGCAACAGATAAAAGAGATACCTTACTCATCACATTGTACACCTTATTTCGATAAACGCATTAACCTTACTGGGCTTGGACAGAAATACTTAATAATATATATCAAGCCATATTTGAATGTCATTCTAATTAAATTATTCAAAACATTAATCCAAAAGAGGACCACAGTAACATCATAATCATATCAGAGTATTTGATACTTTTAACATACGTGACTTCCATCCCATCCAAATATCCCAGGCGTTTAGCTCTTCTCAAAGCCAGTTGAACAGCAGGGACAGTCCTCTCAAACGACAATATCTCTCTCGAGGGATCACTTGAATCTAGAACCCCTATACGTAAGGGCACCTTAGGAAGTATCGGTTCACTGATGCTGAGTACGATGATTGAAACCAGCACAAAATGCATAATGATGTATAGAATGCCTAGAGACTTATTTATAAGTTAGAAACAAGTGTCCTGCTCAATTGCTGCACCGAAGATTCACAGACGTACACCAAAAGAGAGCAAGTATAACCCTTCAGCTGTTTACAGGGTCATTCCACTCTAAGAGATGCAGTTTCAGGCAGACAGAAGAGTAGTAATTTTCTTTATGTGTAGTTAAATCGTGGTAAATTAACATGCATTCTGTCATGAAAATCTTGCACGAGCGTGAAGTTATTTGCTGCACAGTGTATATGAAGACATGACCCTATGACTGTCCCTTTGACTGAAGTGCAGCAACTATTTAAAAAGTGTTCCTACTGCTGACTGGAATATACAAGGTGTATAATAGAGGCGTGCCATACTGTGATATGACATTCCAGTGTCGATGTTCAGTTGTCTGTGCTCTCGCCGTCTGGGCTAAATTCATTCCGTTTGATATCAATCCATAGTTTGCTGATCAATAAATGCATTCATACAACAAGTTTTTCCATGTAGCAACACTGAAGGTATGCCCTACCAGCATTTGGTTAGCAATTCCGTCACGTAAGAACCAATACCTGCAAATGTCATGCTTGGATGGCAATGGGTACATTCTGGAGAAGATTTTATATATATATATATATATATATATATATATATATATATATATATATATATATATATATATATATATATGGCCCATTCACATAGCTGGGTCCTCACGAAGCCAAAGTGATATTTAAGTGACGGGTGGTTAATAACATCGGTAACCAGCTTTTCGTGGTGTGTCCTTTTCTAACTATTGGTTCATTTATGTTGTCTAGTTCATAATATAAATTGAGAAATAAGTAGACCACATTTCATACACGTGTTTCACAGAGGCGATTTTGACACTGACGCTGGATACCAAGAGCAATGAAGGTGTTTTAAACCTCCCTGCATATGGGTTTATCGCGCATGATGTAATCTGCATCCACAACGATCGACGTAATTTGGATACTTTTGTCCCTGATTGGTTTAAATTTATGCAGTGTTAAATAGGGTGCCGGACTGCCGAGTTCAGTGGCTTACTTGGAGAGAGAAATCTTCAAGAAGGTGGCTCTGATAAGGAGTCAATGCAGTATATATAAAATATTATATATATATATATATATATTGATTGATTGGTTGATTGAACGGCGTGCTTGTCTCATTTATGCAGGTCATTATTACATTGGTCTCAGGGGCATATTCCATTGAATGGGGAAACAGGGTGTTCAAAACTTCTTGATACATTTTTTGTTAAATTTAAAATAGAAAATTACTGCAAATAGGATTAAACTTAATCACGATTCTGGTGAAAAAGTTTTCTTTAAGTACGAATGAGTTGGCTCATAAGAACAACTCTCTGATCATGACGTCATATTCAGGCTTCATGAATGAGTACATTATAAAACATAGTTGCAATAGGAGTTAATTTATATTTGTAAAACAACAGAAGGTTCTGTACTTATTACATATGATGTGATTTGTAGCTAATTAACAAGCTAAAGAGATGACGTTCCAGGAATGATGCACTCCAGATAAAACCAAGTCAGTGGTCATATTGTTCAGACATGCAGGATGATGGTTTTAGCGTGGCTTGTATTGGAAATGCTTAGCTCAGCAGTTTAAACATTGAAGGTACAATTGTGGAAAGTGAAGCTTAACATAATATCTGACGACAGTGTTTGGTTTGTGAGCGAGATTTTACCTGTGCCGGGACGCGGCTGGGATGTTGGAACAAGAGCGGGACTAGGCGCATCTGAACTCATCTTTGATGCAGTGACTCAAAAATCCCAAAAGTGTTATATTACAGACAGGTCTGGATATCGTCAAGCCAAGACAACCGATTCTCGTTTTTATTCATGTGCTGCATACTGGCGCTAGCGGTGGGGGGTTATGCATTACCTTGCTGGAAAATTAACCATTTCGATGAATTATCCACTGTACAGCTGCAGGTAGAATTTCATCCACATAACGCTGCCCACTGAAAGTATAAATCGTTCTAATCAGATTGGTTTCCCTTCCGAATGCAATGATTCCTGTCTCTTTTACAACGCTGCCACCTGCTCATTGGTCATGCACTACAATCTCTCTCTTGTGGCATGCAGCATAGCCTTTATACAAACATCGTAAAAATGAAGATAGAATCTGGATTTTATCTGACTCCTTGACATTTTTTTCAGTGCTGTAGGGTTAAGTTGAAGTCCATCCACAATACACCCAGTGTATAAGAGAAACCTTATATTGAGGACCAAGAGTGATCTGAACTGCAGACGCTATGACCTCAAGCAAACTTGCTTCGAATAATATGAAGTGGATTATCCACTTTATACTCTTGTGGTGCAAGCATCGTGGCACTGAAGACGAAATACTAAGCTGGAAAGAAGAAAAAAAAAGTTTTATTTTGCAAGGTACTGATTGATCATCTTCAGCGTCTAAAAGTCGGGATTTACAATCCTTGTTTCCTGTGGAATGCTTTGTCATCTGAAAACGACCCTCATATTTCTTTATTATGGCTGATGGACGCTACATCTTCCTGGCTAGCGATTTAACGTAGTGACAGGCTGGCTTCAAGCATTCGAATAATCCTTCTCCTATCAAAATCAGAAATACATCACCAATGATGTCCACTCCAAGACATGTTGACTGGTACTGATGTCTCAAATTCTGTCAGTGCTCCACATGCACCTCAACACTGGACCCATTTTCTGGCCAATTCTTAAAAATACTTTATTTCAAGAGCGTTTGTTTCCTATGCTGCATTAGAACAAGCTTAACATTTAGTGACATCGAAGGCAACTTTTTGATTATGCTACAGATTTGCTGCAAAGTTTTCCTACTCGTATCACCCTGAGTTCTGCCAATTGGATTGATTACATTTTTATTGTCCATATATATGTATATATATATATATATATATATATATATATATATATATATATATATATATATATGTATACATATATATACACATGTATATACATATATATATATATACATGTATATACATATATATATATGTGTGTACATATATATGTGTACATATATATATAGGTATATATATATACATATATATATATATGTATATATATGCGTGTGTATGTCTGTGCAGCTCTTTGGTCATTCCCTCTTTGTGTGGCACCTGCTTTTTCCTTTGCTTTCAAAATGAAACATTCATATTTCTGATCTCTGGCTCTGGAACATGTTCCTGGGTGATTAAGGGTGGACCACTAAAACTGCAGAAAATTGAGCTTATAATTAGCTCATGAAGTTGAACAAATATAAATTTGCATTGCTTGTGAGGACTTGAATGCAGTTCTTACCTAAACTCCAGGACTACACATCACCCGTGGCCGTATTTATAACACTTACTAAGCACAAGATTTGACTTATTCTAAGCACAAAACTTAATGTCAGCTGTAAGCCGTATTCATCAAAAATTTAAGTGCAAGATTTGTCTTAGTTTAGGATGAAAATGTAAGATAGGGTCCCAGCAGTCATACAAAGACAAAATGGCGGCTAGCTCACATCTTGTGCAGCACCGAAATCACAACTTAATTTGCCGTGAAAGGGTTTTCCTGAATCGAGAAGATCCTCTTGAATTTCTGAGCAGGGAGCAGATACAAAGTCGGTATCGTTTCCTGAACATCCAAGCCTTTGGTTTGCTGAATAAATTCAGACTGCAGTCTGTACAAGCACAGCTTGCATACCAGCAGCGGGCCAGAGACCGTGTCAGCAAGTAGAGTTTTGAGTAGAGCCCCTGGACGTGCTATGTAGGCCTAAAGTGTACACAGTCGTTTCTAGCACGATGTCCTGAGGGATGATGGAACCATGTTTTTATTGCTGGCTGTAGGCCTATGCCTTTTTAAATTCACACATTACAATACAAATTTGATAGTTTGCAGCGAAACAGTGAACTTGCGAGCTCCAATGGGATTGTCCAGCGCCTCCATCATGTTGACTACAAGGTCAAGGTAAAGGTTGAGGTAAAATTACAAATGGGTGATATGTTGCCGTTATAACCTTTCATATCGTAACAGATATAAACAAAGTACACGTGCTTCAAAAAATATCCATTCTTCTTTATTTTGGGAATATTAACTCATCTTGTTTTGGATATTAATTCATCATGATGCTACTATTATAAAATAACTAAGGGACGAACCATTAGAATCCTAAGGGGGGGGGGGGTATGCATTTTAGTAAAACATACAATTTTTGTTTTCAGTTGCCAATAACAGTAGGCTTACATTATTTTTTCCGTCCTACCTCACAGCACTTTTTTGTATACTGAAACCCATGGACGCATATATTTTAGCAACCATTGTGTAAGGAACATAACGTCGAGAGAAGCATTTTTAGAAGCCATTGGAAAGTTATGTGAACTCAGCGGTTCCAAAAAGAAATCGTTTGAGGGTCCAGGGGACGAAAGCCTACAGGTTATGATAAAAAAGGCTCCATTTGGAGGTTCTACCTATTTTTTTTCACTTAAGATCTAATGTTCCTACCCTAGAAACCCTGCCAAAATGACCCAAGTTTATGACACAAAATATATTTACGAGTTCTAGCTAATATATACGGAATATTTAAAGGGTAATATTAGCTACCACGAGTTGTCAACATTGCTAATCGAATATCATTTTTTAACTATGAACAGTACAAAATTTTAATTTTTGCAAGCAGGGGCAGATCCAGGTGTTGTACAAGGGGGTCGGGGGTCAGAGACTCGAGGGTGAAGCCCGAATGCGAGTGCCGAAGGCACGCAGCTTAGGGGGGGGGGGCGGTTTTCCGGGAGACTTCCCCCGGAAAAAAATGAAAATAGATGCTCTCAGATGCGCTTTCCTGGCATTTGCAACTGCATTTTCATGAGGACCATTTGGATTTTCAGGGATGCAAACTTCACTAACCTGGGCCACAAATCAAATTCCGCTACATATGATTCAATTCACATTAAATGAACCAAAGAAGATATGGGTCAGCGACAAATAATTCCTGGAAATATGTTTTTTTTGACGTTTGCCTACTTATATATTGTTACTGATAATCAACATTATTATGACATGGTCATACCTAATTAACTCTTTCAATGCCAAGTGTAGGCCTGAATCAACAGCTATTCTCGGCGCACTTCCAACGCATGCGTGCAGATTACGCCAAGAGAAGGTGTTTACCAGAACCAAACTTTGTCCTAAGTCTATTATCTTAAGTCTAGCCGTGTTTGTTTTTGAATAAAAGTTTTGCATGAGGAATTTGAATATCATTTAATTATAGTGATTCAAATATAAGACATCGTGTAAATAAAGTCCCTTACAGCAAATAAAAGAGTTAAGAAAAAAACAAGTACAGGTAGAAGAAAACCAATAATATACCTGTATTAACAAGTTTAAAACCGTTTTTATTATAAAGTTACAGATATTTCAGCAGCAAGTATATCCAGTCGCTTCCATACTTTTTCTGAAAGTGAGGTTCCTGAAAAGGGCTAACTTTTAAAATTTTTAATTAAAATACAGAAGCACCTCCATTAAAATATCGATTGGCTTACCAAGCCAAGTTATAAAATTAACTCCAGTAGTGTAAGCCTGGTGATACTCCATTGGTCCTTTGAGTAATTATATATATTTTAATTGAAATTTAGAAACTCTTTCGGAGTAAATTCATGGGCAATATCATGATATTGCCTATGCATTTACAAGGTCTTAAAAAGAAGGATAAATGAATTACGCAAGGAGACGTCCTTCAGATTTTTTAAAAAGGCCAATATGATTTTTTTTTCATAGCGTCCTAGATATCTTACAAAGGAGGGACTTTAAACTAAGACAGAATATTGCGGCTTCAGAAGGCTTAGCTATAGGCCTAACTTAGAGTAAGATTAGTAAAAGATGAATACAGAAGTTGACATAAGTTTTCCTCTGCCTAGGCCTATATAAGCCCAGTTATTACTATGGATTTATTACCGGTATGTCATTGGCCTTATTCAGTGCCTCGCGGAAGTTAACCATATCGGCATGTACTCTCTGCGGGCTTACTCCAAATTACGCATTTGACTGGGGTTTCTTTTGTGTTCTGTTCAAGAGTATAACAACGGTCAAATGTGGCGTTATATAGATGTAAATGTGGCCGGTTTTTTATGTCCCCCTTCGAAGAAGGTGGGGCATATACCGTTGCACGTCGGTCGGTCGGTCGGTAGACGGTGGTTTCCGCACAATAACTCAAGAAGTTTTTGAGCTAGGACTTTGATACTGTACACGTGTATCATTCTAGTCAAAATCTAGACAAAATTTGAAGATGGGTGACCTTGACCTAATTTCCAAGGTCACAGTGGTACCTGAGTTAACTTTGGTTTCCGCACAATAACTGAAGAGCTTTTTAAGCTAGGACTTTAATAGTGTACAGGGTTATAGTTGGGGCTAGGCGAAGTTCGAAGATGGATGACCTTGACCTCATTTTAAAGGTCACAGAGCTACTTTACTGAATATGGTTTCATACTTTCTGCATAATAACTTATACCTTGGAGCTAGAACTTTTATCTTGCACAGCTTTATGGTTCCATGTAAGGGCTAGGTTGAGTTTGAAGATGGGTGACCTTGACCCAGTTTTCATGGTCACAGAGAGATTGTAGAATTCCTGTGGTCTCCGCACATTAACTCAAGAAGTTTTTAAGTTAGGACTGGGATACTTAACAGGTCTATAGTTCTTGCTCTGGGCTAGAAGAAGTTTAAAGTTTGGTGACCTTGATTTAATTTCCAAGGTCACAGTGGTAGATGAGTTAACTTTTGGTTTCCACATGATAACTGAAGAGATTTTAAACTCGGACTTTCATGTTGCACAGGATAGTTGTCTGTATACGGGGCTAAGTCAAGTTTGAAGATGAGTGACCTTGACCTAATTTCAAAGGTCACAGAGCCATTTGGTTGAATACCGTTTCTGCATGATAACTTGCATTTTAGAGGTAGCACTTTTATATTGCAAAGCTTTATGGTCGCCTATAAGGGCTAGTTGAGTTTGTAGATGGGTGACCTTGATCCAGTTTTGAGGGTTACAGACAGACAGTAGACTTCCTGTGGTTTTTGCACAATAACTGAAGGTCAAGTGCAAATGAGTGACCTTGCCCTAATTTCCAAGGTCATAAAGCTACTTTGCTGAATATGGTTTCTAAATGATGACTTACTTTCAGCTATAACTTTTATATTGTCCATGTTTTTAGTCGTTTTTTTAGGGCCAGGTTAAAATTTAAAGACATGTGACATTGATGTATGATCAACCTTCACTAATTTTGTAAGGTCACGAGTGGCCCATCTACCACGATCAATAGGGTAGCGAGGGCAAGGGTAATGAGAGCAGGGGGCATCTATGTTTTACAAACATATCTTGTTGTTTTTTTTTCAGAACGATTCCATAATTAATGTGATAAACATTCCTCCAGCTCATTTATTATCAACAAGTAAATATCTGTACAATTTAGGCCAACTTATGATAAATACAATATATATTATATCGATAACGTTTTTGGCCACTCCCAATTTTACCCCTTTCACGCTTACATATTCACATATGCGCACTCTTATACACAGATTGTGACGGGTAGTGCATACACATATACGTGAATGTATTGTCCACAATAGGAGTTTCTACTGTATTTGCAATTCTAATATATATGTATATATATATATATATATATATATATATATATATATATATATATATATATATATATATATATATATATATATATATGTATATATATATGTATATATATATCGCAATGGGAACTGGTCCGAGGTTCGCTGTACAGGTCAATTATGGGCCCGCTGCCCCGCCATGTGGCACCATGTCATGCCGCGCCCCATATTTTGGAGTAAGCCCTCTGCACTGTGAATGTAGATAATATATACGGTAACACAAAGAGTTACTCACAGTTGGGGTATGCCTATCGCTATGATAATCATTTAGGATTAATAAGTATATCTAATAACTTACCTTCCAAATAACATATTCATTCGACGTCAGACGCGCTTGCCAGGCTTCCATGGTTACGCCCTGCCGAGTGCTGGCCGTCTCTAACTGCATGATACGCATAATGGAATAGAGCCTGTTGGGCCAGGTATACGCTTGCCTCCTAAGCATCCCCCACACTCGCTATTGCTTTCTTATGTGGGCGCTCGTCGGGCGCCCACATAAGAAAGCAATAGCGAGTCGGGGGGATGCTTAGGACGCAAGGTATACGCAAGCTACGAACAATGTCAGTTGATTTGATCCAGACGGCATTTTAGGCATCTATAGTCATTAAAAAAAGGCAAGAGCAATGAGGGGTCTCCCCCCCCCTTTCCTGGATGAGCGCCTGGCAAGCAGTAGGCCAACTTTTTTTAAGGTAAAGGTGGCAGTACAATTTTTTTCACTGATTTTGAGACGTATATCATTTTTTTTTTAAATGCGTCCCCCCCTCCCAAGATTTTAATAGCTGGGCCCTAACCTTTTCACGATATGGAAATTATTTCCCAAGCCCGTGTCTTGGCTTTGTTAGTGACTCCCCTCGGTGCTCCGCAGGTGCCCTCGATAATGTCCCGGCGCCGAATGACCTCCTGCGCCAACAATTCGGCTTCTCTTTGTTGGAATGCATTTTTTTTCTTAACGTGGTTGATTGCGAGATAAAAGGTGGCAATGGTGAGCAAGATGAAAAGAAGGCGCGAAATTTACAAGATCGTCTGCTAGGCAACCGCGTACGCGTAAGCAATGCATTTTGTCACAAAACGACGTGCTCACGTGTGGAGATGCTTATGGCACCGGGGTATTTTTTGCTTGGCTAAGTCAGGCGTTTATGAATACGGTTTAAGCAAGATTCTTAGTAAAGCACTGAAATCTTACTTAGAAAGATTCTTGAACTTAGATTTCAAACTAAGAATAAGATTTGTTGTGAATATAGCACGTACTGCACCAAGGTAGACGATTTACTGGCAATTTGTAGTAGGTCAGCACACAGTGTTGCTAAGCTCAAGCAAACGGTTTTTGTGTTTTATTGCGCACGCATTTTCCCATCTTTTTCTGCGTATTAGGTCCATAGTTTAATTAATATCCCACAAAACAGCAACAATTATGTCCAGGAAATGTAAGGCCATTTAACTTCTTATATCTTGAACACCACAATAGCATGTCCCTGCAAAAATTGCACGATTAACATACCCACGATATTAGCGTAGGTTTCAGCCAGCTCACACACAGAAAAAAAACACACTAATTTATGTCACAAATAGATAAATACAACGGTTTGCGAAGGAGATGATGATGCAATTATTTTTTTCTATTCTTTTATGATTTTTTTTTAATCTTCATCTCAAGAACGACGTGGCCAATTTCCTTCATATTGCATATAGGGTCACCTGGGACCCACTTGTTTTTATTTTGACCACTGGGTGGCACTGCAATTTTTTCCTATTTTTTATGAATTTCTGTCTCTTGTGGCTTTATTTTCAACTTTTTCTCCAGAACTGCTGAACAGAATTGCTCAAAATTGTATCAGAATATAGTTGGCATTTAGACAATAAAAACTTGAGAAAATAATGTGGATATCCTAATTTTTGACAAAGTATAATTGTACAGCCTCAGTCCTTATTTTAGAACTTTATCTAGCACTTTTCTGTAGTAAAGCACATCTAACATATACATTTTATTCAAATTCCCTTAATACGCATTTCCAGTTATTTATTAATCCAAGATCCTATTTTGGGGCTCCTGGCATTAAATTGTTGAAAGCTGGCAAATAGTTTTCAGCACTTCATCCGGCAATTTCGACCAATCTTGCCTAACGCACCATTAGATTTCTACTCAAATCGATAATCAAGACGTCCAAAGAACACGTGTTCGGCAGCATGTAGGAGCTCCATGTGACGACGACGTGGTTTTAGGCCCATACGCCACCATCTAAGTAGCACAAACAACCGACTGAACAGATGAATACACAATATTTTATTGCAGATATGGCCCTATATGGGTCATTGAACGCAGAGATGTTCCGGCTCCACCCTCTTTACCTCCCCTTTCCCCCCTCCGCGTATATTAGCACGGACGCTTGACTGACTGAACGTTACGAGCGCCTGTGGTTAGATTAATCCACGATCAAAAGATAAACGGACGAAAGGCCATAACAGGGCAGGTAAATTAAAAGCCATGCATGTGTTTTGTCTGAATGGGCCGACGGGGTGGGGTTGAAAATCTCTGGTATCCTTGCGGACAGGCTGACCGGTGGTACAGTGGTTGTTGGCCCATCTGTGCGGCTCGCACAAATAAATTTGAAACTTTTTAAACCAAGCTCTGGGGAAAGGTTTCTTCTTGCGGACTTGTTGGCGTGGATGATGGGGATGGGGGCGGAGCTTTGCGTTTTTAATGTGGCTCTTTGTGACCTCCAAAAACCATAGTAAGTTTTTTTTTCTACAACAAGACCCCCCCCCCTCCCCTTACATTCTTTTGTCACAAATCAGTTCTAGTTCAGCCTTTACCTATTCTGTCTGCAGGATGAAAAGTAACCTGCAACTTAATTGTTGCCAACTGCTTTAACCTGTTTCCTTTTTGACAGCCAAGTGTTGTCTGCTACCAGTGTTTAATACACTAATAAAGCGTCCATAGCATTGTGGTAAAGAGTCATATCTTGTAAAAACAAAAATATAGAATATGCATCAAGTACTTATAACACTACTAAGGTGTCCACATAATCCTGGTTAACAAGATTAAATCCAGTAAAATATCTGTCGATACACGAGTGAAGTGCACATAGCATAGTGGTAAACAAGGTCAAACCCAGCAAATATATCATAACTTTCAAGTATCTAACACGCTAGCAAAGTGTCCACTGCATGGCTGCAAACAAGGTCAAATACAGCAGAACATACATTTAGGATGCAGTCAATACGTTAATAAAGTGTCCATAGCTTCGTAGGGAAAAAAGGCAAATACATTCATTTGTATGATGTTTATGAAGTATTATGTCCGCTATATAATGTCCATAAAATCGTGGTGTACGATCAAAAGATGAGCCATCCAAGGGCAATAACCGGGCAGATAAATTCAAAATCGTAGTAGGTGATGAATCTGAACGGGCCGACGAGGTAGGAATCAAAATCTCTGTAAATATTGCGGGCGGGTTGACCGGAGGTACAAGGGTTGTTCGCTCATCTCGGCGACCTGCGCTACTAAATGTAAATCTTGTAAAAAAAAACCCAGTTCTTGGGAGAGGGTTCATCTTGCGACCCATTGGCCGGGGGTTAAAATCTCTGAACCGGACACCTAATGCTACCTTGCAGTTTCTACACCAGGGGTTGAATTTTTGCGTTTTCTGGATGAGGAATATTCAAAGTCTGTCTCCTAGCTATTAGCATTTGATGCGTCATGGTCGGTTAACCTGGGATTTCAGGATGGATAGTGGCGAGGAGCAGACGGCAGGGTCTACCCCTTGGCTATATCTTGCCAATGACATTAAAGGCGAGCTATATATTTTTTTTTAGTATAGTGCAACATTTACATTGTATATTATGTCATCATATTATAGCACACAAATTCTTTTGGCTGCTCCTCCAACATGTTTGATTCATGTGATATTTGGGTTTGTGCAGGATGGATGAATGGTATGAGAGTGCAGAAAGCCCGCTATTAGTTTGGATGTCACCAGCTATCAGAAAAAGTTAGGACAGAACGTTTAATAGACACTCGTTTAAACGTCTGTACAACAGACTGTCATGTAAACTAATACTGTTAGTTGCCTCAATTTGTACGGGTAAAGGTCCATAAGATGGAAAAGCAGACAAAATGAGCAACTTACCAGATACAATAAGATACAAGGGCTGGTTGAAAAGTTCTAAGCTTAAGTGGGATATCTCAATCGGTGTTAAACAAACTTTTGCCACCAACAAGTACAATCATTTAATGAATCATAGACATAAAAACTGCAACTGTAGTGTGATAAGTGTCGTTGTACCAAGCAATCTTGTGAACCTACCCACTGAGATCACTAGAAACAGACAAAACTGGAAATAAGGCAGTCATCAAGTACCTGCAACTGAAAAGGCAAACTCAAACACAGACACATGCCAACATGGTCTCAACTTTAGGGGATGATGTCCCTTCCTTTTCCACTGTCAACAAGTAGGCTACGAAATTCAAACAAGACAGAGAGAGCCTTGACAATGATGTGTTTCCAAGAAGGCCTCAACAGAACCCCATTCCCGAAAACATTACCCGGGTGCATGACATGGTAATGGCTGATCGACGATTCGCCACTCGACATATTGCCAGCGTTCCGGGCATCTCTTATGGCAGCATCGCTTGCAAAAGTGTGTAAACCTGGAAGGGACCATGTACAGAAATAAATATAAACCATTGACTTTGTGCGGGTCTTTACAGCTAGGCTTAGAACTTTTCATCCGGTCCTGATAAATAAAGGTAAGATTGTCTCACAAAACGCAGATGCGTTTAGGTTGACTGCCCACAAACAAAATTCATCATAACGTAAAGCATATCCAACTGAAACGCATACACTCAGCAGACAAAAAGTCTGGTCCTTTGAAATCACAGCACGGTGTAAACCCGATCCAACTACATATGTAGCTGAGTATAAAGCATTAAATTTGTGACAACCGGTAATCTGTGATGCATTAACACTGCACCAGTTGAAGATGTAGGAAACAATGACAAATGTACTCGATAGAGCCACGGGAACATTGTAAAGGCTGGCGCAACAATTGCATAGAAAAACATGGAATCTATACTTAGACTAGTACAAATAATGTATACAGTAGATGCAAAGTTCGCGACTTTGAAACATAGGAAACTTGGCACGGCTCTGATTGAGTGGATAACCTTTGACAAACTGCACTTGAACATTGAATAAAATAATGTGAAACGCATGTTTGTAAAATTTATCGTAAGGTTCCGTTTTGATGTTTTTGCAATTTGTATTATTATGAACAAAGTTACCCACAAAACGTATGGTTCTATAATTCATAATTCCACGTGACCAATGCAAAGCCACAGTAAAATGCTACAAGCCAAAAAATATCTTTGGACGCGTTTTCAATTCAATTAATATTTATGCATCATTACAAAGGTACGTTTGATGTAAACAGAGATATGGCTCCCGCGCACAATGAAAACTCGTAGTTTCAGCATGTTGAATATATAAGCGAACCAAGCAAAAGCGAAGATATGTGATCGGCAAAGCACAAATTGTAAATGATACGCATGAATAATAAATATTAGACATAAAGACAAATGCTACTGGAACTTGGAACATTTACATCAGAACTATACAGGTAACTATTTACTTTGTTAATCACCACGTCATTTAAAAAAAAAAAAACGGAGAAAATTTCACATGGATAATGCAAAGTAGCGGTTGAGTAGCAAAGCTAAGGACGATTTTTATCAGGGTGGTAGTTATTCGCACATGTCAATAGAAATGAGAATATATTTGATGTGCGCGCAAAATAGTACATGAATTCCAGGCACAAAAAAGATATGTCAAGGGAAAGTCCAATATAATGCAGATACCAACGGACAAGTGTTGGTTTGTGATCACCAGTAACAACGTAAAGGGGTTGGTTAATGATCATTAGTACACTTACAGTTAATAATGTGCAGACGTACGAGATATGTAGCGTCAAGAAAATGTGTTCACGATTTGAAATATTTTGATCAGAGCTATATAGAAAATGATATGCTCTGTTGTTCATAATACTGAGTAACAAAGTTGTAGAGACAGTTCCAAGCGAGCAAAACAATGTTAGTATATACAACCGCAAGCATTCTTCGTTTAAGATATTCAAATATGCGGATGAAAAAAGGACACATTTGATGTATGTAAAAGACAACTTTTTGATCCCACGGATTATCCAGGCGGGTAGAGTTACATCTGTCCTATGTCATGTGAGCAAACAATGGAAGAGCAAATACACTGAAGACCCTGTATGCATGCAGTAAGAAACGCAGTTAAACAAAATACGTAACATCAAGAAATGTGGATTGAGCATACGCAGGTCTCACGAGGAGTTTTTATGACCAACATACAATACAATTTAACATGAATCACACGATGGTTATGATGGCATGGACACTTAAAATTAAGACAAAGTTTTTATCACTATCGTTAGAGCTACACACATATTGGGTCACATTATACATAAAACAGATGCCTAATCAGAAATGAGGCAATACCAAATGCATACACAATCATACTATTGTTGTTGTTTTTTCGATAATAAAACCGTTTATAAACTTTATTCCCCATCAGTTTTATAGATGACCGCAAAATGATAACATTGTGTGATGTAAAAAATATACTGATTAAACTAATCGTAAGTCGTAACATGTTTACTGATCGTTAGGAGACTTAGAGCATAACCTTCCTCTTTTGGTGGCAATGTGCTGCAGCAGGCGGTGAAAGAAGAGGTCGCCCGAGGCAGCCGCCAGCAACTTCGTTTCAGTGTTACAATAAAGGTACTTTAGGCAAGTTGGCACGCACGAAAAATGCTTCATAAAGTATAACGATCTGATGGCATTGGATCATAGATAGTGATAATTACCTCAAAAATCTGTTCAAGGATTAACATGGTTGTGCCTAAAAATAAATGAAGCGTGCTGTGCATTATAAATATGCACATACTCATCTTAAAACATGTTGTGCCGATGGGAAATATTAGCAAGGATTTATGTTCATGTTTTGTAGATCAGTGGATGCTGATAAAATTTTATAAATAAGTCTTTGAATCTTATAAGAGGTGAGGAACACCATAAAGATTCTTTTGTTAGGGCTTTTGCGTTCGTTTTTGTTTGGTAATGCATTAAAGAAACATGTCTGTACCTGGCTTGACATTATGTCTGTTGTAACAAACATAAAATATTCAAGGGTAAACTATGACAAAATCCAACAGAAAAAGATTCTCATAAAAGTTTAAAACATTGCAGCGTGAAAAAGGGCAGTTTATGAAATAGTGTCACTAACACCTGTAGGATCTGAGGCTATTGATTCCATTGTGGTCACCAGGGTCAGCCAATGAAGGGAGAACCCCTGGATCAAAAACAAACGTAGTAATTTATCAAGTCAACCTGCTGCTACACCATTCAGGTATCTCATGATGGGAGATTAATATGATGGGTTTAACGAATGTGAACCCGGACTAACACACATTCACATATAGATTATACCCTTGTACAAACCAGAGAGGTGCTCCACTTTCTTCATATGTCAGGTTGAATTGAGAGGTATACCCGTGTAACGTTATGCCATAGTTTAGGCGTTTAAATGTAAACAGTGCACTAAAAAGATAAATCTGAATCAGCACATAGTGTAATAAATATTTTGCACAATAAAACAATGTGTTTTTTTTTGCGTTACAGATCAACGTGTGATGAGATAATCAAGCTGAATATGAAATAAACATGTCTCTAACAAATGTTGCTGGTTTTGCAAATTTCAGTTATTGAACACTCATATTACTTAGGGGGCTTGGCAACACCCACGTTTTGTTATTTTTGAATATGGACATTGTTGGGAGGTAGAAAAATCACATGAATGAAGTTTTTGTTCCAAAATTATTTTTGAAACACACCAAAACATTTTTAGCGCAAGTGCACCAATTGGAAGCAAATGAGTTTCATTTGACTATTTTTAGGCTGTCAAACACATGGTAAAAAGATTGATGCAAAAAAGGAATAATTCCCATATTTTCATCTGCATAAAGGTTAAAAGAATGATTTGATTTGACTGACTTAAGAGGCAATGTGTGCCACAAGACGGCCAGATCTCTCTCTCTCTCTCTCTTTCTCTCTCTCTTTCTCTCTCTCTCTCTCTCTCTCTCTCTCTCTCTCTCTCTCTCTCTATCTGTTTGTGTGTTGGTGTGTGCGTGTGTTTGTGTCCAAAACCTCAAATATTTTATTTGATTTTAGTCCTGTTGACAGGCTGTTAAGATACATTAGGACAAGGACACTTACATTTTGCCATTCGGCATATCGCCATTTTCCTTTGGGTTGTGATTATATCAAAGCGTATGAAAGGCTGATAAATCTAATGTCCAATGCTCGTTTTGCTCCTTTTTTAATTTATTTGTTGACTTAACTCGTTTTATCTTACTCCATGCATTTCACTTGCATTTTTCTTTTTTTGAGTTTGCTTCGAATTGCGCCTATATTTTACTACAATTTGTATGTAAGCATACGCATTTCCCAACATTTGTGGGCTGAATAAAACAGTTATTTTTTTTAAATCATTAGTTTGTTTTCAATGTGGAGTACCTTCTTAAGTACAAACTCATTTTATGAGGGTCAAAATTTTAACAATCTTATCAAGCAATTATAATTTATGAACATTACATAAAGACAACTGCACCTGTCCACTGTTTGAATTAAATTCCAAAGGGTTTAAGGTTTTGTCTGAGGGATGATGTAAATTATCACTTATTGAAAATTCACCCATTTCGTAGATACGGTCTGTGCATAAAAATGACGGCCTGCTAAGTCATAATGGGAATATTTATTAGTTTTCGTATTGGGCAAGGGTGTAAACATTCATGCAAATTCATGCCATCATTGTTTTATTAACTTTTGACGCCAAATGACACAGACAGCAAAATCAAAACTTTTTCATAAGATTGTAAAATTCAATAAGTATCTTGTTTAGGCACTTTTTTAATACACATAGTTTATTGTATTGTATATGTGTTTTTACTAATTCTTTGGGAGGATGTGGTGGTCCTCAACAGGATCTTTTTGTTTGTTTGAAGGCTGCACACATCGGTAGCTGGTGTGACCACCACGCTTCTTCAATCAAGTTAGGACCCATTTTGGCATGCTGTTGGTGAGCTTGGCTATTTGTTACTCGGGAATTTGAATACACTGGTCAGTGAGTCTCTGTGCTGGTTGGTACCATCAGGGTGGCCACGGGTTCTTCGTACTCGGCCCTGACTTGACGGCCAAGCACGTCCCATTTTGGTATTTATTATACGAGTCCCAAGTGGGCTCGTAAGTTCAGGACAAAATTCGTTCATAATTGGGGGCGCGGATGAATATGATATGTCAATAATTGCTAGTCCATATGCCTTTCAATATATTAATAACCTGTGTGGCATTGTTGTAATTCCATAACAAGAAAACGTTAAAATTTACAAGCTGCAATAGATCAGAAAAAAATCCATTATCGGGTACGTGCATCAACTGTTTTACCAAGATATTACACGTAAAGGCTCAATCAGTTTATACAGACATTAACATTTAAATGATATATGGACTCCTTCAGCAATATAGGGACATTAAGGAATAATAAGCAAACAAAATTACATTTCTGTCAGCAAAATGACCACTAATCTGCAAACGTAATTCAGGAAACGTTCCATGTAGAGCACGCTATGTAAAATCTGTGGAATATGAATTGATTATTTGCTTCGATCATTTGCCAGCTGATCAAGGCAGATTAATGCTCAAAAGAGATACTTGTCTACACTCTGCTTGAATTGACCCTGTAAAATTCATTGGGCACCTTTGCGAGCGGCATAACGTTAATGACATGAATATGTCTCACCCTGCTAATAGGCATTCCTCCTCGATATTTCAATTGGTAGCCAGGTGTTGGGTTCAGACCTTTGTAAGTGGCGCTACTGATGTGTATTTTAGTAGCTACAGAAATACTCATTTGCTTAAAGCTATATCAGTACAATTTATTGGTTCCACCGAAAGGATCAAAGACCTGTATGATTACGTTTACAAATTTGTGGGTCTTTTTGCAATGTTATTTTTTTCTCCAGAATGATCTCCCACTTTGCAATTAATTAGAGAACATGGAAAAGTAACTGTTGTACACGACAGGGTATCTGGACATTACATGGGGAAGGGCTGATGTATCCAAGCGAGGGCCAGCACTCCCCGCCAGAGGTAATTGCAAGTGATAGGACACCTATCTTAACACTTCATGGCATATCAGCCCAAGATAAATTTGTACCAGAAATATTCCTGAAAGGGGGGGGGGGGGGTCCAAAACCGAAGGGTTTGTTACGACTTTTTGAGCCTGCTCCAAAACCAGTACATGAAGGAGTAGAGATGGTAGAGGCATATCAAGAGAAATATTACGCCCCTTGAAAAATGAAAACCTTCCCCCGCGTAATCGTACGGTGGATTGGGTTCATGTCTGATCACAGTAATAGCGATGCGAAGCTAAGAGCTAGGCGTAAAGAGAATAATCTCTACCTTACCATTAACACACGCACACACACACACACACACACACACACACACACACACACACACACACACACACACACATACATATATATATATATATATATATATATATATATATATATATATATATATATATATATATATATATATATATATATATATATATATATATATATATATATGCCAACATAAAAATGTATGAAGGTGCCTGTGTGTAAAATGGGTTATACCAATCTCGCATTAAAGAGGATCATATAAGCTATTTGAAGTCAAGTTCATAAGAAAAAAAAAGAATGAAAACGTGGTAGGCCTCCAAAGTTGGTTGTCGTAAATGATGGGCCTATTTGCGTATTTTTCATCCTGTACTTGTGGCTGTACCACGTCAGAAAGGAACGCAGTGACGAGTACGTAGTTGGGTGGGTTGTACTACGTACTACGACACTACTTTCTTTCCATGCAGCCTGCCCAATGTTCTTAGACGCTTCGATTTGAACAAAAGGTCAAGATATTTATTTGTTTACTTATTTAAGTTATATTTCAAGAAGATCTGATGTTAGCAACCTGTTAGCATACATTGTAGCTTTTTCATTGAATACCCTAGCTAGCAGCAAGGACAGGAATGCATTAGCATTAATGTATTAATCCTAGTTAATTACTTAAATGCTTAGTTTAAAGTCTGTGTTTAGCCTGTAGTTTTATTGCTAAGCCTCGAAGACTGAATAAACAACGGATGTCCCATATGATACGACACTATCTGACTTTTGTTTCGTACGTCATCAAAAATATCAGTGTAGCGCATGTAACATTCAAAGAACCTACACATCATTTGACATTGATTGAACTGAAAATGTAATTGTCGGGCTCACTGAGCTATAATACACTAATCTAAGGCCTGACGCCTTGTTTCCGGTGTTGTTGAAGCCTATTTTCCACTGGGTTGGCGACAAATTAAGAAACGGCGTTCGCCTGGGAGATTCCAAAATGTCTTGAAATGTTTGCAGGGGTTCTCAATTTTGAGAATTGAACCCTTGGTCGCAGGGTCACTCTGTTGTGTCGCCAGAATTTTGAACATTTAAATAAAAACAAAACCAATACAAAGAAAGAAAGAAAAATGTGCGAGGAAATTTGTCTCAAAATAGTCACAGAGTCGTTGCGGGTGTCTCGAACACGTCTGGGACACAGACCCATTTAGTTGCCGTGAGTTAGGAAGTGCGCGAAATGTGAGACAAATTTGCGAGGGGTTCGCGACCTTTCAAACTAAACTGATTGACTGGAGACAAAACGGAGAATTTTAAATTCCAGGCCCGAAACAGGTGCAAACTGACATGGGGGGGGGGGGGGGGGGCGCCAAAATTGCAAGTAACTTGCGAATAAATTGCAAACAAACTACATGCCTTTGCACGACAGTAGTGCAACAATATCACAACTGTTGCAAAACAGGCCCAAATGTAAAAGAAATCTCAGTTTTGTGATGCAATTGTCGAGCCATATTTCGCGCAAATTCGGCCTGACATTCACGCAATACGTTTGCAAACTCCTGGCAAATTTTGGCGTAAATTTCGCTAGGAGTTCGTGCCATATTCATGCAACATTTGTGAGACATAGGCAAACCTGTCTCAAATACCATTTCAGTGTGATTCCCAATGACAATTGTCACAAAGTCGCATACTTCCCCTAATTTTGTGTCCCCAATTAGTCTTGAGCTATCGCAGCCCTACAGCCTTTAATACAATGTCATCCCAAACTCCAGCAGCGTCCCGTGCAAGCCTAATATATGCACAGTACGCATATATATGAAGGGTTCTATATTGTCACATTACTAGAACTGGTGGTACCAGACCAAACATGTGCCCTGGAAAACATTGCAAAATCCCAAACACTTATGGCGGAATCGATCAGTTAAGAGAACATGTAATTTATGAAAGTTAACGCCACTCCACGTTCAATGGTGGAGTGTTATCGCCTATTGTACATATATGTAAAAGTGTGCAAAGTGTACCATTATCAACCTGAAAAATGCACAGAAGACATTTCTCACTCACACGACGCAAATGTACAATTTACGTTTTTATGCTTTAGAATAAATGTTTAAGATAGCACACTACGCCCTTTTATTCAAATTGGCGCCGGAACATGGTCACGTTTTTTTTCTTTTCTTTTTTTTTTTTTTTTTTTTGTCTTTTGTCTTTTTTTTTTTTTTTTTTTTTTTTGTTTTTTTGTTTGTTTTGTTTTTGTTTTTGTTTTGTTTTTTGTTTTTGTTTTTGTTTTTTTGTTTTTTGTTTTTTGTTTTTTTTTTCTATATGAAGTTTTGAACCTTTTCGTATTGGATGTGAGACTGAAACAAAATCTAATGTAGACAATGATGGATCAAAATGACATAAGGCCTGCGTACGTGATATGGAACAGATTTATACCTGTTTGTGGTTCATGTAGGTAGCCCAGCCTACAAACATAAATTACAATGGCATCTCTGCACAACGAAAAGGCCAGGTACACTGAAGTGTTGTGGCAAATATCCATTTTCGACGCTACGAAGGATGGGTAAGTTAGACAGGGTTCACGTCAATTGCCGTTAACAGTTAGTCCGCACGTGACAAATTCCACCAAATAATAGTTCACATAACCCTGCCAGGATTGAAATCTTGAGTTTGAAACAAAACAGGTTCTGCCCTCTGATAGAAATGACAAATGCGATTAGGGGGTATTGGAATGCATATGTCATGGTATACAGGTCACAGTTGCTGAAACATGCGTGGCAAACTTGTCGCGGAATGTACTTCCACAGACTGGGAGTGATGCTTTGCCGTCAAGACAAATTTAATGGCTTAGTCACACGAACATGTTATAGGGTATATCCCAACCCGCTTCATGCAACAAAAGTTAAATGTGAGAGGCTTTTTTTGTCCTTTTACAGAATATTTAGCTATCAACTGAGCCAACGCCAGGAACCGTCCACCAAATACATAACATTATTCTCAGCATTTTTGTTATAGTTACCCGTCATTTCCTCAGAATAAAATATGTGACGCTGGCCGACCAATAAATACGTCACAGTATGCCAACAACGGTCTCCATTCAACCAAATGTGAAAAGCAAAGATACATTCAGCTTCTCAAGATATAAGAGATATATTAATGAAGACAAGTATTTTTTATGTTAGTATATAGAAATGACTCCATCGTTGACCCTGGTGTTTTTTACCCTTTCTATGCCGTTTAAGTTTCAGACACAGTCTGCAGGTCCGGTTGGCTCGCTTTGGGCGCCAACGCCCAACGCCCGCCGAGGAAACCGTATGAATCATTCTAACTTTTTATGCATGTTCCTTTAATTTTAGAACTATATCTTTGTGATAAGTACTTTTTTCCCAACTAAATTCCGTACTTAATTTGGCTTTCAGGATAAAACGCCGAATTAAGATGAGATTAATTGCTACTCATTTAAGATAGTCATAGAATACAACAACATGCATAAAATCATGAACATTTTGATCGTGGGTTTTGTTATGTGGGCCTCCTATTAGGTGTGGGATTTAAGGATTTCTTCCATTAGGCAAGGTACTTAAAATCTCCAGATTAAATTCAGGATTAAATTATAATTCTTGTAGAATATAACCAACAGCCATGTGTCTGAGGAGGGATCCACGTGAGGCCCTATTACGCTTTGTCACCACAAGGTTAACAGCTAAACCTTATCATGATTAGACTAAGATTGTTTACAGTGCTCTTCAAAGCACTGTTTTTAGCGTCACGTAATTGGCCATTGCTACCTTCCCCGACGTGGCGCTGGAACAGACACCCTGTTCATACACAAACACATGCCCCGAGTGTAAGGTAGTTCGTTACGGCCCCTAGGCATAAGGGATTGCACAGTTCTTCAAACTGTCACTACTCTCCTGAATGTTCCACAATGGTAGAAAAAGTATAGAAGAAAACAAAATGAACTCAATCATGATACTGTGTGATCACATGACCTTGAAAGACGTTTGAGCCAAAATATGTCTCTGTTTTATGCCAAACTTCAACCTGAAAACTGAACCCTGGAAAAATGGTGCTGTGTGTAGGCCTGCATAAAACGGAGTGCACATCACGACTTTCATTGTACCGGTACTAAAAGGACTTTACAATTACTCATACATATATACGGAACCCATATCTGTCAGCATAAACTCAATTATGTATGTTTGTTAGCTACGGAGCGGCCGTGGTTAAAAAATAAAAATGCACAGAATGCTTAAAATATTGGCTGGTCGATACACAAGGGCAACATTCATGTCCACGATATTACATAATGTTATGACCTACCTAGATATATATGTAAGGTCGAAGATGCGCGTTTTCGCCTGGGACAACGGTATTAAAATTATTATGGGTGTTCAAGCTCTGACAACAGCAACGCGATTATTAATAGTGTGATGACTTGCCATAAACCTCTCTTGTTAATCAACAACATGTGATCATTAGCACACATCTACAAAGGCGATAAGTGCGCTTGAATAGAAAATAAGTTTGGTGCACTCAGAGCCAGAATACCCAGAGTGGCTGTGTATATAGATCATCATATGGTTTTCTGTGTTTTTTGTTTTCACCAACGATAGCTAACGAGAGCAGTAACACGATATCACATAAGTTGGTAAAATCAATGAACAAGGAGAACCATATCATGATTTTTTTTATCCTATGGCTGCTCTCTGAACTGGATTGTAATAAGATTGGATTATAATAAGGAACTCATCAATACACATGTCAGAATCATCAGGAGCAGACATGACAGACGACATATTTCTGTTTTGCTGCTCTGCCACTGATGCTCCCTATCGGCAGAACGAGACACGTTCTATCGTGCACAGAACAGCATATCAGGGCAGAAACATCGTAATCATTCGTCGATATCGTAGCAATTCACACTTATAAATATATAGACAATCTGTGTGTATACGGAATATAAAATGCCCTATTATTGCACCAAAATACTCTTAACCATAAAATAATAATACTGGATGACGGCCTCAGTTTGCATCACCCGGTGTCAAAGTTTTTCATGTAAATTGTAACGTCCGTCATAACGTTCATGATGAAAGCAAAGTAACTGCTCTGGAGAGAATGTTGCATGTCGCCTGAGGAGGATATTGCAATCACGCTGCTTGTAAACCTCGTAGACCCTCATGTACACGTCTTGCGCGCAAACTTTAAGTCATGCGCACGTGATGTGACCTGAGGCCTGCCAGTGATACTGACCATAAATGGTTACTGAATCAAGTGTATATCGGTCAGCAATCACATTTATGTTCAATTCAGGTGGTTCGGACAAAGCCTTTATTGTTTAGTGACAGGAAACTGTTTAGCCCTATAGAATGACGTCAAATATCTTTTAAGAAATCTGACAAAATATAAAACCTTTCAATTACTGAGGTCCTCACATACAATTAAAAACCGACACTTCTGTGAGAAACCTCAAAGTAGGGCGATGCAAAGGAGGGTATAACCTTGATTTACGCGTTAATTTTTTTGTCCTTTTGTGGACAATCAAGTTATGTGTGTTCTGGAGAAGGGTTTTTCAACTCTATTCTTATATGTTCTTATATTTCTGTTTTCACTTTAAGGTTCAAGTGTCAAGTGAGAAACTTTTTTAAGCATGTTCATTTTTCAAAGTGCTACAGAACTAAAAATTCTATATTTGTGTTTTTAAAGACATTAAAAAGTCTATAAAAAACACATACCACTACAATGTCAGAAATGTAAAAATTCATGAGATCAAACATGTTTTAAAAGCTTTCAAAATTCGTTCTTTCAACATAAAATCTTCATATTGCACAGCATTGACACATACATTTATCGGCAGGGCTCCATTTTGTCACAGCATAGTTGCTCGTTTTAAGCAATTTGGAAGGTGATCACAGTAATATTTCCAAACGATATGCTTTTGCAGATCTTTTTAAACGATATGCTTTTGCAGATCTTTTTAAAGGGATACGAATACAATGGTATAAACATGTGCAAGACTAACAGCATTCCGATACCTGTACCCTTCGGGACCACATATGGCTGTTGTAGTTTACATAAGGATACTATTTCACTGAAAGCTAGTTATTACAATTTTCAGGCAAAAAGTATAAGGACACCCGCTCCATACACTTGCATTTGGAAAAATATAATGTAAATTAGAACAAAGATTATCTAAGAAATTATGCTTTGAAGACAGTGCAAGAGTAACATGAATTCGCATTGAGCCCATTTCTGCCATGAGGCAAAGCTCCATTGGTCGCATTTAAACGAAATTTGTATGACGCATTCCATTACTTGCCCATGTTTTCTGTCGAACCGAAATCCGTTATAGTAGGTCTACGTTAAATTATTTGTGGCTGATACGAAAACTTCGTGCCGCGACGGCCGCCACGAAGACGTAATGAATGTGTCCAAAACCAACGTACCAGCCTTAAAGAATCATGCTCTTTTGAGGATGCAATGTCTTCCAGGTGCCCGTGGTTTGCCTCCTTTAAGACCGATGTTCGTGAAGGTAAAGGTACTGAACGGGTTTGGCAGGACCTGTACCGATGTTGTTATGGAGATGACCTCGAGTCTCTTGAAAACGAAATTTACAAGGTTGAATGATACAGCACATAGAATTTTTACATAAAACCCTGCAGAAGGGCGCTGTGAATCTATCTATCTATCTATCTATCTATCTATCTATCTATCTATCTATCTATCTATCTATCTATCTATCTATCTATCTATCTATCTATCTATCTATCTATCTATCTATCTATCTATCTATCTATCTATCTATCTATCTATCTATCTATCTATCTATCTATCTATCTATCTATCTATCTACAGTTACGCCCGGCTAAAAGTTAACAGCCAAACGCCTTTTTCGCGTTTTGCTGGTGTTTGGCTTGTGTTTGGAAACTTTTGAAAACGTTTGGAATGTGTTTGGAAAGTGTTTGGAATGTGTTTGGAAAGCGTCTGGGAGAAATCTCAAACACTTTTACAAAACGTTCGAACACTTTCACAAAGCTACCGAACACTTCTCCAAACGCGTTCAAACACTTTCCAAACGCGTTGAACAATTTCCCGGTGAGACAATTATATTGGTTTCTTTCCTCGATATCCATGTTGCTTGCTTCAACGATACCATGCGCACGTATATGTTTTTCCACCTGGTGAAAAAAATTTCAGATTGACTGGCTGAAATTAGTTTACGTCCACTGAAGCAAATTCAGTGGGTAGTGTCATGTACATCTAAGAAGGTAGCTTTTGTTGCGTTTTCCACTGTATCACAGGCATAAACCAGTTGCAATTTGTCACGCAAAGAAGAAAACAATGATATAGCCTACAATATATACACATGCACTGTAAGTGATACATGCACAAACTGTTAGATAGAACTATTTTTTTTGAAAAAGCATAATTTCAACTTTATTGTGAAATATACGTAGTAGAGCTTTTTGGCTTATCCATAAATGAAGGCATGCACATGTTGTTGGGAATTTTTAGGTGCTGATAAGCTTTTTAGACACTTGTTAAAATATTCCTGTCATTAGAATTTGATTACCAAGTGTACATGTACATGTATCACATACGTTTGGCGCAAAGTGTAAAGTGTTTGAAAGCGTTTGGAAAAGTGTTTGAAAACGTTCGGCTTTCACCAAACGCGTTCGGCAAAGTGTTTGACAGCGTTTGGAAAAGTGTTTGAAAGTGTTTGGCAAAGTGTTTGTAAAGCGTTTGGAAAGTGTTTGCAAAGTATTTGCTATGCGTTTGCAAAACGTTTGACTTTCACTGAAAGTGTTTGAGAAACGTTTGGGAAACGTTGGTGCGTTTGGCGTTTGTTAACTTGAACGCGAGCGTAACTTTATCTATCTATCTATCTATCTATCTATCTATCTATCTATCTATCTATCTATCTATCTATCTATCTATCTATCTATCTATCTATCTATCTATCTATCTATCTATCTATCTATCTATCTATCTATCTATCTATCTATCTATCTATCTATCTATCTATCTATCTATTCAGAGGGCCCGACATAGGATGAATCGACATTTACATATTTGTTTGTACAAATTTACATACTAAGATTTGTACTCATAATTTCTTTATTTTGTGTTCTTCACTGCTTAATTTTTTGACCTCCAATGGGACACTCAACAGACCCAAAACCTGAGATTACATCCTGAACTGTTGGGCATAAAAGTCTATTTAAAGAAAAAATAGAGTTAAAAATGAAAATACAGATTTACAGACCTTCATATATACAGACTCGGTCTTGAGAGACTCTTTTTTTTCAAGCATCTGATTGTTTTACACTCTGTGTCTACACATACACTTCACATTCCTGGGATCTGTTATGTAAGTCTAAAGTATTGGAATAAAATTGCTTTTGAGACAAAACTAGAGAAATGCACATGAAAAATTGTCACAGAAATTATCAAAATTAAATAGCTGCTTTTATTGAAAGTTTTTTATGACGCTGGTGCTTTGTTCTGGATTTGATTTAAAGCTGATAATATACCAAAAGAGTGAATAACAGGCCACAAAGTACACTGATTATACACGAAGGCAACAGACAGAAGTAACACATACTTGCATACGAAACAAAGAAATTGCAGCACATATTAAAGGATCTCAACATGCATCTGTAAACATGTCGTTTAATTATGAATTTGGATCACGCTTGACGAATGCAAAGGCCAATTCCAATTTTTTCTATAAGTAATTAATTTTAATAAGAACCATAGAACATACGTATGTAACCTGTATAGCTTCCAGGAAGTAATGCGAACACCCCTCCCCCCCCCACCACCCCCCCCCAAACAATCAAACAAATAAAAAACAAAACAAAATAAAATGTGCAGATTTGCTATTTAAAATATTTGTTTAAATGCATATATTTGTCTCGCTATTCCAGTTAGATATGTTTCTGCTTGTATACTGTGTTCAGTGATTTATAGTAAATAATTTATGACGCGAGCTTTCTTGTCCTAAACGAAAACTAGCTCCTTAGACTTTTGAACGTCTCCATTCTTTCTTTTGGGTAACAGCTAATATAGGATTGTCATTTTGTACCAACTTCTCTTCCCTTTTTTTCTATATCTTTAGTGCTGGGGGATCTAATTCGTTTTCGTTTTCTTTTTGTTGAGTTCCTTTTTGTTCAGAGCCAAATGCATTATTTGTCAAGACACTCATGTGGCTGCCAAATAAATAAAAATTTGATCTCTTATCTTCATTCTGCTCCAATTCAGTTTGACACATTTGTGTATTTCTATGGTTTTATGACCAATTTATAAGACAAGTGCTTACATTACATTAACAAGGAGCAATTTAATTTTCTTATCACATGTAACCATGATATTAATTATGTTATAACGTAGATCCGGAAATTTGTAAACTCGTGCGTTTTAATGAAATAATTCTGAAAGAATAGCATAGTATTATAAGCAAATGCTTATAGGCATGCCGGTACTTAAATGCATCTCATGTCCATATCAATCATTTATAACATTTGAAAATGCATATTAATATCGATGCCCTTTCTCTCCTTCTGTCTCTGTATAGACAGAAGCCTATTATCACTATCTGAATGTAACATAAGCGCTGGCCTTGTGGTTCTTGCCATACCTTCCACATGCAGGTTTTATGTGATGAAGATCATAATAATGGCAAGCACTCTACGCAGAAATGCACTTCGCAAATCCTGGTACACTCCTGCTGTGGCAAATGTATGATACATGTTACTTAATTAAATACACATAAAAACTCAACAAATAAATGAGTGAATGAGTTGGCAAACTCATGGTAGAACGACACACACTTATTATATTATTTGCTCCAAAATTGACAGTTCACATTCATTCGCTCGTTCACATTCATTCGCTCTCAAATTTCCACTCAAATTCTTTGGTTTTGTCCCACGTCAATTGCTACCGGCAGAACGATTATGATTTTGTATATATGTATTAATGATTTTGAAAATATTTGGCATGGTTGGAGTGAATAATTTTGCAGTTAAATATCATTCCTCTCATTACTCTACATATAGACCTTGGTACATAGTGCAGAGTTTTCAAATAGAATGCTGCCATACAGCAGCGACTCAGCTGGGAATAGAAACACTCTGTACCAATGTTTTTGAGAGTAATGAATTCATGGCATAGCTCGACTCGAATTCGTGGGGACGACACTTCTTGTTCGCGCTTTGGGAGAAGAACGACAAGGAAAGCTGCTATATTTTATTTTCTGGAATTATAGCGTCTTTTCACAAGGTATATAAATATAGAATCCTTCTTAGACTTGATGGCAGTTCGGCTTAAGCATTTCGACCTTTTTTATCGCAGTTAGTTACTGAAAGACTTAAGGACATGTTTTATGGCTGAATGTCAAGTGGAGTTATCACTTAAGCAGTCGCTTGGCGTAGATTTTGATAAGAGGATTAAAAAAAGGCCATCACATTGATTATGAGTTCCAAAGAGTCCATAATATAGAGGTTTACTGCTGGATTATAAATAAATGCAATTCAACTTATGAGTGAGATCAGTTTCCATCTAAAAACGTCACCCCCCCCCCCGAATATAAATGCTGTGGATAATTTAAAAAAAAAATAAAAATGAATAATTTAGGGGCCAAATAACCAAATAGAACAAGACCAATCAGAGAGAAGAGCAAACATGAGGTTGTAAGATAATCAAATCTAGTATTGACGAGCCTTACAATACAATCTTTTCTCCGTTATACAACCCCAGGCTGGCTGAAGAACAGCCAGTCCCTTCAGGTATTTATACCAGCCATACTTGGTCATGTGACCACCTGCATCCAGTTTCTCTAATAGGAAATAAAGAAGAAAATATTTTAATGGTCAATTCTCACTTTTCAGATAGATGTGCATATGAAAGATAGTTGATGTGACTTTGTGTGTGTTTGCCAAAAAGTTGTAGAGGTCAGCCTCGGACATGAACTTGGCTTATGATTTGTATCACGTTTGGAAAGTTTGCTCGCTAACGGTGAAAGATAGATGTTCTGTAAACTGGATACATGTTGTACAACTGGTTTACAATGATTTTCAATGAACATTTATATTTCCTTTTATTCCCCATTTAATGTTCTATTTCTTGAAATAAGATCATTATTATTTTTGATCATGACATTAAACATTTTTATTCCTTTTATTTCCTATTTAATCCTCTATTTCTTGAATAAGAGTATTTATTATTTTTAATCATGACCCATGTATCTGACACGATCATGGAAAGGTTTCTTGCATTTAAAAGAATACACCCCTTCAGTCTGCAGTAACAGATCATTTGATTGTTTTTGTCGATAGTATATACATCTATCTGCTTGTCAGTTACTCCACCAGTCCGTCCCTCTTTCTGTCTTCCCATATATATGCAGTGTTTTCAGGGAACAGAAACCCAATATAGGCCTACTCTCGAATTCCTGGGAGTTAAATGCCATACAGACCGAATATATACACATCACATTAACAAACAAACTAGAAAATATTTCAGTTGATTTCATGTATTAATGCAGTGATATAGCATACTAGATATACTTTTCAGCATGGCGGTAGCGTGTCGTGTGCCACATGGCAGTTCCTACTAAAGAATTTAGGAGGTATTTTGTGGCCCGGGTGCCGTCTTCCCAGATACTTTTTAATCCGATATCGAACTTAGTATCAAAATTAAAATCAACTTGTTGTATCAGAAATGATTAACCCTGTGTCCCATCGCATTATTAACAATTCTATTGTGAAGCCATCAATCTTAATATGCCGGTTGTGCATGATATGCACATTTCAGGATTATGGCTCAAACTTAATTGGACCCAGATTTTCACCCAACATTTAAAGATGAAGAATTGGATCAAACTAAGGATATCAAATTAATCTGTCCACGTTATATGAATAATTATGGTCAACGTTTGCTTTTGCATTTTACAATGAAAGTACATGGTTTGTCCCACGGTGACAATGCGTTATTTAACAGGCTTCTGCATACAATGGAGTCGGGTTTGCTCTTTATCTTGCCCCATGATGATCACAAATAGTCCAGTACAGTACTATCAATATTGCTACGTTTTCTTTCAGGGGGTAAATCATTCGACCCAATGTTTATAATGCTGAAGTCAACTCACGCCAACACCACTTACCTGCTCAGAAAACTAAAAAGTGAACTTAGATTGTGTACTGCGAAGTCCGGTCACCTTATCTATCAAACTGCTTATAAACTACATGATTTTTGCAGTAGAATTGCATCGTTGGTAAATCTGGCAAAAGTTCAAAGTGTTTGTGTCTGCTATAGAAACATTTCAGACAGGTTGGGTTCTTGCCATGCCTCCACTCTTTGTTGCACTCCGCTTTCTCTGCATGCACAATATTCCGAAAACAATGAGGTTCAGTTCAAGCTGAGAAGGAAGCTCAGTTTATTCCGATGACACAACTAAATGCCCCATATTAATTTTGGCTCCTTGAAGAGAGCCTTTCTTCCTACAGGAGTGTGTCACAATGACGTCAGATGTTTCAGGGCATAACAAGTCGCACCGCATGTTTTAATCATATATATATATATATATATTTTAATCGAAATTGTATAATAACAATACTGTTTCCGAAGTAATCCAGACCTATTCAGGTTTGAAATTCATGCAGGGCACTTGTTTCAGGTGGCTGGCTCTTGCAGATTTCAATATCGAACAGTGGTAAGTTACAGTGCGTTTGGACGGCATAATGCAGTGCGTTTGGTGGCTCCAAGTGTTACATACACACACACACACACACACACACACACACACACACATATATATATATATATATATATATATATATATATATATATATATATATATATATATATATATATATATATGTGTGTGTGTGTGTGTGTGTGTGTGTGTGTGTGTGTGTGTGTGTGACACGGCTCAACGTCATTTCGTTTGAATATGGAGGACTGGTGAGCCTAACTTGTGGTAGGCCTGGGTGCATTTTTTATCGTCCTTCTCAAAGCACCTTTTCTGAGTTTACTTGGATTATGAATTGCGACGTTGTTTGCAGTTCTACGTTAAACTTGGCTATTTACACTTTTATTGCTATCTTGTGGCATGGCTACGTTAGATGCACACATAAAGCCACAAACAATGCTGAAATATGAAATGTAAAGTATGGCCTAGAATTCAGTGCCTCGCAAAATCTTGACATTTCTTTCGAAACACTTTTTCTATCTATATCGCAATGCGTTTATATAAGGAATTACCCGCCTTTGGACCAAGGTTATCCAAAGTAAAACGTTTTGCGAGGCGATAGAGGAAACACTATGTGCATCGTATGTATTGAATTAGTGTTTTTAGAGTGTTGTTTGAATGGTGTATTTCGCTGAGAAGGCGTTTGTCCACGTCATGTTTATATGATGATTGCTGTTATACAAACCGGTCTGCTCCATGTAATGGGTGTTGGCTAATATGATTAAAAGAAAACGTTTCGGAGGATCGAGGTAGGTGTTACGATATATTCGTTTTCGAAAACAACTACATGTCTACATATACGTGATGAACACAGCTTTTGAAATTGCATTATATGCGGTACCAACATGCACTCAAATACGAATTGTAGGCATTGAAATTATTTTACTAAATTAATAAACATAGTACATTTGCTCACGAACCCGGTTTCCCCACGAATAAATATGAGGTTTGTCTTGGCTGTTTGAAAATATCAAACTGTCCCAACATAATGGTTCATGTTAAACTAAACATGCGAAACTTAAATACGTCACCTTTTCAGCGTTAGGTGTTATTTGCATCGCATACACATCTATGGATGAAAGATCTTTTTTTTGTCAAACTTACAATGACTATCTTTAAACATTTTGATGAATATCTCTGCTTTCTTTCACAAATATTAACTCTTAAAATTCAGCTTTATAATCGCTCATCTATAACCTTGCTAGTTCAGTGAAGTGCCAATGGTGAAATATATGTTTCATGTGTCCTCCGGGCAGAAGAACTGAAAACGTGCAAGCTTTTGTGGATAATGGCACGTGGCACAGCATGTTTTGTTCTTTTTTGGATGAAACATATTTATTTAAGAGAGTTTATGTATGTCAATATTTTACTTATAGACTGTATGTCAGAACGTTGGTTTGCATTGTATGTTTACAGCAAACGTTCAAAAATGTTCTGTGAGCATTATATGCAGTTTACTTCATTGAACCAATGAAAAAGATATGACACCAAAATAAATAATTAGTTTTATTATTTAATTAACTTATTTGTTCATTTTGGCACCAGATCATTTTATAATAATATATGTTTATACTTTAAATTTGAAGTCTTACCACACTGAGCTAAAGCGTGTTCCTGGGAAATTTTGGGTGTTGTGGCATGAGTATCTGTGTTATAAATTAAATATGTTCCGAACACAATATGACTTTTTATGTACCAAAATATCACTGACACGTTCGTTCTTGCACTCCAGCGCATGGATGGGAACACAAGGTACGCTATACATGTGTCGCTATTGTTCATAGGCCTATATATTCGCGCTTTGAGACAATATCCTGTGACAGCACACTTTAATCGAACAAAAGTCAAAATTGTTGTCATTAAAAAAAATGTAAAGAAAAAAACAAAAAACAAAACAAAACAAAAAAAAAACCACCACCACCACCCCCCCACCCCCCCCCACCCCCAAAAAAACCCAGGGAGTTCCCCCATGTGCAAAATATTCCAGGTCTGGAGTTCAAAGACCAAGGGTAGACATAGAAATCTATGCATTGGCAGTCGGTACTTTGGCACTAGGGTCCAGAGGACACAAATATATGATTAAACCTGCGCCCTCATTTCCTAGTAGCGGAAGTACCAACTGAATTTATACTCATGGAATTTTTTCCCATGCACTTGCACGAACGTTTTACAACTGTCCTTTCGGTCTGCAAAGGTAGCTCAAGTCTATTAAGACAGACGAACGAACAAAATGTACATATTTTTGAAACATTAAATGTGTATTTTTTTCTTGAGAAGTTGATTGTCATCATTCTTACACGACTAAAATTGGCAGGCTTTCCAGTAAAACTGAAGTTTATCTCTATGTCTACACGCCCTTCAAAACACGTTTTGGAGATATGTTAGACAATATCAAGCAAAGCTACAGTACCAAAAGTATTTTATAATTGGATGATTGGTGAAGTAAATACCTTCAATAAATTACCTCATTACCTGCATAATAAATAGAGTAAAATTAACAAATAACAAAGTAAAGTATGTGCACTTTAAAAGTAAAATAAAATAAAGTGAATTAAAATTTGAAAAAAATAAAACGCAACGTAGTTCTTTTTACGTCAATTGCAACAAGGTAAATTATAATCATTATTATATAGCCTGAATGAATTTTTTTAATTTAAAATTTGCGATAATATTGAAAAAATGCCAAATTTTAGCACAGGCTTAAATGGCACATTGAATCTCCGTTTTTGTTTAAAGTATGCTTTTTTACGATTTTGAAACCAGTCCCAGTTGTCGTATCTAACAGGTGACCATGCAACTAATTAATTACTTGTGTTGAAATTATTGATCGAGAAGACCTGTGTTAATGCAACTAGATGTCTTAAACAGGTCGCACGTCAATCGTACTTGATACATACGTCACACATAGATGACTAGTCGGATGCTGATGTCTTTATATGCAATTTACTATGTACACCAAAGCCTATTTTGTCACCACATTTGATATAGTGTGAGGCGCTTTCGTATGTAGAATCTTTTCGTGAGTATCAAAAAGTAGACAACAGGATTTCGCAGCTGAAATTACACATTCAATTGGAGATATGTATATAGTGGTATCAAGGAGGCTACACTCGTGTAGCTTCCTTGGGGTATGTAAAAGTTGTGTTGTGGACACCATTGGATACTGTATAATATTCTAACTACTAAGCTAATGCAATGTGTCTCTACATGTGAATGTTTGTCTCGTGTCATAATTTTGCAATATGATCCATATAACACGTGTTGCTGATTCTTTGCTTTTGTTACCCTGCTACAGGTGCAGGAAAGTGATGGATATTTATAAGTGTGCATTTGGAATACGGTAAAGCCCTTGATTCGTATGGACATTACGTTTGCAGAGGCACATTTACATATATTTATCGGTTACAGCATGCTGTGCAATGTTATCGTCACTAACTGGCATTCATGTTTTTGGAACAGAGCTATGTTAAGCACCAAACGGCTCTGAGCCACAATACTACATGCGGGGAGTGTAACGATACTGAAATAATTACGGTGGCACCTATTGTATCGAAAAGGTTGGAAGGTCTGCAGGATTAACTTGATCAACAGGTAGATGAATCCAATGAAGGTTTCGATGACGAGCTGCTTGTAAAATTGATGAACAAGGTATGAGATTCAAACATATGGGCAAGTCCTGTTATCATCGGAGGGCTTTATACAGCCTGGTAATTCTTCACCAGGCCATGAGTCACACCATCAGTTATAGGGTGACCATCAAATGCAAACAGCAAGCCACACACTGGAAGTTGCATTCCTTGAAGGATGTTTCTTGCAGATGTCATTCGTATACAGTTTTTTACACACTTCTCTGCTTTGTGTTTCTATGAAATGTGTGTTTAGTGGTGGCAACGCATATCGTAACATTTTCATAACGACTGTTACATTTTTTTTGCAAGAATGTGTCTTTGATTGAAGATAGTATGACGACTTTAAGCCGGTGCTTGTTTGAATGTATATGTACCCTGACTGAATGAACATTGCTATTAGCTGAATTGAAAAGATGTTAATACCTTGCAGTCCACACATAGTTCTTGAGATAAATAAACGGAATAGTATTCCCAATTTACAATATTATGCAATAGCAGACAAAGGACCCCCGGGAAGAATCTTTCGAAGTTCATCTAAAGTGTATTTATGACCATACATTATCAATTGGTAGAAAAAAAATCGACAAAGAGCAATGGAAAATGCACTTTATAGGCCGTTTTTCGTCTGAATTTTGGTACGGTTTGCCATCGTCCCATTTGTAACCTTCGTTTCTGCCTTCAAATACCTCGCGTGACCGTGACGGCCTCTGGAGAACACGGAGCTGGTCCGCACATGCACCATTGCCTGTTAATGTGGTGAACAGGTTAGGGATGGCCGCGTTTGGGGGACTTGTATTCCGGTACAGCAAGCCCACAGCCATACGCCATGGTGAAAAATGAATCTGGGACCGATTGTCAGATACACATTGCTGAAGCCAACTTCGCGATAAATTACTGAAGGCGAAAATCATCATAGTCGAAATTACATATGGTCGAATGAAAAAGTGGAAGAAAAGTGATTTTCGGCGAATGCAAATTAATTTGAAAATTTAGACAAAGATTCGTTTAACGTTCCCCGACAAAAATACAAATACTGTCGTTCATGCTTACACGCGGAAGGTGTGTGTATGTGTGGTGGGGGGGGGTTGTTTCAGCTTTTTTGGGCGGAGGGGGTGTTTGTTTGTTTGTTTTTGTTTTGTTTTGTTTTGTTTTTGTTTTGTTTTCATTTTTGTTTTTCATTTTGTTTTTTTTTTTTGTTTTGTTTTGTTTTGCTTTGTCGAGGAACGGTAGGAAGCAAACGCGTCTTTGATCGAGGCACACGACTATCTTACATGTTAAAAAGTGGTAAGTATATTTCATTTATTTCTATAGAAGGCGGTTTGCCTCGATAGGTGTAATAATTGATTAACAAAACAACAAGTCTGATTTCTCTGTTCGCAGACATATGTTATGATAAAAAAGAACAAAGAGTATAGGTATTTTATTTTTCCATTTTTTAATGTTGGGATTCGCCCACGCGCAACTCAGAAACAAAGAAAACGCTAGGGTCTACAGATTGGAGTTTGTATCACCCAGTGGTACAGTCTTCTGGCAGTTATGCAGGCACTTGTTGAACTATCTGAATATTTGAATCGAAATGATTTGCACTTTTCAACTAAAATTGTGTTCGACAGTATCGATCATTCAGCTGTTTTCTTCGACTATTTTAATTGCTGACGATGTTTGATTTGGAAGAAACTGAATATCCAAATTGTCATTCGTGAGGTCGAATTAACAATGTGTACGTCAGGTGAAACGGTGTGTTGCCTGTGGTTGTGGTAATGCCCACAAGAAAGAATCCAGTCTTTCCCACTTCCCAAAGGTTCCAAAAAGGAGGCTACCAAGGCAGCGGCAAGTACGGTTGACATGGGCCGACTTCAAAGTGACAAAGGCCAGAATGTTGTGCTCGGAATATTTTGTGGAAGAAATGTACGATCTATCCTTTGTTATAATGGCAAAGCAATGTTTTTAAAACTCTGCCAAAGTTCAAAAAAGACGACGCACCAACTGAATATGCCAGACCTGTAACTACGCCTTCTCCAAAAGCAGCATTGACACTGATCCGAACATGTACAGTTTAAAATAGGTCTATTTACAGAAATAGATTTTACTTCACTCCATTGGATTGAAACACTATTTAAGTCGGTTGAAGCGCACTAGACTAGGCAATGCACATTTTTATTTATGTTTGTATATGCAAGTAGCTCTCACCCTCACCCCCTCACAAATGCACACATTTTTGGGGCCTCATGAAAAAGTTGTTATTCACTGCGTTTTGACCCATTTAGAAATTAAGAAATGCCAAACCTGGAAATGTTTTATGTCAGAGTTGATTTATTGTAACAATAAATGAGATAACAATCATTCTTGAGATGGTAAGTTTGCCTTCTCCAATTTGTACACCAGCCAAGGTTTGTTCATTGTATCAACGGTCGGAGGAATCCCAAAAGGCACGCACTGCTAACCTAGAGCATCTCGCTACAAACTTGTAACATTTTCTCAAAATATTTTCAAAAGCTCCTGCAAGAAGTTCGGATGCGCAGGATTGGGACAATATCTTCATGCAAACCAGTCGGTGTGGAATATTTTTTTCCAAACTGTTGACTGGGGTCTACCGTGACCACAATAACAGAGGCAGTTAAAAGATTTAAAAGATTTGATCAATTAGCTGAAATACTCTCAAATATCCCACCAAACGCAGCAGGGTTACGCTACTGTGAATTGCTTTACGGTCTTCTCGCTTGACCAAGCTGCCGTAGCAGTCGGCTCCCGCCAATTGTGGCAGATCGGTTTTGCGTAAGCTGTGGTTCATCTTTCACACTTAGCTTACTCAATGTAAAACACCCTGCTAACGTTTCAGTTTCATAGCATTGTGTGCGAAACGAAAGCACCGTATTATTGCCATTCTAAACTGTTGAATCTCCATGACTTGTCTTCTTGAATCGGCCGATCTGTCCAAATGGGTGCCTGTGGCCCTTGCCGGTGTGGACGTAAACTGAAATGTGACGAGCCCTCACCACGGACAAAAATTCTCTTCACCATAAGAACTCCTCTTGTCAGTCTCTCAGTCTCTTCTCCAAAAAACTCGCTTGAACACGAAATATCCAACTCATTTCCACTTCCCGTCGCGTCACCAGCATCTGCCCATATAGACATTCTGCCGGCTTAGTAGAGGCAGTCCCCCGGAAGACGTGACTACTCTTTCACAAAAAGGCGCGAACTTTCGCCACTTTGGATTGAGAAGGATCAAACTTTTCAAAGCTAAAGAAAACTATATCATCATCGAAAAAAGTTGTTCAATTTAATCACATTAAATAATACAAAACCATACGGGTACATCTCATGCAATTTTGAATGTGTCATTTTGTTGGCCCTTTAAACAAGTGTCCCTTTACAACTAACAGGTGCCCATTCTGACATTAGCAGTGATACACATTTGATAAAAACAACACCCACTTTTGAATGCAAAGAACGTTATACATCATGAATTTCTAGTTACATTTATGTATCGGGTTCACGTTAAAATTGACACACATACACACACTCAAACTGTCTGGCAATAGTTGCAAATATATTTATTGTTGGTACCAATGAAGAAGAAAAAGCAAGACGTCGTTGGCACTTTATAACGACTGCAGTTCTATCATTGTAACCTTTCATCTTCTAAATAGTGAAAACCTGATTACACCGATCACACAGCCTGATTCTTCGATTACAAATGCTATCATGTGGACCGCAACAAACTTTCTCTTATTGATATCGCTCTCGGAAAAACAACTTGTAAACGGTAAGTCAAATATTTGGTTTCACATGTTGCTCAAATGTATCCTCAGTAGGCGGCAGTTGAGCAGCTGATCGGTCTGTGGTGGAAGCAAGCATATATCGTAGCTTATCCAAAGTAGTTTTGTAATCATTCCCTTTTTCTGTGTTGAAAGCTTTACTACATAAAACACAGGTATTCGGATATTTAGCTTGGCTGGGGGTGGCTCCTTGGATGGCGGTTCCAGGTTCATGATTTTAGGTTCACGGTACAAAATTATCTAACTTGCAAATACAGTAAAACGTGGGTGTTCTTACCAGGCCCAAGCTTCATTTTAGAAAATAATCCAGTGCACCGTCTGTATATTATCAACCATGCAACACATTTTGACAATATGCACAGTCATTCTCAATAACACTATGAGACAATCACATAGCAGAGTAAGAATCCGACATGGACACTGGAAGTCAAAGAAATGTGCCGAGATTTGTTCTTTCTGGTGCCTCTACAACACAACACATACATTATAAAATGCTAATTTGAAGATGACCTCATTTGCATAAATTTAATGATAGGGTTTCTAAATTGTATTCGCTTCATATCTTTTTCCGGTAATATATATGCTAAATTTGCTCAAATTCAACCAATGCGTTCTGGAAAAAGCACTTTTGCACAAGCTAGCCAAACAGACAACCCCATAAACATAATGCCCCCCCCCCCCCCCACCGTGTGGCGTATCCATAAAATTTCAGTAAAACTGTGAACGAAAAAATGCTGATAAGACGATTGGGATTCTATGTTCTATATGCTTTGAAGCACTTTTCAAGGAAATGTAGCTTTTTGCATAGCTACAGCACATAATGTGTGATATTCATCTCTAGAATGGCTTCCAAAAACCCCAACATTTGAAGCCTAATTTGCATACATGAAATGGTGTCCACTTCAAATACTCCACAAAATTATGTGTATTTAACATTTACCCTCATTGTTGGTAATTTGGCAACTGCAGCAAACAACATCAACAAATAGAGGTATTCATATTGCCAAATAGATGACAAAATTTGGCATATAATTATGATAATAATGATGTTAATCATTTAAATTTTTAAAAGGTTCGTGCCTGTTGAAAGAGTAAGGTAAGTGCTACCTTTTGATGAAATTTGGAGTGCTTATCTTCAAAATTAAGGCAGATATTAAAAAACTGGTGAAAAGTAGTCCTTTTCCACAAAAAATAGAGGTTTTCGGACTCCACAACCTATTTTCTGTAAAGGGGAGACGTGCGCACATTTTGATAAAGGTTGTAATTTGTTATACCTTTGGTTGGGGTTGCACCTATTTTTAGGGCACCTTTGAGGCATTTGCCGCTAGCCTAAAAACTATGCTACTTGGTACTTATTATACATCCATAGATTTGCTTCCATGTATCTTGAGTTATACCCACCAAGCACTCAATAATTTCTTTAAACCATATCCTTCCATGTCCTAAATACAATGTACGGTGACCATATTTGCATACCAAGGTAAGTTGCTGTGCCTCACTGTACCTAATAGACACTGTTATATGGAAAGCATGTTATAAGCTCTACATGGATCTATATCTGCTTTTTGTCGTTTTAAACCTGTACTGGTTATTCATTCTTGTTATTGACTCCGTATATATCTTGTTAATGCTTGTGCTTCCTCCCGTTTTGCAAATGTATGTTACGTCTGCCCTGTGGTGTCATCCGTTTTCCTCCAGGTGGATTCAAATGGAGCATTGCTCCCTCCCATGTTGAGAAAGCAATATATTATAATCTTAACTTGTATTCTGGATGAGTAAAATATAATAAAATCAAATAAAGCACTCGGCACAAGCTTACATGTCTACAAGAAGTTATAGTGAGCAAATGTCTTGTCCTGGCCAGTGCTGAATCAGAAAAAACACACTTCTGACAGGAACAGATAGAGCTAGCATGAAGTTCCCATTGAAACTTTGAAGTACTCTACGTGTGAAAAGACTGATACGAATAATCCTTTAGTTTGACCGAGAGGTGAACACAGAACCCATCGCACTGGCGCATTCCTGTTATTATGTGTTTTGTTTTGCTTTACAGGGCCTGGGAAATCGATACTGCTTATAAAGCTGAAAGCTTTGATAAAATTGTGTCTTTTGATAAAGGTTGTGGCCGTAGATGATGTCTGCGTACAAGTTAAGCAATATAACTTGGCACACATGGCATAGGTTGGAAATGAACTTTATTTCGCCGCACTATATACACACATTAGTGGCAAGCTGTTGCAAAACAGTAAAACAGCTACACGTTGTTGTATGATACAAAATTCCGCGATACACACTCAAATAAACAAATCCAGTCGTGTAATTACAATCTAATAAAATCTTCAGCATGAAATATCAGTTTGTAGCGTGTGCGCCATAAAGGATTGCTTGATCCTATTTGGTAATTTAATGCCGGACGTAAATGCACGGAAAAAGTGGTTTTTATACGAATATGGCCATTTTACAGTATTCAAATAATACAGTGATTTATATAGAATTATGATTGACAAAGATATTTTCCGAAAATACGAGAATTTTCATCACTTAAAATTAAAGGTCAATGTTGGATGTTTATATATATATATCAAAAGATATGCATTACCCAGAGTCAGACGTAAAGGCAAGTGGTATTTGCACGATTAAGCAGTAATTGGGGAAATATTCAGTAAATACTGTCAGAATGACACTTAACATCAGACTACTTACCAAACTTTAACATGGTTGAACAACACAAAGAAGATCAAAATAATTAAGACGCTTAATATCAAATTACGTGCTTCCTATTACTATTTCGTGGACTCTTGCTGATGAAGCTATTGCCTGTGTTCCTTGTTACGAAAATCATCGTTACAAGAATACACGACTTGTACATGAAATTCACATTTGCTTTGATAGTTGACTACAGTTTCAACTGAAAATAACACTTTATTGTAAATTTGAAACTTATCTTTTTATGAAACAGCTCATTTTGCTGAACCCTTGTTAGCACTTGACGCAAACATCAAATGATACCAGCCTACCGTATCTATACCATACTACCACAATTTTCTGGATACAAGGTGGCAGGTTTTGTGTTAACCCTATTTTATGTTTAGGCATTTAATGGTTATCCTTTCTTACTTCCCCTACAATATTTCTCATCTGGCACAAACCCCAAACAGTACATATGGTGTTAGTTACAGTTTTCTTTCAGAGAAAGGAGGGGATGTACAGTCAATACAAAAATATTGATCAGACAAGTTTTTGGCAATACAATTGATAAGAAATATATGTGGCACATTCACGTGCTAAGGAAAGGAATTGGTTTCAAATAATCCAACAAGTTATGCCACAGAATTGCATAAAAATGCCATACTTATTGGCTGTTATAAACATCCATGCAAGAAGTCTGGCAGGAAATTCAAATGGTAGACCTGGGCTAAACTGGGATTGGCAAGCTTTTCATGAAAAAGCCCTCGTTTTGTTATTTAAAAGAGTGGTCAATACACATGTGTTAATTTGAAAAATATGATCCGTCATACGACAGAAAGGACAGATTTTGATATTTCTTGCGTAATCATGATAACCCACCTAATGGCCAAAATGTGAGGGCAGTGGTTCCAATGCCAATGTCAACGAGTTAAAAAGTCTATTCTGCCATGAGTTATCATTAAGTATGCTTAATAGGCCTACCCAGGGTGTGCTCAAAGACAAGTGGTACAAATGTCAGCAGTCATCATGCTGGGAACACTACGGTTCAGCAAATTGATATCACTTATGACTTCTTTACTGTTGTAAAAAGTGGCAACTCTCTTTTATAACGCTCATAAGAAAGAGATGTTTTTGTCGTCAACTTGGATGAATTGACACCCTCAGATATTAAAAGCAATAATTTGATTAATATTGAATAATAATAAAATATAATAACATTTTCAAAATGAAGAGTCCAAATTTCTGCAGAGGGTAAATTCTTGGCCATGGTGACTTTGGGAACTGTAGATCAGACGGATTTCTTTCCTCTTTATTTCCTTTATTCTTTTTATTGGCCCCTGTACTCCATTTTTAACCACTGAGGTCTCCATATGTTCTGTTTACGTTGACTTGTGTCATTGTTGATGTGCACGAATTTGGTTGAATCTATGTGATGGTGCACTATCCTGCGCTTTTATCACTGGCTTGCATATTTTCAACCCTGAGATGTACCCTACTGTATATTATTAATCAGCCAAATACTCTTTTCAAAAAACAAATTATTTGATATTTCAAACATAGCATCATGCTTCAAATACATGCCTGTAGCACTTTTAAATTTTAATTAAATATGTTTTTGGACTGCGAGTGCTGATCATTTTAAGACTGGAAACACTGATATGTGTAAATGCTGTGTTGTGACTTTTGGTGGATGGTGTTTATCATTTAGATGCACTGTCTGAATTGGTGACTTGTATGCCCGGCATTTATGTGTTTCTTGATTACGTTACCTGTGCTATAAAATCTAAACGTGCCACAATTTCAGAACCTCAAGGGTAAATTAGTGGTAGTTTCTGACCATGGATAGTACAGCTAGTTAGAACCATTTACTTGGCATACATATTTTTCTTCACAATGTCCTGCCATATAATGGCAACAAACAACTGTGTTTACCCCCAGACCTATTTTATATATATTCTTGGGATCCTGGATTGAAAATCGAACAGGAATAGGTTTAAAAACATATTATTTTCGAAAAGCCACTTGGAAATTGTTAAAACAATTTAACCGAGAAATATTTTTTGGGATGGAATCGTTATTTTCTGTTTAAGGTATTCCAAACAATATAAAAAGGTATGCGTAGCTGTGTGTGTGTCTCTGGGTATGAATGTTCATCCATAAAACTAATCATTTTAAAATCTTTCGAAGCGTCGATGTGTAACTTTCTGACACGTAATACATATGCTGATATATATTCAATTTTGCATTTGTGAAGCGTCAGTTGTACAATAGTGATGGGTCACTTATGAATTTTATAACAAGAATCCCGTCTACACTAGAAGCTTAAAATTTTAGAACGTGTTGAACTGTATAACTGAAGGAAGAGTTAAAGCTTTTATTTCGATGTTCTAAACTGTTTTTCACCTTATGCTCCTGACACTTACATATTTGTAGCTGCCAAAGTCATAATGGTCACCATCCAATCTTTGAAAGATCCATATGTTAGTTTTATTCAATGCCATAAATGGCTATTTGATCGTACGAATCCCTTAAGCTTTCCTTTAATTGACCAGTCTAGTGCAACACTCTGGCGTAATACAGACTGTATACAGACCCCATTAGTTGTATCAATCTGGAAGCTTTTAAACAGACTGTGAACAAATTTCTGTTGGATTCCTGTTGCGCACGCATATTTCTACACAAAGCAATGTTGTTTCTTCCGCGGTTTTTACCTGCTTAGCAGTAGTTCTTGGCAAGAATAAGCACCCACAACTCGAATGTCTGGCAGTCTGTCAACAAAACCCCCAGAGGGGCATCATTTCACTAACTGCACAAGATAGAGCTTTCGTACTTGGCTGGCATGATCATCCTAGTAAGATTAGTAGGGCTTCCATAATTGGGCGTATAGATAACAGTAATAATAACTGACAAAATGCAGCACCCCATTCCTTGTCCATTGATGAGCATAGGACAAAAACTTTGGAAACGCAATATGTCCCCCAACTAGACTGGGCACATAGGGTAAGAAGAAGACAATGGAACGTATTAGGAGGCAGATGCACCTGTTATCTGATCCCATTTTTTTAGGGCGAATGACCACATTATGTGACATGATCTTTTGTGCCCATCCCGTGACTTAGAATATGAATAACACAGTCAGCTATTCTTTTTATCAAAGGGCGCTTCCTAATCTTAAGAAATAAAACTGTGACAGGTATTCAAGGCCAAGTGCTGCTGTCTCATATATGTAGACTTATGTCCTTTCATCTGCCAAATAAAACCTTTAAAACAGCATTACTCTACTAGGTTGACTCTGTACGATTTTTGTACTGGCTAGGGGTGGGTATGGTGGACTTAAGTAGAAATACGTGGTTGAAATATGTGCTCAGTGATTGAATTGGAGTTTCGATTATTTTTCATCTGCAGCAACTATATGAAATACCTTTGTAATGTTTGGGTACACATTTACTCATTGACACATGTTGACGAAACATTCATGCCCCAAAATATGCATTTTGAAAGGTGCAAATTACATTTTCTTCCTTCGATAAGAAGGCGAGATCTAAAGCGTTTCCACTACTTATTTCTTCTCTTAACTTCAGGCGATCTCTTCCTGGAGAAGACGCGTGAGGAACGGTGCACAGTGGCAGGAATTATATGTTCATGTGAAACATAGATACAAATATTTCATCTTTTGTACCAGAAAAAAAATATGATGAACGCACTGCTTTTGTTTTCTACACATAAAAACAAATGATAAAACCAGTATGTAAACCTTGGGAATGTGTCTGCTGGAATCCGTCAAAGGTGGTATCATATTTTTGCCATTTTCCCAACAAATATTACCTCAGTTTGACCATGGAAGATGAAATTCATCAAAAAAATATTGTGTAAGATGAGTTATTCCTCAAAACTGCACACTGTAGTAGGGACACTTTATAGTTGAATTGTAAACTCGTTAATTGCCATAGAGAAACTGACATTTAAGCCCGAACATATTCTGAATAGTTGTGTGCAAAATGTTGCTTCAGTGTGAAAAGGTATCCAATGCTTCGTGAACATTCATTCTATATTGAAAACCAATGGTTTGCCAATATGGTCGCCATATTTCCACCAACCCCACCTCGTCCTTGTTCAACTGGCAAAATACTCCACCATTAACGTTTGCTGTAAGCAAGAAAACTCATCCAAATGACATACTTTCATCAATAACAACTTCTTGACTTTATCTGTAGTAGTTCTAAACAGGGTCTACATGACTGGCACGCTACATTGGGCCATTTTAGCAAATAACGTTTAAAAAGGAATTGGTGCTATGTAATAATAATAATAATAATAATAATAATAATAATAATAATAATAATAATAATAATAATAAAAAATAAATAAATAAATATATATATATATATATATATATATATATATATATATATATATATATATATATATATATATATATATATAAACACCAGAACGTATATTATTTTGCCTATACAAAATACATCCACACACAATTCATGACCAATCTTTTTCAGCACATGGATGTGTGTACACAGTATCTTTTGCATACTTTCGTGGCAAAATCAGCAGCACTGCAAGTGGGAAGACATGCCAACGTTGGGATATGCAGGAACCACATTCTCATGCTTATAATAAACATACGATGTTCCCTGGTGGAACTATGAGTAATTCGGCAAACTATTGCCGAACTCCAGGATACGGAAATGATCCAGATAAGCCTTGGTGTTTCACCACAGACTCCAAAACACGCTGGGAATATTGTGACGTACCAATATGCGGTATGAATTTCTATATAGTTTTCTCAGTTGAGATGAAGTGGCGTTTTCAATTATAGGCGTTATGATTGGTTACCTCCAATCTTTATGTTTTGTCTACTCTGCTTGTGCCTGGCCTTGTTCAGCGAGGTCATTGGTTAGCGTTAGAAAAGTGACTGAGTTTGTGATTGGCTAAGTATGGTTACCATGGTGACAGAATGAAAAACAAAATTGGCCAGAAGTTGCTGGTGTCCAGGGTGACAATGATCAATTATCTGATTTGTGTCTCAGTCGGGGGAGGATCACAGTATAGTTTAATTTCCTTTACTTTAAAAAGAATCTTGTCCTACTTTGGAGCCAATATGAATAATTGTAAAAATGTATATATATATATATATATATATATATGAAAGGTACCAAGTGAAAAATAGTAACGGACGTTAAAATGCTCTTTTTTTATTCGAATATTAACGTTTCATGTAAAAATAGAAGAACCAGTCATTTCAATATGTGTAGTTGCAATCTGAAACATGTAAAATACTGGACTAAAAAGAATGTGTTGCGCGGGGGTGGGGGGTGGCGTGCTATGCATGCATAACGGGATGCAAAACATCGTTCAATGTCCTATTTTCATTTGCAATGTGCCAATCCATCAAGCACATGTGTAGACAAGGCGACATACGGAACACCCTTCAAATAGTCCTGGGAGTTAATTGTATAATATATTCTATTTCTATAATGGACTTTTTGTGTGCCTGCTTGCTGCTAATACAGACTGCAGGCTTACAGGTGAAGGAAGGGAGTACGTTGGATATATATCTGCTTCGGTATCGGGAAGGCAATGTCAGAGATGGGACAGTCAAATACCACATCGACATAATTTCACCGAATCAAGATATTTTCCCGACACGAACATAACTCAATCGGAAAACTATTGCCGAAATCCCGATGTAAATGTAACAGTAGGTCCCTGGTGCTACACTTTGGATCCCAACGTGCGTATGGAGTCTTGCAATGTGTCATATTGTGGTGAGTGCTTGTAACATCTTCATTACAAATTTATAAAGAAAAAAGATCTCTTCCATTTATGAGGATAACTTTTGTGAAGGTAAATACATATCAGATTTACTTCTGCATAACATATTTTGTGCGCTATATATATATATATTCTGCTGCCAATTTTCTATCGGCATTTATTAGACTAAATTATGGTAGGAACCGTTGTCAGACTTCTACAGAAATCTGAGAAGCAGAAATGATTGTCACACGAACGTCGATCTAATCAGAAGTACCAAGAACCAACAGTTAATTGCATGCGGGGAATTCAGTATCTTGCAATTTACACAAATAGTGTTGGATTTTGTAGTATAAGAACAAATATGTTCATACTTCTTGATGTGTATTGCTTTTCTTGTCTTTCTGCCAGACTGTCGACGAACAGTTCTGGGTACTGAATACCTCGGTACACTGGCAGCTACCGCATCAAATGACACTTGCCAAAGATGGGATCAACAGAGTCCACACACCCACGCATTGAGCGGAGACCATCATCTTTTCCCTGAAAAAAATGTGACGGCTGCAGAAAATTTTTGTCGCAACCCAGATGTTGAAATAGGCGGTCCATGGTGTTATACTGTGAACCCAGCCGTGCGCTGGGCATACTGCCTCCCACAGTTTTGTGGTGAGAGGACACTCTAATTACACACACACACACACATAAACACACACACACGTGTATGTGTGCACATACCCACGCATACATACATGCATACATACATACATACATACATACATGCATACATACACACAAACACACATACATACATACATACATACATACATACATACATACATACATACATACATACATACATACATGCATACATCAGAGTGCGCACATCAACCCGAATTCGGAATCCATTATTTACTGCATTATAGGACAATGGATGGATGTTAAAACATTTCATATATTATGTCTGAACAGAATGTTAGTGATTTTCTTAAAGCAAGCTACAACTGGCTTTTATTCAACCGTCACCTAAGGAGAGGATCATGATTCCTGCTATAATGAATTTGAAATAGTTTAAATTAAACATTTTGCGTATACTTGAAAATATCAGAAGCTGACAATGGAAGCAGAAGTATCCATGCATATTATCAATACATATGAAATATATATAGGTTTGAAGAAAATGTAACAGAATCGCATAACATTGGGAGATACAATACCTGGTATCTGTCAAAGTGAAATAGTGTTATGACTTTAAACTTGGACCAATGTATTCAAGATTACAGAATTCGCGTAATAAGGTTAACGGTTAAATTGAAATGGAAATTAAGTATGCCTTATGCACAAATTGTGTGTAGCACAAAGCGAGTGCTAACAGTTTATAAGTATAATTGATTTTTTTTTTAAACAGAAGTAAAATCTAATAAAATACTGTTTTCATTTCTAGATTTTGAAACACGTTGGACGACATATAGGAACAGTTCATATCATGTCACCTACGTTAAGGCAACTAAGATATCGTGGCTGGAGGCAGAGCAAAAATGTCAAAATGTTGGAGGCCATCTTGTTTCTTTTCAAGATGTCGACGAATATAATTACATAAAGTCCTACATGGTTCAGGAAGATGTTTACATAGGTGTGGAAATTCATGAAATATCAGATACAGGGGTATCTTGGAACGGTTACAGGCCATACATAAAAATCAGCATACACACATGTACAGTTACGCTCGCGTTCAAGTTAACAAACGCCAAACGCACCAACGTTTCCCAAACGTTTCCCAAACACTTTCAGTGAAAGTCAAACGTTTTGCAAACGCGTAGCAAACACTTTGCAAACACTTTTCCAAACGCTTTCCAACACTTTGCACTTTGCGCCAAACGTATGTGATACATGTACATATACACTTGGTAATCTAATTCTAATGACAGGAATTTGTTTAACAAGTGTCTAAAAAGCTTATTAACCCCTAAAGATCCCAACAACATGTGCATGCCTTCATTTATGGATAAGCCAAAAAGCTCCACCATGTATATTTCACAATAAAGTTGAAATTATGCTTTGTCAAAAAAAAGTTCTATCTAATAGTTTGTACATGTATCACTTACAATGCATGTGTATATATTGTAGGCTATATCATTGTTTTTTTGTTTGCGTGACAAATTGCAACTGGTTTATGCCTGTGATACAGTGGAAAACGCAACAAAAGCTACCTGGTCCTTGGAGTAATTATATATATTTTAATTGAAAATAGGAACAATTTCGGAGTAAATTTATAGGCAATATCATGATCAGTTCATGATTCATGATCTGATCATGATATTGCCTATAAATTTACTCCGAAAGAGGTTTTTGAAAGATGAAGTATTCATGACATCTTAAATGAAGAATTCAGTCTTCAATTAATTTTAGTTGAATTAGACACTTGGGTAAACATATTTGGATCGTGTTTTATATAAATATATACAACCTATAATGCTGGATAAGTGCACATTTATATGTAGGTACATCGTACATTGCTGGACCTGTTGAAAATACGTTTGGAGATTCTTCTTCATTTAAATGGAAGTGTTTGAAATGCATAGTATTTGAATGCGTTTGTGAAAGTGTTTGAAATCGTTCAGGTAATTATTCAACGCGTTTGGAAAAATGTTTGAACGCGTTTGGAGAAGTGTTCGGTAGCTTTGTGAAAGTGTTTGAAATCGTTCAGGTAATTATTCAACGCGTTTGGAAAAATGTTTGAACGCGTTTGGAGAAGTGTTCGGTAGCTTTGTGAAAGTGTTTGAACGTTTTGTAAAAGTGTTTGAGATTTTTCCCAAACGCTTTCCAAACGCTTTTCAAACACATTTCAAACACTTTCCAAACACATGCCAAACGTTTTCAAATGTTTCCTGTTAACTTGTAGCCGGGCGTATCTGTATACTACTAATCATTTCCAAGAAAGAAATCAATCTTAAACATTTAGTTTTTTATCCACACTACACAGACTTGTGAAGTTGGGAATTAACCACACTGTGTAATATTAATCATAGTAACCAGTTTATAATTAACTCTTTACTATTCTGGTCTGGGGTAAACCACAGGAAAGGTAGGGTAGTATGTTTGGTATAGAATTATGCATATCATCTGGTATCTTAGTAGCAGCTGCGACTATGTGATATTGTAATTGACCATCGATAAGAGACTCGCTGTTATGAGTAAGTAATCAGTATATATATATATATATATATATATATATATATATATATATATATATATATATATATATATATATTATGTATGGGGGGGTCATCTTTGGTTTCTTTTTGTTGTGGTCGGTTGCTGCCAATCACATTTGGATTCAGAAGCTCTAAAGGAAGTAGCCATATAGATATTATCTCTAGTGCGCATGACATCATTTCAGGCACCCATTTACCCAGTCATTCAGGAAGCGCTTACTTTAGATGACACTCCGGCAAGTATAGCGTTTCGTAGTTTTACCAATTACAACCATCAGATTTGCATGCTCAAACGTAGCCTAGCTCCAAGCTCAACCTTCTTTTGATGAATATGATCGCATTCTTTTCTAGCGCATCGAGTCTGTATTAAAATATCACTGTTCCCTTTGTGTTTATGTTTCCATGCCACTGACTGGTCATAACTATACAATTTCAAAGTACAGTTAAAATCTGTTTCAGGTTTAGTTTGGGAAAAATAGTATGCAACTGTTTGTCAATAACAAGAGGTATGGAAAGAAAATTTACTGTCAGCATCGGAAAACGCGTATGACCAGCTGATACTTGATGTTTATCATTAAGCTTACGTATTTCTCGTATTGGTACGTCCATGCTGTACATGAATGTTAGTCTTGAGCCAGTGGCGCCTTTTGGCGGCAGGACAGTGTGTATCGTCTTGGCAGGAACAAAACCATGGCGTGCATACAAGATTGGAGGCAGGATTCATCGTATCAAAACGTAAATGTTTAGCTAAAAAAAGCACTTCCCTGGTACTTAATTTGTTGTATATCACTTAATTCCCGTCTTTTATTTATTTATTTATTTATTTATTTATTTATTTATTTATTTATTTATTTATTTATTTATTTATTTATTTATTTATTTATTTATTTATTTATTTATTTATTTATTTATTTATTTATTTATTTATTTATTTATTTATTTATTTATTTATTTATTTATTTATTTATTTATTTATTTATTTATTTATTTATTTATTTATTTATTTATTTATTTATTTATTTATTTATTTATACATTTATTTATTCATTTATTTATTTATTTATTTATTTTTTTTTTTTTTTATCTATCTATCTATTTATCTATCTATCCATCCATCCATCCATCCATTTATCTATCTATCTATCTATCTATCTATTTATCTATCTATTTGTTTATTTTACATCATGACAAATGTCATCTAGCCATAGCCCGTCAGGACTATTTTCAGTTAAAACCATGGCTGTGCTACAATGATATAAATGCTTGCGTAACCCGGTTATGTATAGATTTATCTAGCTTCAGTTCGATATACAGCAAATTAATTTTGCTGTTTACACATTGAAAACAGACATAAATTTACCTATACGCTGTATGAAAATATTTTTTTCTCCTCTTAGTTTTCTAATGTCCGACATGATTTTTATTCCATGTGTTTTTTCATTGTAAACTTCTTATTTTATTTCATACCACTTTATACTTTAAAGGTATGTACTCAGGATTTTTCTTTTGCACCCGACAAGAGTTCCCTTAAGGGGGTGCCCTTAAGGGGTCAGTTTATACTGCACATATGTGACATGAAGCATTTTTATCTTAGCTCACCTATCAGTCACATGATTTGTCTTTGTCAATTGCTCATCCGCCTGTCGTCGAATAGTTATTCGTACATCGCTCACAATTTTCTCTTGGTTTTTATTCTCCAAACTGTTCAGCTGGGTCCTTCTCAAACTGGTAAAGGATCTTGTATGGATGTTTCTACCAAAAACAACCACGCTCCGTTGTCTTAACTCATCTAACTTGTCAATCTTTTGTGGTTATGTGATTTTTATTTGTGCGTCGCCCATTTGCTCATCTGCTGTCCGTCTGTCGTTCACAATTCACAGTTTCGTCTTATTTAGAACCCCAAATAAATCTGTATGAATGCTTATAATTCAGTAATTTATATATTTATTCACATATGTTTATTTAAATTAACTCAAACTTTATTTTCAGATTGTGTTGAAATTTAGCTTAGCTGTACCCTGTAAAATGGTTAGCTGGTTCCTGGCGATGCCGAATTTTTATTCATGATTATTATTTTTTTTTTCTGTTCTGGTACCTGTCAGCCAGCCGATACATTAATATTGGATACTATGTCAGTAAAAGCAGATTGCAAAAGTGATTTATATCTTTGCCTTCGAAACCATTGGCCAAATTCACATCAAAAGTAGATGGTGTGTACCTTGGGTGGGCCTCACTATTGATCAAGTTATCACTGTTGCTGTTATTTTTTTGTTTTCTTTTCTTTCTTTCTTTCTTTCTTTCTTTCTTTCTTTCTTTCTTTCTTTCTTTTTTTTCATTTTGTTGTGAATTTCATGTCAACTTTGAGTGGGAAATTTAAAACAAAGAAAAAAATCATGGTCTCCAAAAATGCATGGCCAATTACTTTCAGATTACATGGCGAAATTTCTGGCAAACACTATACCAAAAGGTAAAGCATTGTACTTTTGTCTATATTTTGCGTACTTTCGTTACTTTTGGCTTCTACAAAACCGCTAGTCGGGTTATCCTAAAACTCAGTGGACTTGTGGGACCATCAAAGATGTTCACAAGGTGGTGATACTCGGATTCCAGACTTTTATGAATTATTTCAAGTAGGTTACTTGTGGGTAATGCATAAATTCTTATTTGGCATGTAAGTCAGTGGGTATTGCGACGATAATTCACACTTTTGACTTCCTCTAGAAAGCGGCCAGTTACATTCATTAAACTTCTTGAGCGAGATGGTGTACCTTGATTGAGTCTCTTCAGGATTCGTTGAAATATTGATGATGTGATGATTTTTGGGGTGTTTGTTCGCATTTATATTTGGAATTTTTATTTGTTTTTATCTATATATGTATTTATCTATTTATTAGTTATTGACTGATTGATTGATTAATTGTTTGATTGATTGATTGATTGATTGATTGATTGATTGATTGATTGATTGATTGATTGATTGATTTGCTTGTTTGTTTGGTTCCATCAATATGTTTGCAACATCATTAATCTAGTTCTTGGGGAATTGCTGGGTTAATTACATCAAACTCCTGAAGAAACACTTACTTGTGGATATCCTAGACCAGGGCATAGCTTATTACACTTTACGCAACCTACTTGGTTAGTCCCGAGTTTACAAAGCTACAATTGCCTATTTAGTGTCTATCTGGAACATTATAACAATGTTGCGCATGGAATCACGCTTGGCTTTGGTATAAAGTTTCAGACCGCGAAAAGACGACCATCTCCTCATTCCAAAGATTATTGCGGTGAATCTGTTGTTCATTATATGCTTATGTAACGGGTGAAGTTTGGGACCAAATGTTGTTGCAATAAATGCTTATTGGAGGTCAACATTAAAATCTGCAAGTGTCTAGTGTGTTTTATGCAGTATTGTTTACAATTTGCCTTCGCAACAAGCAGGTAAAGGGCCTGATGAATCGATAATTTAATTGTTAAATTATAATTGCCAAAACAATAACATAAACTGTAATTTCCCGAAAAAGTGCATCACCACGAATTTACAATTATAGAATAATGAATGTTGGCAAAAATGTTTTTCATAATAATTGCATTAAATTGGATATGCCTATAAGACAAAATGGTTCAATATATATATATATATATATATGAACACACAAATGTATATTTGTACATTAATACGCATATGGAGATATGCACGCATTCGTCTGTAATATTTTAAATTTGGGGTTTTCTTTTTATTGTATCATATCTGTACAATAAATACATTCCACAATTTACAAACGAAAAAATCAAATATCTAAATTTGTGACCAATTCTACAACTGTTTTAATGGATTAAATTGACTCTCTAGTTTTACTTTAGTCGTAACTCGTTTAGATAAACGAAAATAATACTATTAGTAATAATAATAATAATAATAATAATAATAATAATAATAATAATAATAATAATAATAATAATAATAATAATAATAATAATAATAATAATAATAATAATAATATCTTATGCAAAACGATGGAACATCAACACCTCACTCTATGAACCATTTGAGTATCTTGACAATTACAAGCAACAAACATCTATATTCCATACCTCATTATGCCACTTGTAGAAGTAGGTTGGGCAGAGTACAAAATTAATTTCTGTTTAACGTAAAAGTACATACTGCATATATGCTGTCTAAAATACGTGATGTTGAGTTTTTAGACGCATGGTATATTTGTAGCCTTTTTGGCAAGATACGTCAAAGTCATTCAGCGTAATTACACAGTTTATGTGCTTTTTTAGGTCCATGTGGATATGCGTTGATCAAGCAAGTGGCACATGGATGTTTGAAATAAGAGATTCATTCGTTCCTTGAATATGATTTAGATATTTCACAGCCGCAATATACAAGAAAAAATATGAGAGGTTAATATGTCTCATTCTGTTAGGCTTTAAGCTAGGGGCTACATACATACATCTATGCTCTGTGTATGTGTTTATGTGTAAGGGGTGGTGCGAGCGTTTTACAGTTGTACGGATTTGTTTCAATCATCACCATTTTCATTTTGTAAATTTTACATTATATGTCGATTTTTTATTTCGGTAAGGTGATACCAGAAACCATTTTACTTCCAGGTGATGCTACTACATGTTAGGGAAAAGGAACCATGTTTATTATCTTGCAGCAATATTTTTTCTGCACCACAGTTTTGACTTGATGTAATAGAATCAAATTCCACAAATACATTCTCATCACAGGGATAAGAACACATGAGGAGTGTCTACAGTTTGATGAATGAACCTGTTCCCGTGTTGATATAATGGAAGTGTTCCAGTGTATGAGAATTGATAGCATAAATAATAAATGCCTTTACTCAGTGGTGTTTGTTTGCCTCACATAAAGAAAACATTGTGGCAAAGTACACCACTCCTCAAAAAACAAAAAACAAAAAACAAAAAAAAAAACAAGCAAATATTCACTGTAGTGTATTCAAACTTTTATGTAATCTTGAAAATGTGCACTTCAAGGATACACGTTGGCCTAAGTTGTTGGTACCTTTGAACAAAAGATAATTGATATGCTTAAATTATGAAAGCAAAACAGGTATAGGAACATTTTTATAATCATATGATGCATACGCAAAAATGTGGTTACTTTGACAAGCTCATATAAATATATAGTATCAGATAAAGCCTATATTATATCTATAATGGTACCTTCGGCATTTTTACACATGCTAAGTATCAAAGTCATTAGTTCAAAATGATATAGCATTCTTATAATTATTGGCAATATATATATATATATATATATATATATATATATATATATATATATATATATATATATATATATATATATATATATCATGATCTAGCATTTGAAAATTATTGGTGATTCTTTAGCGATCTAGCACTCTTGTAATAATTGGTAATGTATATTTAAAAAATCACAGAAAATGTACAACAAAAGAGTCGCACAAACCGAAACTTTCAAATGCAAATTATTTTGATCAGGTCTCAATGATAGAAAACGAGAGGGATTCTTCAGGTGGTCTGACGGGAAGCCAGTTACATTCTCAGATTGGAAGGTTCCTCATCTTCCTATGCGCTCAGAACATATAATACACTGGGAGCCAAGGGGCAGCACCATGGATGATTGCGTAGCGTGGGGTCGTAATAGAGATTTGGCTTATTCTTACGCTAACAATTATTGGCACTGGGCAGAAGTTATGTGTCAGTACCCTCAACAGGTCGCATATGCATGCGAGATCGACAATGCACTTGGTATGTTTATGTATGGGTTAGTGAAAACTTTCTTAATTTCAAGCTGTTATTTGCTTCTTTTATACACATTCATACTCGTTGATATGATGTTACATAACGTGATGATATATAGTTAATAACCTTGACATTATGTGTAATGTTTCCATATACGTTTAGTTTCTATCAACTACATTTATTTCTTATATTTTAGCTGACGCTCATGATAGTACCAACACGTGGCTATTGGCTTAAAATAAATATATTTGTAGACCACCTGTCAAATCATACACTAAATATCTATCTATTGTGTCTCAGGCCGTGCTTACAGTTTGACAACATTTATCTTAAAGTGTACATGCTGCATTTTAAAGATCTGTTATTCAAGCAGAAAGTTCTTATGTGTTTTTGTGTATGGGGGGAATATACCAAAATGTCTGACGGTGATCGTATTGTGATAATTGGAATTAAAAATGAAAAATGTTGTGTAGGTATATTAAATCATGATACGTCACTGATTTCCTTCATAGGTGCAGATAAGAACCTCCATATACCTACCAATGCTGCAGAAGATATATGCCCAGACTTTATGTCTACATGCAGCTCAGGAGAATGTATTTGGAAATCCAGTGTTTGTGATAGGCTCTACGACTGTCACGACAAATCTGACGAATTGCTTTGTGTAGCATATGGTATATGCTTCTAATCGTTAACTTGTTTGTCAAGGAAATTGCCAGAATTCTTTTAATTTTTCAAAGATAATGCTTAAGTACTGTTCAGCTATCTTTATGTCATTCTGTGAATTTTACTGGATAGAAGGTTATGTTGCCAAGCAATTGGTTTTTTACTACAAGTATAAATATTGTGTTAGTTGAAAAGAAGCAGAGTGTAACATTCAATATTTATAACTTGATATCTCGTAAATCTAGGTGAAGGAGGATTATTGGTGAACATGTGTATGATGAAACCTCAGCTTTTGTACAGTGACTGGGTGGTGTTTTCCTTGAACAAATTTGCATTTTAGATAATTGTACTGAGCGTGAAAACTGGTTTTCATGTTTACCAGGTTGAGAACACGGAGAAAGGATATTTTAACTTAGCAATCAATCCACATAATTGGAAATTGATGGTTTCTCTGGCTGCATTGAATATTATGTGGCTGCCTGTCAACCCAGTACTTGCATCATTTTTTCCGCTTTTCGGGAATGTACATTACAAAAATCGAGCAGTGCTCCAAAGGTTTGGTCTAGAAACTATACTTTACATACATCTATGCTACGTTCCAAGAATTGAAACCAAAACCAGTTTCTGTGTAAATAGTCTACTCGCACCATTATCATGCTCATGTCAGCATTGCTTAAAAATAGTGCGCAGGCCAAACATAAAACGGTAAATAGAGTGTATGTGCAAAAAGATGCAGTTTTTGCTACGATTTCATTCCACGCAGACTTGTCAGCATTGGAGCTTCTTTGTTACTACTTTATTCACATGAAATCTGGGCCTGACAGTTCATATTGTTTTATGTCGGGGGTAGCCTGTGATTCACCTTAAAGTAGTTTTATTGCATTTTGTGATTAAATTTAACCCTGCCATGAACTAAAATAAGAACTTTTTTCTGGGAAAACAAGAGTTAAATAGCCCTCGAATCAGTCAAGAGACAAATGGAAGATTACTTTATTCTGTTCCTGATAGGGGTGTGTGTGTGTTGTTTTGAATGTGAGAACCAAGATAATTTTAACAATAGGAATTCTAGATAATAATATGCTTTTTTAAGTACAAAAACTGTACAAAACGTGTAATTTATAATGTATGTATCAAAGTGGGAAACATAACATGGCTGATTTCATATAAGTTTCCGTTTGGGTTAGCTAAAATATAGTTACCAAAAGTGAATTTTACTTATATTTTAATTTGTATGTCAAAATTGTGAATCCCCGGTTCATCATAGACCCCTTCTGACATTTTAGCTGTGGCGTTTATATACTGAACAGGGAAACAGTCATATCTTTTCATGGAGCTGTGAGAATATTTTGCCGAATTTTTTAGCTTATAAAAACCAGGCTAATATAATGGTTTTCTTTGTACTATCCCACTAAAGGCGCTGTAGAAGCAAAACAAATAACAAAACAAAACAGCAAATACAAGCACTCTGTCTTGCATGGACCTGTAGATGTACATGTACGGAATTATTATGACCATTGAGAATATTCCTTTTCAATACAGATGGTTTTGATTGTGGTAATGGAGAATTTATACCAGTTGCTTTCTACTGCGATTACACTTCCCATTGTGGTAACAATGCAGATGAATTTGACTGTGGTAAGGAACGACATATGTTACACTATGACCCTTATCTGCTTGTCAATATACGTGTCGAAAGTGACTCAATTAAAAGAGGCGGTAAGACACAAAAAAGAATAGTCATCATTGTTTTGAACTTAACGTCCTTCGGCAAATTTCCACTATATCCCTAAAGTATTGTAACCCAATAATAAATCCGTATGGTCGGAATCACCTACAACAACGAAGGGGCCCCTAAAATAATCAATAGTGCAAACAGGTGTTCAATATTATGAAAGAAATAATTCATTGGTCACATATATACATCTCCTGTGTTTGCTATATAATACAAGGTCATTTATTGTTTACATTTAATCGAAATTTCTATGAAATTAAGTGACGATGGTGAGGCAGGAAACCAGTTATTAATTAACTTACTGTTTTAAAAGATTATCATATATGTCTTCTTGGTTTTATTACGTTAAACCTGGCTGGTATGTAATTTGTGAACCTCCATCTGATCAGGCACTTTAAGAGAACTCCTACGGTGTGCTCAGAGTTCTTCACCTGTATGCGGGGCATATTAGCTGTGCATATTGGCTCCGATAATTTAGAATAAGAGCAGGCAAGTAAACTGTCTGGCATATAATTCCATTGATGAATCCCATACATACTATAGCAAGAAATGTATGGCGCTTCCCTCTTCAGTACATCTTAGTGAAGTTGGTTCTCTGTCTACGTTATATTACCAGCCCAAAACGTCTTATGTCATTTTCTTCCAGCTAGCAAGTGATACTGAAAAGATGAAAAGATGCACCCCTGTAATCAACGTAATACAGGGTTAGCTGTTCTAATCTGATTTGCTCCCGAAAAACTTTAAAATCTCATTTTCCATTTATATATTGAATTGCACAATTCATACTTTGGTAAGCCATATAATGTGCATGTCTGGTCCACACGTCAAATTTTAGGGAAAAGAATCAAACATAAGTTCGAATGTCGTGTTGTGTTAGATGTATTCATTTTCACTGCAGTGCTTGTAATTTTTTTCTGAATTGAGTGTATTCCTATATTTATCATCCAAGAAAAGAAGAAAAAACTATCTATGCTGTAAAGGACTTCAAGGCCAGGTATATATTAGCCACTGAGCTTCCACTTTAACAGTTAATATCATTTAGTCTTGCTTATGATAAATCTTGACCAAATACGAACTGTCATGTGTATAATTACGCTAGAAGTACGCTTATAATACCACAGGGCATGAAGAAAGAACAACTTATATGGTACATGGAACGACCTTCATACTCGCATCATTTTCTAACCCTAATTCTAACTTCGCAGCTCATTACTATATGTTAACAATTCAAACATTTTATTCTAAGTTTAGAATACTCAAATCGGAGACCCTGGTCCATAATTAAACAATCCACGCAACATTTTGTCGAAAGAGTAGTTGTTATTCTAATTAAAAAATGTTTACCGTCATTGCTGATTGAGCTGTACTTTCTCATTTTTTCCAAAAAAGTCATGTCAAACAAGTTTCATATATAAAGCTCACGATCTTGTCGCTGAACATGTACCGAGGTTGTCTTATTATTTATGAATTAACTCCGATGTCTAAATGTAAATCCAAGAAAAACTGTTGATATTATAAATGCTTTAAGATCCTTATGCTATGTATAGTCGTGTTTGGAACAACTTGACATTTGTTGTGGCAGGGGATCAGGCGTTTCATTAAGATGCATGCCACGTTTTCTCACATTGGTTGTGCTGTATCGTGGTTTGTCTTACAGCTCATCAAACTGACAAGTATTCAGACCGCTCCAGACACAAGAATCGAAACCCTTCCGGTAAAGTAGGTGTTTGTCATAAGGAAACTATATGTACAGAATGAGGAAAGAATAAAGCAAGGAGGATGGTTCGGCTTTGCCATCCAATAGTTTAGAAAAATATTATTCACATTCATAAATTGCAAACATTTCCTCCTAATATGGCAATACAACGTGGTATCAGGTACTATTAAAGTTGACCAGGATAGTCACAAAGCAAGGGCCCTGACCATGCCAACTGTTACCGATATGTTTACAGTTTATCCCAAATGTACTGCCATGGAATTCCAGTGTAAAAGTGGAGAGTGCATTCCCCGTCAGAAAGAATGTGATCTGGTGCCACATTGCCGTGATGAGTCTGATGAACTAAATTGTGGTACGTGTGCATACTTAAACATCACCTTCCCAATCTGACTTATTTTGAAACAGGTGACTGAACTGATTGCACTGATAGATAGAGAAATGAAGTTTTTTTTTTTTTTTTTAAATCAAATTGGAATATTACACCGTGTTTATATGTTTATTCATGGATGCCTTTTCATGCCAAAAAAAAAAGATTGATTCCCGCTGTTGTTCCATGATACTTTCGTACTTTTTCATATATGTAACTTGATATGTGCACAAATGACCAATGCATGATGTTAATAGTTGCAGGGCAGTGCAAAAACAACAGCTTTCACTGTTATGATGGATCCTGCATTCCAGAAAAATACTTATGTGACGGTACCTCCGATTGCCCCTCAACAAAGGTAGAGGATGAACTGGCAGATCAATGTAAGTCTTGTGTGTCTGACAAGCATATCCATAAAAATCTGCTACCAATATATACAAAACACTGTAAGTAAACGAGAAAACCTCGATTTTGTACTTCAAAGGGTATTTACAAATATTACTGTGTACACATTTCTACGGAAGCCATGGGCTTATTGCTTCATATTTGGGATAAGCATTCGTATTAAGCTGCGATCCCTGGTTTTAGTATGGTGTAACTTTTACTAGCACGTTTTTTTGCCCTTAGAAAGAGGTACTGGCATTGGCCTGCATGGTACCCTATTACATGGGCTTCATTGGAAAAAGAAGGCACATATAATTGTGCAACATTTAGTGCTTGACGTTCCAAAGATGTAGACAGAAGTATTGATGTCCGTTTTTCTTCAGCCAGATTAAAACATTTATTATTATTATTATTATTATTATTATTATTATTATTATTATTATTATTATTATTATTATTATTAATACTATTATTATTATTATTATTATTATTATTATTATTATTATTATTATTATTATTATTATCATTATTATTTATGGGGGAGGGGGTGAACGTAAATTGTATGTGCTATGCATAACTTGTCCAATTATATCAACTGTAGTTTCAGGTGTTGTTCCCATAACCATATAACCGCTTGTGATCGTGAGGGATGTATTGGGGGTAATCCACTGTTATTTTAGTTTTGTTTGCTACAAATTATGGCAAACCTCTGCAAGATACATATAATAATGATTCAAATTAAATATAGTGATTAATGTTTAAAATGTGAACTTTTTGCTCTTTAAACAGGCTAACTAAAGTGGCTAGTTATCTACCTCAATGTTTTCAACAGAATATGAATTTGAGATTTGTAGCATAACAGGCCCCAGGTCAACAGCGATCCGCGGCGTGTTTTGGGTGCTAAGTGTCCATTAGACCGCAAACAAACCTATTGAATCAATATTAATTCACGAAGAAAAGGCTCACAACGGTAATAACGTGATAACCTCTACATATAGGAACCGTCAGTAATCTGTTCATTGCCAAGTTCATCTATGCCCCGCCCCCACGAATGTTAGATTACCACAAATGTCCACATTCTCAAAACCATATACGTGTTGCGTTGCTTGATGCAAAATTGAAGTGCCAGCTAGGATTGTATCATGGTCACATTTGTTCGTCTTTAGACAATTGGAAGCAATTTAGCCACCGTTAATAATTGCAACAGATTTCTGGGTTAACTTCTACGATTTTAATTTCAAGTGGGGTCCGTTTTGTTTTCACATAAAAAATAATAATAATGTATCAAACATATTATGCTAACAAGATGTTCGCTGTTTATTCACAATGGCGTAAATAATTTTACTACATTCATGTTAGATTAGGTAGCTGAACAGTGACTGTGGCAGATATCAACGACCTCTCTCAGATCAGTTGCTGTCACAATGGTCTTGCTTAAGGTGCTCTTATCCAGATATTTATTAAATGGTAAATGCGTTTCAACGACAATGTGTGGCATTATAATGGGTCACTCATGCATGACAGACTTGTGGCGACCGCGATTATCTTGGCAAAAGACCGAACAGATGGCACATAAGATAATGAAACATTTACTGCATTTTGACAATGCATATGAAAAAGAAACAAGCAATCTTTTCATTCCATGTAAATTATACAATACAGGGGCATATATCTATAGCAGTATCTTTTGTTTAATTGTCACTGTAAACCATAATGGTGGAGAATAAAAGAATTACTTCTGCCCGTGGTCTTGTGAACTTGTGATCACCCGTGTACACACTTGTCTAAGAAGTACAGTTGCGATCAGTAATATGGGCATTTTCTATTCAGGACCACTCAAATATGTTTGTGCATTGCTTTTAAGTATTAAAAAGGGTAACTGGAAAAAAAAGCTCTGACATGGAAAAATTTGTCAGACAATAAAACCTAAAGTACAGATAATTATTCTCTGGACAAATTATTGCAAGGAAAAAAACAAACATCTTTCTCAATTGCAACGTGTCTACGTTATAAGTCATTTTCGCTGTAAAATCACTTGTAGGTTCTCGAACTCCTTTTCAACCTCACTTCTCTTCCAGATCAAACTTGGTAATGTGGAGGGCAATTGCCCAGGTCGAAACGGAAGATATCTGCGGTCACTGTGCCATACTGAAAACGATTTCTATTTTCTGTATTTTGACTCTAACTAGATAGAATTATAGGAGACAACACCCTAGCAGTAAGGAAAACTGTGTTGAGAAGGTTGCTAATATCTGTATGTTTAGTTTGGCCACAGGAAATGTCATAAATTAAGCATGAGATTATATAATGTCACTGTCCAATCGATGTCATCAGGTGTCATGGTATAGTATATTTTAAAAATACTTGTAATAAAATAAGGTGGCTTTGAACATATTTAATTTGTGTCTTGCTAATGTTTTGTAAAGATCATGGCAAACCAATGCGACAACTAATAATGTTTCGGGCAATGGACGTTTCAGAATTGCCAGAAGATTTGTTTTAATGAGTACCACCCCCAACGCTATTTTTGACGATTTGTAGACACAAAACTGGAGCTCATTTTCATGCTCTTTTGAAAAGTTATAAAGTCTATTTATCTACTAATCTGTATGAAGCACAAAAACAAATTTGCGATTATATTAATATTTATTACAATAACGTATCTGATACGAGGTGCTATCATCTTGTGGATCGTGAACCCATCTTTGTTTTCCCCAAGTACAATCAGATATGCATGTATTTGTATTGTACTTCATGCGCTCTTCCTGCACTCAAGTCAAAAGTTTTGTTACATATTTTGTTCCCATGATTTTTTACCATATAAAAGTAATAAACCTTACAATTAATTGGAACTGTAATTGAAAGAAAGCAAAGCTAATTGCTGTGTGGTATTGCGCCTAGCGCTACTTTTACATATCTTCATCTGTATTAAAAAACACCCCCTTTTATTGACTCAATACCTTTTACGAAAAAATTGAAATATTGGTGATTGTTGCAACCCATGGCCTTTTTCCTGTAACAGGTAAAATCACCGTGACAAGGGATTTCGCCTGTAAATCTTCACAAACGACAATCAAGAAATCCGAAGTATGTATATATGAAACAGATAAATGGGGACAACTCAAAGGCTGTCGCGACGCCTTCCATTTGGAACGCTGCGGTAAGAGATAATGATGGAATTTGATACGATAGAATAAAGAAAGGAAGGACTGGATACCAAGAGTATAGCCAGTAATATGGGCAAACCTTGCGAGTCTAAGTGAGACTTAAATCAAGTTGATGATTCTAGCAATAATACTGTCATCCAGTGGAAGTTGTCTGTTGTACGGTGTTTACATACCCCATTGTTTTTCCTCTTTTGCTAAACCTTATGACTAATATTCATCAAATTTTCATGATGAAAGCATAAGTCCCCATTTTGTACTTCTGTTGATTAATTAGTATTCAAGTGCAACACCTGTTACGTGCTCAATATGAAAGCAAAGCTACCTTTTTCAGTTCCAATTGCGACTTGAGTCGAACTACTAAAACGGAACTGCTCTGAATTATGATAAGGGTGCTACATTCATGTTTCTTGTAAAAAAGAAAAAAGGCCTTTCATTAGAGTGCCAGCGTGCCTATAGTAATATAAGGTTTAATTATCCAGAATTTCATCAGCGCCCTTTTGGGACATTGCAGAGTCCAAAATGTGACACTTGAAGGGTTAAATACCCAAGTAGAAGATATATAATACTGCAATTATCGCATCGTCAGTCCGTTTGAGCAGACGGACCTGACTTTTGATTGTATTATCCAAGATGTAGGCATGGGAAATTAGCGTGGGACGAAGATCCGTCTGTGATAGACGTTAACGGAGGTTTTTTTTCTTTATATAGTAGACGAAGATAACAATTTTCAGTAGTGATCAAATGAAAATCAAGTTGTTTTTTCAAAGAAACAAGCATTACTGAAGCGCAAATGACATAAGTATTTTGGTGTAGAAATGTTAATAAAGAATCTAGCCATGAAGAAAAAAATAAGAAAAAGGAACAAAATTGCATTAGCCAGGATTACGGCTTAACAACATGCAATTACACGTAACATCTGAGTTCATCAGTGCAATGATACGTACATGCAAGCTTATTGCTCTATGCTACTGATTGAACTACCCATCTGTGAAGGCTTTGGTGACATCGCCATTAACTATTTCACCGGAAAAGTTTGTAGCTGCAGTTATGGGGTTAAGTGGCATTTTGAGTTTGCATCGTAGTACAGCATGACCCAATGTGCAATCAGAAAAACAGGAATCTAATATCGTACACTAAACGTCAAAGCCCATATTTTAGTTATTTTCCGGGTAGTACAGGAACATATACAGAATAAAAGCACATGGCCATAGAATGTGACATGAGCAACATACTTAAGTAGCTGAAGTGAAATAAATTACTCGCATTATACATTATTAACTGTTTTATGTAAATTATTACAATGGACAATCTCATACTCATTTGCAAAGTACGAAATTGAAAGGCGTTTTAAATTCAATATTTTTGAATTGTCAAAAATGTTTTTCCATAAAGAAAACTTGATCTTCGATCTGATTCACGATGTCACCTTGATAGTGTCATTGCTACAGTTGTCCCAGCTGACTTGACATTAAGCTTTTCCATTTTTAATAAGGTACAGACGTTTTTATTTAAGCAGACTGTACCTTAACTGTAACAGGATCAATTTATGCATCAATATGAAATGTAATGCTTGATATGTGCTCATAGAATGTGCATTTCTTTTATGTAGATTTTATGTATTCAACTTATGTGCCTAGTACATATTTTTCGGTGTCCCCTCTGTGCCTAGGGTAATTCCAATTTCATATTCTGTAACAGTAGCCAATCCAAGAAAGTGTCAATAGGTTCCTGAACATAATGGTAAAATGCAATGCATAGGAAAAATATATCTGTTGGCGAATATGGATGATGTATTACATGAAACTATTAAATGGTATCATTCAAAAATTAATTATTTAATTTGATGATATATACTTTGAACACCAGTACATGATGCAGACGATGAAGATTATGATGATGTTGTTATTGTTGTTGTCGCTGATGATGATGATGATGATGACGACGACGACGATGATGATGATGATGATGATCATCATCATCATCATCATCATCATCATCATCATCATCATCATCATCACCCTTTGAAAAAAGAAAACAACAAACCGATTTGCTGTCGTTGAAAAATGAGTATCTGCGCTAGCAATTACATATTATATTATACCATTCGGCAGGAAATTTTTCATGTCCACCGGGATATGCTAAGTGCTCAAGTGGATACTGTATTCCCATCTACAAAGTGTGTGATGGAATATGGGACTGCATTGGTAGAGAGGACGAAAATACTTGTGGTATATCATTTTTTCAACTTTATATTTGCACCATCTTTTTAAGCCCATGTAGTCTGTTTTGTGTACACATTCTATCTTTTGGTGTTCCTGAAGTACATGTAGGCTGTCTGTGTCCTGTTTTCATGAGAGTATGAATATGTCTTTCATTAATACTTATGCAAAGAGAAGCAATTGTGCCGCATCTTCTGTTTAGGTCTGCCCCCCCCCTCCCCCGAAAAAAACAACCAAACAAACAAATAAAACAATATGATGATAATAATAGATAACGATAAATTACCAGACTGCATGTGCCGAGGATATGAACAATGTTTCCTTCCATACACATTATGTTTGTTTAGTGTTCTACATAAGTTAACGATTCGTCGCCTGAAGTAGATAAAATGAATTCTGTACAGCAGTTATGCTAGTCATGAAAGCTATATTGCAATCGTCATCAATTGCCATTTTGTATGTTATGCAATAATTATCCGCTGTGTGCAACGGCCACAGTGTAGTCTATCGTTTGACAATACTCACTGATGCCTGATGCAAACATTATTCTTTTAATTAGAAAACTTGATCATCCAATAATGAAATATTGTGCAGTCAGGATCAAATCAAACAAGTATTGAAGTCAAAACTTATTAATATGCAATTTTAACACATACACAGACAAAAAAACACAAAAAACACAAAACACACAAAAAAAACCAAAAACAAAACAAACAAAAAAAAAAGAAAAAAAAAAACACACCACACTTATGACGGAAGTTTGTATAGAATTATTTATAAACAGAAAGAGTTCATGTAAAATTCCATTGAGAAAAAGAATTTATTTTTCAAGGCACTTATGGTATGATTTCAGACTCGTACAACTGCAGAGGACAATACGGATGTAAATCTCAGAAAAACTGTGTCCCTTCTAATCAGATATGCGATGGTATATATCACTGCACCGGTGGAGATGACGAGAAGTACTGTGATCAACTTTGCCCTCCGAAATGTGCTTGCTCTGATCAAGACTTCAATTGCACGGCAGCAGGATTTAACACAATTCCAGGAAACAGTGTCCTTACAGTCCAAGCTAGAAGAATCATATTAAAGGACAACAATATACCGGTGGTAGAACATATCGTCAACTTTCCATTCCTTGCTGAATTGGACCTGTCTAGCAACAAAATAAGATCCTTACTCCAAGGCGTTTTTGTGAAACTTAAAAATTTATACAAACTGGACCTGAGGAACAACAATATCATATTTTTACTTAAAGGGACTTTCTCCGGACTAAAGAGACTACAAATGTTATATTTACAAGGGAATAACAATCTAAGTGTGATTGAACCAGATGTATTTATAGGGATTGGATCACTCACACAATTGCGTCTGGTAAATCATACAGTATCGGTCTTACAAAATAATCAATTTCGTGGTTTGAAATCTCTTAGAACCCTCAATTTAAGTGAAAATAAGATTTTTCGAATTTCATCAAAATCATTCGCAAATTTACCAAACCTTCAAGAACTTGATTTATCGGGCAATCCTCTAACAGTGTACACGAAGGACATGTTTTCAAGTTTGTCGTATTTACGTAAACTGAGAAGTCCTCATTATAAGTTTTGTTGCTTGGCCACAATGGTAAAGATAGACAATTGTTTTCCGCCAGCAGATGTTTTTTCCACCTGTGCAGATCTTATGCGACACGAATCCCTTCGAGTCCTGCTCTGGCTTATGGGAATTCTTGCCCTTACCGGAAATGCATTCGTTGTCATATGGCGACTTCAATCTAATGTTCAAAATTTGACTCACTCATTCCTTATATCGAACATGAGCATTGCTGATATGCTCATGAGTATTTATCTTTTAATTATAGCCACAGCAGATACCATCTTTCGAGGCAGATACATAGAGGAGGATGAAAAGTGGCGATCGTCTATAGTGTGCAATATTGCTGGAGTTTCTGCAACAGTTTCCAGTCTATCCTCACTTTTTATGCTGTTGCTCATAACTACAAATGTATTTCAGTGTGTTGTTTTCCCATTTAGTAACTATCGTATTGGGAAGGACGGAGCCACACTTGGGGCTATAATTGTATGGGTGATTAGTGTTTTATCGGCCGTATTTCCTCTTATATACACGGCTTACTTCAAAGGAGAGTTTTATGGACGTTCCTCGGTATGTTTGGCTTTGCACATAACGTCTGAGACCCACTCTGGATGGGAATATTCATTTGCGATTTTTATTGTCATTCCATTCATTGCATCGTGTCTTATAACAGTATTTTATGCTTGGATGTACCTAGTCGCCAGAATGTCTTCATTGGCTGCTGGGAAGTCGGGCAGAGGACAAAATATCAAACTTTTCCAGAAGATGACAATCATTATTCTGTCTGATCTGCTCTGCTGGATGCCGATTTGCCTTCTTGGTATGCGAATTTACTATTTTTGAACGTTGTTGTAGTAGTAAGTAATGTAATGCTTGAATGTCAAGAATAAATGCAAAATATTGTCTCTACGTACTGAGATACTCACATTATACTTACAGGTTTTTTGGCAGTTGGAAGTAAAATACGAATCCCAGGAGAAATATATGCATGGCTTGTTGTCTGTGTACTGCCAGTGAATGCTGTTTTGAACCCTTTTATCTACACGGTATCATCAATTGGTGTCAGTCACAGGTAGGTTTTACTAACTACATGGAACTGTAAAATGGCAGTAGATATAAAACACCGCAATGGAAAGTTGAATCAATATCTGGGCTATTACTTTACCATGGCCGTAAAATGATGTCCCGATTATTTCACACTGAATGCAGCAATTTCAGGTGAAAGAGTTGTAATGGACTGGAAACTTGCACTAGGCATTTAAATTGACAACAGGTGATTTTATCGCCTGGCTTGAAAAGAAAAAAAAAAAAAAAGAAAAAATAAAAAACGCAAAACAAGCATAAATGAGCTGTCTCTTACAAGTTGTAACAAGTAATTGAAGTTCATAAGTTGGGATGATACTTCCTGGTGACTCGAAGTACCAGGTATACCTCATTCTTCAACATGTTTCATTTTTAAAAATGTTACCATGTTTGGAAAGATGACAGTGTTATCATACTTCTAATTTATTTTACAAAAGCACATAATTGTCTCGAATATATCACTTCATGAAGTTGTTAAAACTACATTGGTTCTTTGCTAGTGATGGAATTGGTTCTTAGTTTCCACCAATCGAACGGCATTTCAAAACAGTTGTTTCTCTTTCTGTAGTTAATGACGGGTGTTTCAAAATTTAAAGATCAGTTTAAAACCTCTTGTTACCTAATATGGATGACTGTCTGTCTCAAGCCAGGAGTCAAAATCAATTCTTCACGTCAATACATGATGATTAATGCTGATGTTTTTATCCTTCTTGATATCTCCTTCTTGCTCTGTCTCAATTTGGCCTCATTCTTTGGTTAACATATATTGATGCCTCTGTTATTTGTCGACGCTCAATTTCTCCCGTCTAAGCTTGTAGTTTTTACCAGAATTAGAAATCTATTATATATATATATATATATATATATATATATATATATATATATATATATATATATATATATATATATATATATATATATATATATATATATGTAAACATCTATTTATGCATATATTTATGCATGTACATACATATACATATATATGTATATATATATAGTTATCTATATATATATTTATTTATATACATATATATATATATACTTACATGGCCTTTCCTCTCTGAAAAAACTGTGGCCATTTATCTTTGCAATTTTTCTTGACCTTTAATTGATTTTCTCAATACCCCTACAAATATTAAAAGGATGCAGTTTCAGAAATTGTTTTTCCTGGTACATTGCAATTGCAAATGGACATAAGAACAACTCGGGCAACCTTATACTTTATATGAGTTAATAAGATGACGTGATAATATGCTATGTTAATAAATCTGGTGTCTTTGAGCAATACTTTGTTTTAAAACTGTAACCAGTTTCATGATCTTGGCCTGACAGTTTGTAAATGTATCTTTGTGAGTTTCCCTTTGATTCTTTTGCAGGCAGCGCTGTTATATTTTGGTCTTTTCTCCAAGTAATTTTAAAAATTTGCACTCAATAATGATACGTCTTATATTTACAACATAAGGGTAATACACTAAATGTATGCACATGGTAGTGTTGAAGTCATTTACCCTAAGGGGGATTTCAACAAGAGTCCTCTTGGTATTGCGATGCAAAAACGTTCAAAACTGTCAAGTTTGATTGTTATTCCTTTTTTTTTGGTTCTACATGCACTATCTGCCAAAGTCTTTACTTTTTATTTTAGGATAGCCTCTTTAATTTTGGATGTGCACAATGGCCTAACAATGATAGGGTCACATTAAAACAAACAGAAATATCAAGCATGTACTGTCTCTTGGCTTAACATTGTGTATTTCTGTTGAGATTCGTCTCTGTGTGGTTGATTATAACATTTGCTGAGCTTTTCACACAATTCCGTTGAATCCGTTACATCTTAAAATAGTTTGTAATCGTAGTACTGAATTGGAATATACAAGCTAAAAATGCGAACAGGTATTGCGAAACCAAAAACAATTTTGCGATAAACATAGATTAAACATAATGATTCTACTTTGTCTTAAGGTTATCTCAAATGATGAACAAAAAGTTTGGAATCAGTATGATGGCTTCGGAAAACACGCAAGAGTCCAAGACGTCAAGTTCAAATAAAGGTATATTTGACATGAATATTTATCCGAGCTTCTGGTCTACACGTTAATGATATTGACTACGAATGAAAGGAAAAAAATAAAGCGTTCGTATTTGGTACTAAAAGACAATTTACAGCCAGTTGGTATTTTATAAAGTTAATCTGTTTTCAACAAGCAAGAAAGTGTTGCGGCATGTTTCTCTGAAATCAATATAAATAATATAATGACAGAAATTCCAATTGTATGTCGAGTTTAGCATCACTCACCATGTAAACAAAATAAATCTAGAAACCTGAAGTTTGATAAAGTTTCCCATTATACAAATAGTTTACATTTCACGATTCTTTTTCCTATTATGCATTTCCTGTAACGGAATTTTTTAGATATGTCAGCCATTGTGTATGCAGGAGGCATTAAAGAAACAGCGACAATCATGCCATTGAAGCTCTACTTGAAAGAAAAGACGATAACTTTGTCGGACATTTTATGCATCTTAAAGAGCATAATGGTATCACTTGTAACATTAGAGCCTTATAGGTCGGTACCTGCTGTGGATGACAATGGCGTTATTATCGTCCTTGAAGAACATGTGAGTATTGACTTAGTTTGAATTAGGGGGATATATGCCAGATTCTAATTTATACTTAACAGACTGATCAGAAACGGCTGCTTCCATACCAGGCTCAACCCCTTCTAGAGTGACTCCGAGTACCCTGTTTCCTATGCAGAAGTTCTCAAAATATATACATTCTAAAAAATTTAAACGGTCATAATCATGACCTTACAATAAAGTCCATCTATAAATTACGTATCTTTGTCGCAAACTAAAATTCAGCTTTGTTATATTTCTTTCAACATACGAAGCCCAAATGTTTAGATTACTGTAGTTCTAAGTATGTATATAAAATATATGCACTTTTGTTAATGCATGCACTGTGAACTTGTCACGGTTTATTTGAACTAAACTCGTGGAAATAAAAGACAATATACCATTGAAACATTTTAAAGTTAGAGTAATACGAGTTTGTTTAATTAACACACTTCTAAGCAGCTTACCTTGGTTGTTTTTCTATTTGTATATAATGATATTAACCGACATCTTGTCTCACTTCTGTATCTACATATTTGGAACGTCAACAAGTGCGCCATTTCATGTAATCACATAAATTAATAAAAAGAGAATACATTTGAACACTTTTCGATATGTAGGGCAACAAATGTAAATATAGAGCATATACCAATCATACTATTGGATCATGCTCTCATTAGCTGATTTCGACAAAGTGAGTATGGTTTGAGAACGGTCGACAATATCTTGAATGTGCATTCAGGAAATGGAATGTTCGAACTTCCTTTGAAGTGATTTGCAATATGAGAGTCAACTCTTCGCCCTTAGTGAGGTTACGTTGTTATGTCCGCGACTAGTTTTCTACTACGACAACAATGTGTGAGAAACGAACTGATCATGATGATATGCTCTTATTGCAATCCACATTTGGGTAAAATATGTTTCATTCATAGAGGCACACTAATGTTTGTAATGACAACAGGCAATACTTCGGGAATAAATAGTAATTACCAGAAAAACAGAAGGCACAATATTACATAAAAACGTTAATAAAGAAAGTGTAGAGTAATCTAATAAAATTATAATATTAATCAAATCACGTTTATGCGTTAAAATAGACTAATTAAGAACAGTTGACAGGAAACATGGTACACACAATGACAAAAAAAAAATTAAAGCATAACTTAGAATAACCAATGTTGTTAATTACATGCAGTAACATCTTTCATGTAAAACTGCAGCGCAATCGTCAATATTAACCTCGTAAGTTGGCATCCTGCTCCTATAAAATGCAGCTTATCTGCAAGAATTTCAGAAAACAATTAAGTCCAATCAGGAACCAGGTTTTTTGAGTGCAAGAGGTACAAAAAATGTTCGATTCTTTTATTTGAAAGTTATATAGGCGGTGAATTAACTTGTTAGCATTCACATTTCATAAGGGTATCATAAAAACTATATTAACCCAGCTTAGTGACACGTTACATGTGAGTTTACAGGTAGGCATGCATCAAAATTAAACAAATCGTGCACATTTTGGAAAAAACCCTGTTATTTAAGTGTAATACTGGTTTATTCATTAGAGAGTTTGTACTTGAGGAATTTTTCAATGTGCTGTGGTTTCTGCCCATGCTGTCGCCAGTTGATATCTGTCATAAAGTTGCTGATACGTTCTAGAGCGACATGGGATTTGTTGTAGTTTGCCTACTTATATTTTGTTTCTGATGAAGGAAATACTATTCTCCTCCAATAGGTTTTCCTTTGAGTACTTTTAATATTCCTCTGGAATCATTTCTTCATTTCTAAATGCCTGTTATTATTTATTTTAGTATTTTCATGCCTTAGTGGTACTTCATTTAGAAAAAAATGACCAAGTTATTCATTTTTTCTGTAACGAGTGCCTCTTCACGAAGATTTTCACTGGGGATTTTTGATGCGGTAGTTTTGCAACGAAAAAGGATCTTATTACAACAAGCTCCGAATTTTCTCAATTGAACATGTCTATTTACAGTTCCATCGAACAGAAATCTCCATGCCCTCAGAACATATCTTGAAACATACATGTGAAACCATTGTTTCTTTGACAGAGAGTGAGGTCAGCGGCATGTGAGTACAACGTGCTTAACTTGGTTCAGGGAGAATACACAAACACCCGTGAGGACATATCAGCAATTGGCAGACTATCTTCAAAACTACTTCGTGCCTACCAGAAAACGCTGACAGCTGGTGACCAGATATTAGCCTAATGCCACCCACAGCCTGTCCATTGCTGGATTTCTTACGTACAGCATCAATTATTTTAAATAAGAGAAAAATCCAAAAGGCAGAATCATATAATTTGTGGCAACTATACATCAGCGTCGATTGAAATATTTACCATCTTCTCTGTGGTCAAGTTTAATTAAAATATTGCCTTTTGACGTATGGGTGTGTTTATGGTAAAGGGTTTTGGTTGCATCAGGGGACTTATCTGGCTGGGCGAGTGCAGCAAATAAATCCATGTACACAGCCAACACTGAATGCCAATGCAACTCTTAATTTTGGCATTAGTGTACCAGCAGAATGCCTAAAGTCAACTGCTGTGTGTCTCAGTGCACCAGCTCAGCAAACAAACAAAAGAAGAAGAAAAACCACCAGGACTAAGCTTCTACAGATTGCCGACCGACACAAACAAAAAGAAAAAAGGAAGACCTGTTTGATTAGAAACAGCAACATACGGCTTGACTCCAAATGGACGTTGTGTGTTCATGGCACTTCAAATGCAGCCAGATAAACGTACATGAACAAACCACCAAGGATATTGTCGTACAGTATGTTTATCAGTAATTTAACTATATATATGTCAAACCCAGCCTCACTCTGGTTTCACTTGACGTTGTTGTTTCTTTTGTGGCATGTGGCTAGATCTACTTTTGTACATCATTTTTAGTCTTACACTTTTGTCAAGTCAAGATGCGCATGAGATGGGTATTTTTTTATGCCATCGGCATTTCTACTTCCTATGAATGATGATGGGGACTCACATTTTACGTCTTACAATTTTTGCTGGTACCAAGGAGGTGTATGTAATTCAGCACTGGCAAACTTTGTAACCTTTTAAGAAAAATATATGTTCATTCATGACAGATGCTTGCAATCCATGTGTTGTAGCTAAGCCTGTGTACTATGTGTGAGAGCAGTGTCCACTCTAGCAGACGCCAGTGCCATGTTGACCAATTGGAAGCAATGCCAGTCTTATCATGAGGTGGGGTATAAATTACAAGTACCCCACATAAACTTCTCACAAATGGTTAAGAAAATGGAGAAGCGTGGTAGATGAGGAATTTTTACGCAATTTCTAAGGAAAAAAACTATCCAATGTACAAAACCTAAGCCTGTAAAGCTACCCACGCTAACTTCACCAACAATCCCACAAACCCACGCCAAAACGAGAATGAAGAAGCCTAGCTAGATTATAAATAAACATCCAGAATTTGGCGCAAAACAAGAGGTCGAATTCTAGCCGTTATACATAAGTTTTATCATTAATGTCTTCATGTTTATAGTACAAATTGTATAAACATTATTTATTTTAGTACTTGTTACTGCTTATTAAACATAAACACCACAGGATTGTAAAATTCAAATATGTCCGCCATTTCTCACCCATGATTGTGATATGGTTTCATCAACACCACCTTATCACAATTCAGGTGTCACAATATACTTATAATGGATACAATAAATAACAACAATGAAATAGAACAGGGAAGCTGATGACGAACGATCACGACATGGCCATTTTGAACGAAATTACATTGAAAATATCTGTATCTCTTTTGGCAAAGCTCCTGTCTTCCATTGTCACTGTACTGAACCCTTATGTTTATATTTTCTAGCATATTTCAGTCCAAATATTAGATAGTAGTTATTTGTCAAACGGTAATTTTGTTCCTGGCACACCGTTTTCGTCCAAAATTATCAAAACTTCAGCCATGTTGATAACCTGCTTAATATGTTTACGCTTTGCATTACGCGTTTCGAAGATGGGGCAAACACACGCAATATATATTGTGTGATTCCGTTTTGAAAGGCATGATCAAGTATTTTAAATTTGAAGAGATGTTTAACTTTGTAAGCTAGTTATTTGATCAATGTCAACCCATGCCAAGCACACAAATTAACGGATACCTATCGAAATGCAGTAATGAGTGTCACAGTTCCTATGAAATTAAAGCTTTGGACAGTCAGTGTATAACCTTAACACTGACACCGTTTCATGAGTGTTATATCTGCAGTTTTCCATGACATAAGGGGGTCCATTTACATCATGTTCTGGGACACACAGCCGCGTTCCTCTATGCTTTTCTCCCTTCAGGCCAAGGGAGACACCAATGGAAACCTCAATCCAATCAAGTCTAAATACAGGAAGAACTGCAACTTCCATTTAATTCATTTATGATACACGGTTATGAATCTGGATCTGCACTAATATATATATACGTTCTATTATCAATAATCGCAATATTAAGGAAAACGATGAATACGCCACACAATCTTCTCTCCGTGCACTCTGTGGCACAACTATCTGACTCCAATTCACAAGCAGGTTATCAACTTTGCAAAATCTGCCTAACGAGAAACAACAGCTACCCTTTGCATCAGGGATGATAACGACTAACTTCTTCCCCATTCAATTGCTTAGGTCCTCAAAACATGGTTAAAATATTCCGGGAAGTTCTGGCAACACTTGTAATATGTTTTTGGGTGTAAGAGCTGTATTCAGCTGTAAAAAGTAGCGCTCAATAGTAGACGGCACCTTGCAGTGGTACAAAGTGGTAGTCCCTCTGTCTGCCGGTGTGGGCACACAGGCTGCTTGGCTCGGTGGTACACAGCAGTACCCAGCAGCAGAGAGTGGATTACTGCCCAGTATTGCGCGCAAAATAAGAAATCCAGTGGAATGTACAGTGGATGCGAAGCAAAACAGCAAAACCGTGTATGTTATATATTCATGCACTAGCTCAATAGTTTTTAACAATTGGCTACAACATATTGATATATGTGTGACATATGCATTGTTAGCATATTGCAAGTTAGATAATGCAATGATCAAAATCATTTTACTCTGTAATTTTAAATGCCTGCATATATATATATATATATATATATATAGAGAGAGAGAGAGAGAGAGAGAGAGAGAGAGAGAGAGAGAGAGAGAGAGAGAGAGAGAGAGAGAGAGAGAGAGAGCCGCATGTGCCACCACACAACCTTACATGCTCACTCACACATACACAGGAACACGCAATATAAAAAGAAAGAAAACTGCATCTCCAGGACTGGACAATTTGCAAGTCTATGCACACGAGACAAATATAAAACTACAAATAGACCAGAAAGGTCAAATCTTCATTTTGCTTAAGATGCTGTGCACCCCCTTTGTGTGTGTGTGTGTTTGTGTGTGTGTGTGTGTGTGTGTGTGTGTGTGTGTGCTTGTGCTATCCAGCAAGCCATCAGCCATATGCTAACAGAAACGGAATTTGGGGAAGATTTTGCCATCTTAAAGCCAAGTGGCCGAAATACTGGGATTTCTTCACTTCTAAATTAAAGAATGTAGATTAGGTTATGTAACGCCTGCTTATTTATAGAAAAAAAAATAGGGGCTTGGCTAAAGATGTATGAATCTGGTTCAAACATTTTGTTTTCTAGCCAAAATTGTTATCTATGATTCCTAGTGATATCTCAGTGTGTATAGTTTGTAGCGTGTAGTGTGGTCAGTGTGCATGTACACCTTGTTTTGTAGAAAGATATGCTTCCATGCAAAATTAGATTTTACCTTATGTCGATAATTTCATGATTTTCCTCGCTACAAAAGCATAACTCCAGCATGTTACGCATGTATTGAATATTTTGGACCCATTTTATGCCAGAAACTTTTGACCTAGAATATGCATGGAAACCATGGTAGGTTCTGTTTTGTTTCCCATCTAGTTCAACATTCCACCTGATTTCTTACTTTGCATGCTATGATGGACAATAATGCGACAGAGAGCGGCGATTGGTGGGAAGCAGCAACAGAAGTGCAATTTAGAGAGCATGACACAGGATGTTGCCATCTGCTGCCATGTCCTGTCCCATTGACCTCAAACGTCTACCTACGGCCCTCATTGCCATATAGCGATATTGCCGCTGTGTGCCGCCGAACGGCGCTACCTGCCACCGAACACTGCTGTACACTGGCAAATACCACAATGCGCCGCCGAATATTTGACATCTACCACAAAGCATATACAAGTGTGAAGAACTGAAGGCGCAGTCAAGATGTAACAGATCACATGCCATGAAAACATTGATATATTTACTGCACATTTTACATTAGCATTACAATTGTTCCGCTTAATGATGGGACAAATTCAATGCTACCATAGAGCACAACTCTCGTTCCAAAATATGGATCCACCAAAAAGTCGATTACGAAAGTTACGCCAATCTGGGAAGTGGTTCTGGTCAAAAAGACACAAATACAACACCAACGTGAGGAATGTCTGTTTGGAGCTGTACGTTATTGTGTATCAACACAGTTGATAACCATGTTATGGTCATGCAACCCTGACATTTTAACAGGGATCGTACGTTATGAAATGAAACAGCATTATTAGACTGATAAGTTTACCTGATGTATTGGTTCAAATAACATAGTAATTATAACGAGAAGCCTGCTGGAGATTTGAAATTGAAAAGCAGTTTCTTTAGTCCGAACAGCGTATTACAGCAAAGTCGATCAGCCATAATACATTAGGAGTTTTAATTCTTCCGCGTTCAAGTAAACTATGAAGATGGAAGGACAGTGATTGCTTTAAAATATTGACGCCCTTATTTATGTAGATAAAACAAATAGCAAATACCAGAAATCTGTAACAAAGTTTTGCCTTTAATAGCTATGGAGGTATTAGCAATTTTTATCATAGGACGTTCCCTGGGGAATATATGACCCGGGTACTTATTTAAACTAGAGGCAAGTCGGGAACATGAAACAGTGGACGCTCCTTTGGGGGTTCCATTTGTGCAATTTGTTACCGGTAAAAATAAAGATTTGAAATGTACATGAGTAGCTACATAAGAAATAGAGCCGTCAGTTAAAAAGCATGCATTTGACAAATGTTGGGCATACATTGGAAAAAATGGGGAGTCAAATTTGTAGCTGGTATATAATGAACAATATGTATTATCTTATCAGATTTTTTTATGATACCATAATGAATATTGTCATTAAAATGGCGTGATATTTTACATCATACATGATGCGATAGATGTTGCAATAATCTGTTTATTTGTGTTTAAGTAACCCTAAAACAAATCAAGGGTTTATACAAGCGTAATGTATATAGAAAGATTTTATAACCGCAGCTTTTATCTTCTAGAGATAATATAATAATATTCTATATTACATCATATATTGCATTTCAACATGGCCCCCATGTTAGCAACTATAAATAGCCTTAATGAAGTTTTCCTGGCCAGTGCTTTGTATGTCATGTTCTGTTTGGTTTCCCTTTTTGGCTGAAATATAAGAATTTGAGTCTAGAGTCTCAATTGATGTGGAGAGTCGCTGCATATAGTTACGGCAAAAAACTACATATTTTCAACATCACTAAAAAATAATAATTTATAGATTTTTCTTTGACCATGTAGTAGAGTAAACTGCAATATACCCCTTTCTAACTGATCCCGTGCTGCCTATTTATTCCATTCTGCTGTTGGATTTTTTGATGTTGTAAATTATGTTCCTTTCATGTTTAGATAGCTGAAGATACGTATCACGTCTATGTATGCAATATTGCAATACGCTGATTGGCATCAGGATAGGGCATCAATAATAGAGGATTTACGATAAAATTAGTGCAACGTAAAACAGCTTTAGAACTAGTTGCACAATACATGCGTCGCCGATGTTTGAGTGTAGTTATGGTCATTCAAAATATACATATGCGAGGGATATATGCAAAGACTATTTGCATGAGTTTGCAATATGTGAATTTTGTAAACTTCCGTAACAGTAGCCATATGAATTTTCTCAGATGTAAAACGTTTGTATGAAATATACCGACGCCCTTCACAAAAAAAAAAATAAATAAATAAAAAACAAAAAAACAACAACAAAAAAATCCATAAAGTAAAATCTATGCGTTGTTTCACAGAAAATTAATCAATTAATATTTTTTCACAATGTATTTATTTGTCTTGCAAGTAAGTAACAGACATACAGGTCCATTCGTCTATAGTCTGCTACGCCATAAAAAGAAAATGCGGTGTAAACCTGATCCCGAACTATAATGTTTGTCACTTCAGAGTGAAAATGGATTCAGCACATGACAGTGATTCCTTTTGGACCTAGGGTGTAAGGAGTTACGTGTTGATGCTGCCAGGACCAGATCTTGACTGAACCAAGACTCCATGCCAACAACCGTTTCTAGATAGACGTTTTCACATATCACATCGACCTGTCGAAGTTCAGCCATGGCCAATTCATTGATGTTGTGGAACTCCAGGCCAACTCCATGTCCGTACCCTGCGTGCAAAGATGTTCCAATTTGGGAAACACACTTGATAACAAAAAAATGCGCCATAGGGCTGGGTTCCTGGGAAATCTGTAGGTAGGCACAGGTTTTTGTAAACAATTTTCATTTCATGTGAGCTCTATCCATGGGACAGAGGCGCAAATAGGCCGGGACTTCTGAGAAGGAAACTGTTTTAATATGTTTAGCCCCCCAGTGCGGTATACCCCATGTACTGCAGTGGTAAGGATAGCACCGCTGTCGCAGTAGCATCTGCTGGTCTTGGCGATAACCCGCTTCTGAATAGTTCACATTTGAGGGCCACTCAATGCACATGGTGCTGTCACGTGTGACACCTTAAAGTACCTGTTTTGGTCAGCTGTTGGCTTTAGTAAAGCACTAACGGATTATTATTATCATCATTATCATTATCATCATCATCATTGTTATGAAAGCTTACTGTATTTCTCGTCATTAGGCAGGGTGGAATGTCTACTCAATTGAGTGAGGTAATTTTTCCAGGAAAATCGGATGTAGTATCTTGTTTCTGACAGCTTGGGTATCACTGCAATTTGGTATGAAGAGCGCTCTCTATGTTGTTTTACTCCACCAGGCTTTCCATCAACTGCGCCAGTGTAAAAGACCGTTAACAAATTACGTAATACTGTTTCCGCACTTTTTACATCCATTCACCCTCTTGAAAGGCCCTGTAACGTAGGCCAACCATTATTTTAACGACACAGCATGCTAACCATCCCTGTCATTTAACTAAACATTGAAAACAAAGGTTCAATAAGCCTCTTGAGGGGGCGTAATAATGAAAACAAGTGATTTTTTTAAAACGTTTTTTATATTTGTATATAGAATTTAGGCAGCCATTGACTCTTGTGTTCTCTGATCCTTTTTTTTATACCATCGAAGATTCAGATCATGACAGTGCCTTTGAATACGAAGGAAAGCTGTTGATCAAAATCAATTAAGAAACTGAATCTCAAGCATTTGTAGTAGACAAGGCATGTTGGGAAATGAAGGAACGTTTCATGCAAAACTAAAATCTGGAATCATTCTTTTGATTCACATGGAGTGCATAATGTCGGGACCAATAGAAGTAGAATATGAATTAATAGTTCAGGGACAGTTATGAGGAGGATGCTAATGATGCCAATCCATGACATCACACATGTCAATCATACTTGAGATATGTCTATCATCAACGATGTTCAGTTGTCAAAGAGAGCACCAATAAACCAAAAATGACGGAACCCTTTAGTTATGATAAGCAAATGTCAATCATAATTGACGCTTATCAATCATAAACGATCAGTTGTTGTCAAAGAGAGCGCCCATCAATCCAAAAACATGTGACGGAACTTTTTAATTACGATTAGCACATGTCGATAATACACGGTAGGTTTTGAGACATTTGAACCATCCCATCCACAGTATGATAAACAGACACCTACCTTTATTTTTTCATGTATGCTTCATCGAATCTGTGTTTATTTCCCCCATCAGCACATCTAGATTAGATGCAAATAGATGAAAAATTAGGCCAAACAAGGGTTGATCTCTTAATTTCATAGTGTAAATGTCCCACTTGGTACAAGTCTTGTCGGGGGCAAAATTAAAAAAAAAAAAAAAAAAAAAACACAGAGAGCCACTATGTCTCTGCGCTTACTTTATCTAATCAGCATAAATTATTCAAATCAACGACTGAATGGAAGGCTGCATAACTTTCTAACGAATTACCAAAATATATGTGTGAATATTTGCAAGTACTTCTTTCAAGGATTATGAATGCATTTCTTGGATCATTTTGACACTTAGTAGCTATTTTAGCCTTCAACACATGAATTCAATATGGCCGCTCTTTACAATCTTTTCTTCCGGCACTTTGTATAGCTTGAGACCCGTTTGAGTCAAGGGCTGTGTATTAAGCACCAAAATATATTATTTTGGGGTCGAAAACTCATTTCTGCCGTTGCATTTGTGATTCAAGGCGATTTTAAGGTGAAAGGTGCAAGTAAATCTTGATTGCTTCGAAGTTATGGCAATTATGGTTTGTAACTTATCGTGACGCGTGTTCTCCATGTTCCCTGGCGTAAAAACTGAGATCCACTATGTCCCATTATAACAAATCAGTAATATTTCTTATTTTCGAATGATTATCGTTTCATTGCCTCAATTGGCATACATTTAATTAGTAATTAAACTAATTAGTGTCAAAAAGGAAAAAAAAAACATATTCCAACGTTTTAATCATTTAGCATCAAACGTGATTCTTTTGCAGTGGGTCATTTTAGGGTGTGGAATGCATTTGATCTTAATATCCACAAACAAGATGGCTGTTAGCACCCTCATGAATTTAGATATATTAGTCTGCTGTGTTTTTCCAGAAGTGTGCAACCAACAGATTTCTTTACCGTGAATAAGTCTGCAGCTCTAGTCTATGTGCAGCCTACATTACTACTGCCTCGATTTTCCACTTCTGCCCATCTGTAGGACTATGTCTTCCAGCCACGCCATTCATGTGCAACCAGTTCCCACTAGCTTTTAGTGTTTATTGTGCAAGATCATGTACCTCCTAATCCCAGCTGTGCATAACAATGTAGACACAACCTGTCCAACAACGAAGCCGGTGCCCTCAACTGGGACAGAGCATCCATGACGACTGTTATTACATCATATGCCTCAAAATGTGACACCTTGCTTTATATCAGGAGCACTTGTTTTGTATCATTTTTGATGCGAAAGTTGTGTAACAGGTGATAGTATTCATGAATTTATTTCATCTACATTTGCAGCACCAAAAACAACTTTTTACGAAATCATGCATCCCAGGAGTTCCATCGCATCATGCAGGTTCAGTATGAGTAAAGTGTAGATTTTTATTTTGTCTTAGACTGTGAATAATTATTATCACCAAATTAATGCCAGAACCTCGTCCCCTGCCACCTAATCAATACAGATTGTTGCATAATACTGTTTCTAGCTTACACATGTCTACAGTAGTATATTCTGGGCAGCAAAATTAACATTAGACTATGGGGTTTTTTTTCAACTGACGTTGAAGAAATAAAGTACACTATCATTACTGATACACAATGCCCGGGAAAAAAGCAAGTGTACAACGGGAATCTTGTTTTTTTAGGATCATAATGGCTGGCAATTGCCAAAATAACGCTACAAATGTATTTTTGATCCTCGCATTGCCCAATTGTACCAATTCACACATTGCCTTCTGTGCCAAAGCTAATAACTTATGTACGTCTTTCTTATAGGTTCTAATAATCATAATCTATGCAAAGTAGAGGACTGTGAGCATTAAAAATGACTTTCTCTCATTAATGAAATGCACAGCGTCCCCGGCCCCCCACATTAGTACAAATTGTTGTATAATACATGTTTCTGGTTCATACATGTCTAAAGTGGTGCACTGTGCATCAGGGAAAAGAAAATATTCAGTGATCATCTTGCTTTTGAAAGTCACAATAGCCACGATTCGTCACCCCCCCCCCCCACACACACACACGCAATAAAAAGGATTCATGATCTTCAAATTAGCTGGTTTCGACTAGTTACGTGTTTCTTTCTGTTCTCTTGTTAACACGTCATGTACTTTTTGTTCTTTTGGGTGTTATTTAGCATAATATGTGCTAATTAGATGAGTCTGAGCATAAAGTCAAAGTGTCTTTATGGATTCTTATCTTTTATTTTGCCCCAAGGATCACCTGTACCAAGTGTGATATTTGCTGTATAAAATGCAGAGTACACTCTTTTTGCGTGTTCACTCAAAGATATGTGTGTATTGCACTGAAACGCATACCTTGGGGGTTTGTCGTTTAAAAATTTTCAGTATGAGTGGATTTTTTCAGGATTTTTACATACACTGTTCCCCTTGGAGTGGACTGCGAGCCACAAGTTAAAAAAATATTTGATGAGGCATGTTTTGTTGCCCATCCCCCGACAGGTCAAACGACACCAGCCTCTAATAGTCTGTGTAATCACTATATGCAAAATAAATGACTGGAGAGGAACACGAAATAACCACTATACTTTCTTAAAGAGGGCACAACGGGATCAAAACGGATATGGACTAAGGGTCAAAAGAACAATTATACACAGTTACAATGAAGGTAAATAAAGGTTTGCTTTCATAAAGGGAAGGTGCGCGACACACCCCTACCCCCTACACCCCTACCCCTCGTAGTCTCTATCCACCAAATTAGGTAAGTGTAGATGGTACTATATAAAACATAAGACCCGGACAAGTCTGCGAAAAGGAGGGACAACAGCGGGGACCGAAGGACATCGTGCAAACCTATAGTCCCCGCCAGGGGACTAATAGACATAAGAGCCTATTTGGCCTGGCCAGCCAAAGGCAAACAGTAAACACTTGTGATGAGATTGAAAAAATAGGTCATATAGTTAAGTGAAGGCATATTTCATCTTCCCACTCTCTGTCTGTGACGTTGTTCCACTTATGCTTATGTGGCGTCGTCACTCTATCTGTCCTCGTCTTGTGGCGTTCTTCCTTATAGTGAATTGTCTCTTAACCTGTGATACGTGACACCTCTTATTTAATCTTTTTCATGTGCAAGAGGGATTTACATAGGGCCTTGCCCTGTTTCCGAATTGTATCCTTACTGAAATGAAAATATGTTTAAACCAAGATCGGTTACTTTAAAAATAACAAAAATTAGCGTCCCATAATGGGAACTTTATAGCCCTACTCTTGTCATGCTGGAACAAACACTCTCCTCCCACACCCTGGAGAACGTTACCAATTAATTTGTTGGCTGCGTGTCAGTGTATGTGCCCAACCTTAAGAATGCGAAGGTCTTCTGATTGTCTCAATTCTAGAGATTTTTTTCAGTAAAAGAAAGCAAATAACAGAGAACAAAATATTCAATAATGAAACTGAGTGATCACACGACTTGGGAATGTATCAACTCAAATCTCTCTGTGCCTTTTTCACAACTACAACTTGAACAATGAACACGAATAAATGCTGCATTTGTATATAACTCATTTGTGCACGTCACCATTTGTACAGTACTAGACTTGTGCACTTAGTCACACATACATACAGGACCCATCTTTGTAAGAAAAATGTTTAATTTAATGCACATGCCAAAATTACGTGCGGTAGAAAAAAATTTAAGAATGAAGATCTCGTTCCCATCCCCACTTTTTCGGGACCTGGTAAGTTTATTTGGCCAATTCACATTTCACATCACACACAAAAATCTTTAAAATAATGCACATGCCAAAATTACGTGCGGTAGAAAAAAAATTAAGAATGAAGATCTCGTTCCCATCCCCACTTTTTCGGGACCTGGTAAGTTTATTTGGCCAATTCTCATTTCACATTTCACAACACACACACACACACACACACACACACACACACACACACACCACACCACACACGGTAGAATGAATCAACCTCTGTCTCCCAACCCAACCTTTTGAGAGCTGGTCTAAGTTTATTTAGGCAAATAAAATTTCTAGTTTAAACACACACACATGTGTTGTAACAGAACACTTGAAACATGGCTATATAAAATTAAGCATCTCCACCACTGCCGAAGAGACAAAACGCATTAGGGGATGTTACACATTGACTCCATGTCTGATTTTGAGAAGTGCATTGATCGATTACCCAAGTGAATGGCTAACCACTCAATTTATAGTTGATAGATCCTTGTATCTAAGTGCAGAAAAGCATCATCACTTAGTTCAAAGCCATAGTTTTTATTCATCTGCACTGTTGATTGCATTTGTTATATTAACTTAATATATTGTGCATCTCTTGCTATTGATTCACCATATTATGAGAGAAATAATAATAAATTGTCATGACATGTCTTGAACAATAGTAATAACATTTACCACATTGACCAGCATCGTGACTAAATTAAGTGAGATTTTCGTGTGTTTAAAAGGCTGTAATATAGATCTGAGCACATAATTTCAGCATAATCCACAGAAAAAAAAAATTATGATACACATCGATATACCACAGCAACTTTTGGTCTGACGCCATAGAGCCCTGAAAAGTTAGCCCAGCTAAAGACAAATGTTAAGTTAATGGTATGCGTTTTAACCTGGTACTTGGGTTTCAACAAGTGTTCTGTACTGAAAGTTAAAGAAGCTTGGCTAAGGATCGATCAGCCTGGTTTAGACATTTTCTCACTTTTAGTCAAAATGGATGTTTCTGAATCCTAGTGCTATCTGCGTATGCGTAGTTTGTAGCGTGCAGAATGACCAGTGTGCCTGTACAAGTGGTTTTGTACAAATGTATCTTTCTATATGAAAATTAGGCTTCACTTTCTGTCAACACTATCACGATTTAACTTCTGGACAGCAATGTCCAAACTGTGATAGAAAGCAGCGGTCGGCGGAAAGCAGCGGCACATATGCGATTAACAGAGCCTGCAGTTGACTGCTGCTATCTGCTGCTCCCTACTGCTGACCCGAGGCACCCCCAACCTGCCATCTGCAGCAGGCATCCACGTCGCCACTCTGATTGACCAAACGCCACTGTCTACTGCCAAAATTGACACTGCATCCAGAAAAAAACACAATACTGTAAAGAACTGAGGGCACGGTCAAGATGCAGCAAATCACATGCACATTTTATATTAGAATATAAACCTGTTCCACTTAATAAAAGAACAAATTAAGAACTCCTGGTTACCACGCTTGATGGCCACCCAATGCGCAAAACATTGATTTAGCAATAACGTCGATTGCGAAAGTCCCATCAATGTTTTTATGTCAACCTGACGGAGGATCTGTTGGAAGCTGTATGTTTCTGGGTGTCACCGCCCAAGGCTATTTTAATTGTCACGAGACCCTGAAATTTGTTCAGAGATCGTATGTTAATGTAATTTAAAACCTTCCCGACGATTGTAATTGAAAAGCATTTTTTACCTGTAATTGTATATAGTAACAACTTGGTTCTGGAATAGATTAGTTCAACCACCAAGCAGATTGGAACGTCATCCCATTATATGTGTGGAGGTCCATATGATAATATATGAGGACGGATCAAGACCAGAAATACGAAAAATTTATATAAATGTTTCACTTTGTACTACTATGGGGGCATTAACAATTTTGAATGCATGATCTTTACTAGGGAATATGTCAGTATAGTATTTTTAATTAGGTTCCAATCGGGAAGATAAAATAGGATATGTTCTTTTTGATTTTCCGTCGGTTCACTGTGTTGCTAGCATAAATTACTTAACGGTAAACGATGACCTACATAACAAACTAAACAGCTAGTAATAAAGAACATAAATAAAATTGTCATGGGTAAGGGCACTACAAATAATAAAAAGTAGATTACATATTTTAAAAAAAAACGTGAACCAAGTCTGCCGGTGGTACATAATGCATAATAAATAATATGTTATAAATAATTGAATGATTACATGATATATCTTGTTATTTGGGGTGGCTACATTATTTAGGACACATTTGATGTGATAAATATTACAATACTTAAGTGAAACTGTTTACTTGCAGTTAATTATACAGAGGGTTGCTTCATGTGGCCAAAAAAAAAAAAAACGAACAAGCATAGCAGAGTCAGATGCCGTCACTGAGTCAATTGTGTTTGTGATTGATCTTAAACGATCAAAGCTGAACTGCAGAGATTGTAGGCAATACATGGTCTGAATTGTTGCATATTTTCATATCAACATGAGCCGAAAATAACAATTTTTTTAGACTTTTCTGTACTCCTGTGGTAGACTTTACTGCCGTATACCCCGTTCTTCATGATCACCTGCTAACAATTTATGCCATTTTTTCGATATTCATAGTTGTTAGATGTGTTTTTATAATATTTCTTGACATAAAAGTAATGCGTGCGAGTAATATATATATATATATTATGATTATTATAATTGTTATTATTATTATCATTATATTGAACCTTACTCTTAACATTAATACACTGCCACTGGTAAATGTTATGGCATATCTCACTCTTTGTGTGGTAGAATGGCAAAAGGGTATATTAATTTTAATATTACACGAAGGACTGCCAATAACAACAGACAATTTACAATGCACTGATAAGTGCAAAATGAAAACGTTTCATAGCCAGTTACACAATACATGCATCATCCACATTTGAAAACAATGACCGTCACTCTTAATTCATATCTGCAAGGCTATTGAGTTTGTAGTACATGCTGTTCTTTATAAACCTGTGTAACAGTACCAATACACACTTTCTCGGATGTTTACTCTTTTTAGGGAAAGCACTGACGTGCATCACGCAAGAAAAGGCAAATCTACAAAGTTTTATTTCTTTTTTTAATTTGGTGTTCTTTGCAGAAAATTCATCATTCAATCATATGTATCTATCTTGAACATACGTGAAAAAATTATACTTACATCCATCTATAGTCCACTAGACTAAAAAAAATCATATGTGTGTCTGTTTAAAAGCTAAACTCCGACTGTAATGCTGCTTGGTTGGAAAGAAAAATTGATCCAGGGCGCGACCCTGATCTATTTTGACCAAGGGCATAAGGAGATATGTATTAATGGTACCAGGACCAGACTTCATCTGAACTAAGATTTAATGAATACGACTGTTTTGTAGATAGACGTATTCACATTTTACATCGACATTGTCGAAATGTAACCAACTCATTGTATCTTGTCAAAAGCAAGACCAGCAAGGAAACAAGCATCAATGTGTCCACAGGTCTGTGCTCCAGGAAAATCTGAAAGTAGGCTTGGAGTTCCATAAAAAGATTTACCTCCTTACAAGATCTACCCATGAGACAGTGGTGAAATTGTGCCTCGACTCCTGAAAAGAAAACTATTTCAAGCATGTGTATAGCCCCCAGTAGAATTATCCCTGTGCTACAGTGGCAAGGATAACATCGAGGTCAACGCTCCCTTTTGCCATTGTGATGCGGGCATCTGCTAGTCTTGGCAACCACTTGTTCGCTGTATACTCCACACTGTCCGGCTACTCAGCACATATGGTTCTGTGATGTGTAGCACCCTCAAATACCTGTTTTGTTCGTGCCACGCCTTTAGTATAGCATTATCATTATTATTATTATTATTATTATTATTATTATTATTATTATTATTATTATTATTATTTTTATTATTATTATTATTATTATTATTATTATTATTATTATTATTATTATTATTATTATTATTATTATCATTATCATTATCATCATTATCATTATTGTTGTTGTTGTTATTATTATTATCATTATTATTATTATTATTATTATTATTATTATTATTATCATTACTATTATTATTATTATTATTATTATTATTATTATTATTATTATTATTATTACTCTACTTATCGTTATTGGACAGGCTGGAAGGCTTACTCCATTGGAAGAGGTTATTTCTTGAGGATAATTAGATGTATGAACTTTATTCTGACTGTTGAGTTATCAGTACCGTTTGGTATGATGAGCGCACTCTGCATTGTCATGGTCCATCAGGTTTAACATTTTTTTGTATCAACTGCGCCAATGTAACGGGTTGTCCATAAATGACGTAGTACGGCTTCCAGCACTTCCTGCAACCACCACCGCTTTTGTTAAGTGATATAGCAATGGACCAAACATCCTATCATAATTATATCACAACATGCTAACCACTATCTTGATTTAAGTAAGTATTGAAAACAATCATTGATTAAGCTTAATACATATCAAAGAGAAATGATAGTGAAAACAAGTGAGCTGTTAAACTTTTTACATTTGTATGTAAAATTAATTCTGTTTTTGAATGCCGTTTCTTTCATCCTTTTTTGTGCTACTGAAGTTTCAAACCATGCTTAGAGTTAGAGTGGCCAAGCATACTCAGAAAAAAATGTTGACCAAAATCAATTAGAAAACTGAAACACAAATATTTTTCGGAGATGTGATATGTTGGTACATAAAATGTTTCATGCCAAATTTAAATCGGGAATCGTCCTTTTAATTCACATGGAACGAATAATGTCCAAAAGGTACAGGTAAAATCGCACAACTTCCTCGCCTTACTACACGCAAAGTTGAATATTCTTTCGCTAAAACAGAAATAAATGACAAATTTAAATTGCCTTGCTTACTCTTGGATAACATCATGCTTCGACAAATGGTGCTTACTGTAAATAATAAAATAAACTATATGTCATTCGAAATATTTATGTCCCTTCTTTAAATTTTAGAACTATATTTTATAAATAATACATTTATCTCGCTTTTATCCCATGCTAAATGTTTTTCTTAGGTTTAACTGCTGGAGTCAGTTGCGATTTATATCTACTCGTTGAAGTTAATCTTAGAACGCATACAAAACGCGTAAAATATTAAAATTTTGATCACGGATTTTTATATACTCTTAGGGCTGAAATAAAGATTAACACGACCAGACCAAGAACTTAATACTGCAGATCATATTCGGGGTAAGATGAGCTACATGAAAACCTGTCAGGTCTGGTCAGCGTTTCATAATACTTATCATCAGACTGAGAAAAACAATCAATGTGCTCTTCATAATATCCAATTTAGCGTCACAAGACTGGACATCGATACCCCAAATCCCGTCGCGCTGGACCAAACACTCTCCCTCCCTATACCCACCCTTTAGAACGTTGCAAAATTTCAGAAAAACCCCTGTGCATAACCTAAGGTTTGTGTAGATCCCTCTGTCTCAATTCTTCTAAATTTTCGCCAATGATGTAGAAAACAAAAACAAAGTGGAATCAAAAGTGATTCTGAGTGATCACATAATGCTGCGAAAGTATCAACCTAAATCTTTCTCTGTTTTGTTCCAGCTGCAACTTAAAATAATAAACCCTGGATAAATGGTGCTAAAGTTTGTGCACGTCACAATTTGCACTGTACACAAAACTACTTTCACAAACACATACATAGAGGATCCATATTTGTGAATATAATGGCAACTTTAATCTATATACATGCCAAAGAGTAATATGAAAATAACCAGCGTGAGCAGCATAATGGCTAATTTATGTTCGGGATGGTTCAACACTATCATCATTTTTCAATTACCACATACAGTACGCAAGGAAGGGGGTGGGGTTAAATGGGTCTGTACAGTTTCATAGAATACGGAAAATGATTGTCAATTTTGAGCCTGCTTTGTGCAATGTTGCTATGATCTTTTGGGAAAATCATTATTTTTAAAGGACTAATGGGGGGGGGGGAATGAAATTTAGTACCCTTAGTACTAATCCAAAAATAGTGATAATGGAGAACCATCCCTAACATTATCATGCGTTTATAAGGCTGTTCTTTTCATCCCTACACATACTTTGAGCGCAATACACGAAAACCTAAATTATAGCTGTATGCAAGGGCAACATAGTGGTGCCTCGACACAGGGTGGTGAAAATTTAACCCAATTTACAGATACATGTAAAAGATTTTAGATATCATTAAAAGATAGCCTGTTATTGTGAAAATACTGTGTTTTCAGCATGCTGTAGCTTCTGTTTAAATAAAGTTAGCAAAGTCAGGTTTGCTGCAATGCAGAGTTGCTTCATTGGTGGTCATGTAGGTGCACGGTCTTCCAGGTCAAGTGGGAACTTTATGGAGGGGAAGGACAATGATGTGGCCCTGGCAAAAACACAGTTCATACAGATGTATAAATCTAACATCCAGGTGTGGTTTCGTATTTCAATTATCACAAATTAACGAGCTTGGAATTATCTGACCAAAATACATCCATGTTTTTCCGACATTTTTATATGTTAAATGCCATTCACGGAATTTTAAAATACCAAAATGCTTATTTTTTAGACTGTAAAATGCTAATATGAAAAATAGAAGGATTTATAACTGTGGTCTGTGGCCTATTAGGGCTAACTCTGTATGTATTGGGACTCACATGGTCATGTTGTTATTCTATTATTGTCCGTCAAGCAAGTTAAAAATAGGAAGTCAGCACTTTTTGACAGCTGCCTGGACAATTTTTATTGATCCTATCAACTTTTACATGGATGGAGCATGCAAGATATGATCCTGGGATTGTAGATCACAAGGCAAATGGTCTGGGCTATGGTTTTTGTGTACCTCAGGCCAGCTTATGAAAGGAGAAAAACAGTTTTACACCCACAGATTGGCTGTGAATATCAAGTTTAACAGTCTCAATATTAAAAAAATTCATGAAGTATCACATTTATGTCACAAATCATTATGCATAGACATGTCGCACCTATCGTTGGAACCACACTGCATAAATAATAACAGGATTCACAGCAAGACAATTAACAAGTGCACAGGCCAGGCCTCCTTTGCTGACTGCTTGGTAGATAGATAGCTTCCATGGCCCTTTGTATTTAGCGATACCTCACAGGTACCAGACAGGTAATCATATGTCTATGAGAAATTAACAATGCTAATATGATATGAATAGATTATGCTAATCGCATTAATATGAAACTTGGTAACCCTCTGTTTCAAACTTTTACTTTTGTGGCATTGTCTTGTAGGCCTATAGCCTCCATTCATATGATGAGCTGTTGGCACAAAGTCATGTCAAAGTGATTTTGGACATACCAGAAAAATGCGCATTGTGTGTCAATAGAGCTGTACAAATCTTAGGTAAAATGTAAATTGCTTTGTGTTTTTGGTTGTGTTTTTGTTTCCCCCCACCCCCACCCCGTTTATTTTTTATTTTTTTTATTTTTTTTTTTTTTGCATACAAAAGTTTGTCATATATGTGCGTCATTTGACTGGGGTAAATCATTTAGAATCGGGCAAGCTGACTTTGTTGAGCTGTTGAGTTCATCAGCATATTATTTTCACATTAATGAATCGATTCATATCCATGAATATGGATGACAGCACTTATGAACTGCAGATTTTATAACTTTTACCAAGTTAGTAAACATAGGTGGCAAAACATTTGAACTTCGACATACAACCACATTCAATAACTAGAATTTCAGAAAGTGAAACAAGGTAAACAAAATGTTATCTTCCAATAAACACTTGCCTGAAAACAATTATGCCTGATAATTGGATTGATAATTGGATTCTTATCATTTAAAATCAGAGCACTTGTGAATACAAATATGTATTTATGATATTGGAGTAACTGTACAAACTTTTGTCATTTTCTTTCTAATGTTAGCGCTTACATCAGGAACCATGTCAATAAACCACAACTTATGCAGTCTACTGCAGAAAAAAGGCATAACACTATTGGTTTGTGGGAGCTGGATCACCCAACTGCCCTCCTAATGTTCAAACAATGGGCGTGTTAAAATTCCATAATTTTAGTACCTAAAACATAATTTGCTGAATATTTCTGCTCTAATTTGTGACCTAATGGTCTTACACTTTAACGGCTCAATAATGTGTAAACACTGAAAGTATTCCATTATCTGCCATAATTCAGATTATATCAGGAAAATACTGCCATAATGACTGGTATTAGGTGCTGACTTGGTGTAACTGATACTCCCCGTACCCCCCATTCATGTCTCAGCAGTGATAGCTGTCATATGTTTTGTACACAAATGTTACTAATCTTTCCATGAATAGTAAAAAAATCACCAAATTATCCTAAAAATTGATATAAATTTGGCAATATATTCAAAATTTGGTTAAAACTAAGGGGGGGGCATTTTCATTTGATCTTTCATTGTAAGGGCAGGACATGCAGGGAAGTGATTATGGGTTTGCATGATAGCCCATTGTGCATCGTATTCATATTGAACAGAAAAGAATTGATTCGATGCGATTGTATAATTTTCCTCAAAATTTTAATTAATTATTTTATTTGTCATAAAAACAGATTTTTCAGATCTAAAGGTTCCAGGCAAAAAGGTTACATTTTCCTTAATATTGAAGTTTGTTCAAGTTAATGCAAATCCTTTGCAGAAAACAATGTGTGACAAGTTTTAAACTTTTTGATAAGTCTATTAGGTTACGGACCACAGTTGTGATTGGCTTGTTGCGCATCCCAATGGAGATAGTCCGTAGTTATGAAAATGCTGTGTTTTCAGCCTGCTGTAGTTTCTATTTACATATAGTTAGCAAAGTCAGGTTTGCCGCAACGCAGAGTTGCTTCATTGGTGGTCTTATAGGTGCACTGTCTTCCAGGGCAGGTGGGAACTTTATGGTGGGGATATCAATGATGTGACCCTTGCAGGAGCACAGTTCATACACATGTATAAATCTGACATCCAGGTGTGGTTTCATATTTCAATTATCACAAATTAACGAGCTTGGAATTATCTGACCAAAATACATCCATGTTTTTCCGACATTTTTATCTGTTAAATGCCATTCACGGAATTTTAAAATACCAAAATGCTTATTTTTTTAGACCGAAAAATGCTAATATGAAAAATAGAAGGATTTATAACTGTGGTCTGTGGCCTATTAGGGCTAACTCTGTATGTATTGGGACTCACATGGTCATGTTGTTATACTATTATTGTCCGTCAAGCAAGTTGAAAATAGGAAGTCAGCACTTTTTGACAGCTGCCTGGACAATTTTTATTGATCCTATCAACTTTTACATGGATGGAGCATGCAAGATATGGTCCTGGGACTGTAGATCACAAGGCAAATGGTCTGGGCTATGGTATTGTGTACCTCAGGCCAGCTTATGAAAGGAGAAAAACAGTTTTACACCCACAGATTGGCTGTGAATATCAAGTTTAACAGTCTCAATATTAAAAAAATTCATGAAGTATCACATTTATGTCACAAATCATTATGTATAGACATGTTGCACCTATCGGTGGAACCACAATGCATAAATAATAACAGGATTCACAGCAAGACAATTAACAAGTGCACAGGCCAGGCCTCCTTTGCTGACTGCTTGGTAGATAGATAGCTTCCATGGCCCTTTGTATTTAGCGATACCTCACAGGTACCAGACAGATAATCATATGTCTATGAGAAATTAACAATGCTAATATGATATGAATAGATTATGCTAATCGCATAATATGAAACTTAGTAACCCTCTGTTTCAAACTTTTAATTTTGTGCCATTGTCATTGTTGGCCTATAGCCTCCATTCATATAATGAACTGTTTGTACAAAGTCATGTCAAAGTGATTTTGGGCATACCAGAAAAAATGCGCATTGTGTGTCAGTAGAGCTGTACAAATTTTAGGTAAAATGTAAATTGCTTTGTTTTTTTTTTTTTTTTTTTTTTTTTTTTTTTTTGTTTTTTGTTTTTTTTTTTTTTTTTGTTTCGCCCCAACCCCCACCCCTTTTCTTTTTTCTTCTTCTTCTTTTTTTTTGCATACAAAAGTTTGTCATATATGTGTGTCATTTGACTGGGGTAAATCATTTAAAATCGGGCATGCTGACTTTGTTGAGCTGTTAAGTTCATCAGCATATTATTTTCACATAAATGAATCAATTCATATCCATGAATATGGATGACAGCACTTATGAACTGCAGATTTTATAACTTTTACCAAGCTAATACACATAGGTGGCAAAACATTTGAAATTTGACATACAACCACATATAATAACTAGAATTTCAGAAAGTGAAACAAGGTAAACAAAATACAATCTACCACTTACCATTTGAGCCCAAATTCTCGGAACAAATTTGGTTTGAATCACAACCACAGCTCTGCACACGAAACTACTAAAAGCAGTACCTGTCCTTTAGGCTTTTTTTGTGTCTGTAAGCTATTCACGATTTTCTATACATTTCTTGTCAACAAAAATATCAGGGTTTCAAGTAAGTGTGCATTTGAATGCTTGACGGATGCACTCGATACTTCAAATGTTTCTGATGACAGATGCAATAGTCAATTCAAACTTTTGTGATGAAAGACGGTTTAAATAAAAGGAATTCAATTAATTCGTATATAAATTTCAGTAAATAATACGAAAAAGATGCATCTTGCATTTTTTATTATAGCTTTTTGTTTTGGATGTTTGACTAACATACCTTTCTACTTTTGCATTGTGTTCAATGGTGTATAATAAATCATCTGCAAGAGAAACTTCCTTTTCCTGAACGAGATGCCGTTTTCATCCGTTCAAATTCCCATCCTTGTTTCATTCCTTTCATAAAACTTTTTAATTCTTTCAGCAAGTTATATTAACTTATATATGTTTAGTAGTTGGGTGGAAGGTCAAGCTAGATTTCTTTTTTTTATGCATTCATGCTCCTGTTTTTATTAAATGAGCGGGTACTTGAAAGGTTTTTTTTTATATTTTTGGTTTGGTGATAGTTATAAAGCAGATACAATGTTATGTTACAAAGTAGATACTAATATTTGGAAGCTAATACAAGAAAGAGAGATTGACCATTTAGAATTATATTTGTATCATTAGTGCATCTGATCGTTTGCAACATGTGTACATGCATATAAATATCGATGCTTTTTTCTCCTTCTCGTGTGTGGATAGATGGAGCCCATTGCCGTTCTGTCAATGTAGATTGTGCTCTGTCTTTGTAGCTCTTGCCATACCTTCACAGGCGGATGATCTATGCAATAAAGATATTGATGACACGAATATATATTACTGTAGGGCTGAATACACAAACAATCCAGAGCTCTTGGTTGTATTTTCAGTCAAATACACACATATGTACAACTTAACTTTTCAAATCCTGGTTCATCCCAGACAAAAATATAGAGTATATGACACCTTTCTATAACAAAATACTAAATAAGTAAGTCAGTAATAAATCAATCAATCAATCAATCAATCAATAAATAAATAGATAAATAAATAAATGAATGAATGAATGAATGAATAAATAAATAAATTAATAAATAAATAAATAAATAAATAAATAAATAAATAAATAAATAAATAAATAAATAAATAAATAAATAAATAAATAAATAAATAAATATTGAATGAGTGAGAGCGTAAGGCAGGGACAAAGCCAGTGAACAAACAAGAGGATGGCTCACATAATTTAAGTCGACTACCCAATAGACATTTCACATTCATTCTATTCTCAATTTTGACACAAATTCTTATTTACGTTGTGTCAAACTTACTGCTGCCGGTAATAAAGAAATTATTAAAGTGAATGCCTATAAATATGTTTGGAATCGGTACAGTTAATAGTTTGTTGGTAAATGATTACCTATTATTACTTTACGTGCTGATGTCAGTATACTAAATATAGGTTTTAGATAAAATACAGTTAAACTGCACCAATTCAGCTGTCAATGGAAAAAAAAATGGACTAATATTTTGGGTTTGATGAATTCCTTGTAAGAGCATGGAACGATTTTGAGGGGACAGCACATCATGCACTGGCTGGTGTCTGTGATACAGACATAAGCAGAGCTTGTATGTTTACACCCATATGTTTTCGTAATTCACGGAATATCTGCACTTGAGAATGGCGTGGATTCGTCTTGGAAACCACCAGTGTGAATGTCCTGTAAATGTGAACAGCAGATCTTGCTGTGCAAACCGTGGTAAAGCAATTGAGCCCCTCATTTCATAATCTACACAGGGAATGTTCCAACCACTCTAATACCTGAAATGTGTGAATATTGCATCCGATTCCCCGCCTAAATTATCGATAGTCATATGTCTTTGCAAGTATGCATTTGGAAACATTGGACCCGGCATTTCAAGTGCTTTCGAGAAAAAGACTTTGTGGCACACAGCCTTTTTGGCTTTACAAAAAAAAAAAAAAAAAAAGCAAAACAAATTGATGCATTTTTCCTCCAGCTCCTTGAGAAAAGAGAGTGGAATCTAAGTTGCAAACACGATATCCAGCGCAAGTTCAGAAACACAAGGTCAAATTGTTCACAGATATGTTTGGTCGATGTATTAGGCACAGCAGTAGGGGAAATCAAAGAAAAAAGTAAATCTGGAGCCATGTAATTCACCAATTTATACATCAAAGTAAATTTACAAAATTTACGCCATTTCGCGCAAATTTGCTTCTCTTGTTATTAGTATATAACCCTGTCAGAATATCAACATTAAAACAAGTTTTAATTTTAAAATGGCAAGGATATTACAATGTGTTGAATTTTATGTGTGGTGTTATTGCAATAGCAGAGTTGTGCAGGCATGAACCTGTCTTGTCCTATAACTGCCGCTGATGAAGAACCTGAGAGAGAACAACCTTGAACACGAATGGATAGAAATTCAGGTACATAATGGTGATGTGTCGGTCTCATGACTGAGCTCTGTGGCCTCCCAAAATCCACCAATTCGCTCTTATTTCAGGCAGCAGTCAACGAAGAGGCCTTAAAGAAAATAAAACCCTACCCCAATTTTTTTAGTGTTTAGTCCATGGAATTGCAGTTTTGGTTATTTAAATCCACATATTGCCATGTCCTTGCACATGGCCAAGCCTCACAATATCGTTTTTCAAAAAACAACGGAAGGAATATTGTTTATTCAGCTGTGGCGATGTACTTTTCACAGACCTGTGCATGCAATACAGTTGGTTCTGCTGTTTAATTTGCATCTGCCAACCATTTGCATCTGCCAACCATTTGCATCTGCCAACCATTTGCAACTTATGTGCAAAACGTGTACGTCACCTTAGGAATGACATTTAACCCCCTCCCCGTGATCTATAAAAATATTTGGCGGAATATGAATACGTGCATTGTCTGAAACACGGAATACAAAAGAACTAAGCTTCCTTGATGTAGACCCTTGGACACAAATTTTGACGGAACAGTGTTGGTTCAATTGTTCTCAGTATACCGCATTTATCATTTCCACATATGTAGAAAAAACCTTTTCCATGTTAAAGGAAATCAAAATGAAAATAATATGTAGTTAGTGGTTGATATACCTTCAGTATTTTCGACAAAGGTGAATATATCTATTAAACACTTGTTTATGTTCTGTGGCATTTATGAATATTATTTTGAATTTGGTGATTTAATGTTGATCAGAAATGAAACAAACCCGTATTATTAATACTGCCAAATTGTGCACAAATGGGCATTGTTTATCTTGCAAAAGCCAATTTACGTCTGCATCACTTACCTACTCTGACAGGTGAAAAGTGAATCAGAATTCTGCACTTCTATGTTCTGGAAACTCTGGAAAAGAATTTTTAATGCAACAGGTATTCGGCAGTAGAATTATACCATTGGCAGAACTGCCGCAAGACCAAAGTATGATTTTTGTCTAAAGATAGTTTGTGAAGGCGTTGCTCTGGTCGTGCCTCCACTCTGGTCTGCATAGTATTCGATCTGCCTACTGCTTGTGCCAATCCAGAACGAGGCCAAACTGAGAGTGAGGCTCAGTTTATTTCAATGTAAAAACAAATTTTCCTTGACAGTTTTCTTTTCATAAGGGATGCTTTTCCATCCCTGCCTCACGATAACGTCAGTTCCTGTAGAACAAAACAAACCCATACGGCATGTAGCTTTTAGTTCCAAGGATGCATAATTTACATTATTTCGCACATGTACATAATTTGACCTACTAAATTAAGGTCCAGGTTGAAGTGCAATGAATAGAATGACAGAATGGACAATAGATAGGGATACTTATGAGCTCCTTGGCAGAGCTCGTACATGGAATAAAACTAACTACTTCACACACACAACAGATAAAAGGCAACTAAGGGAGATGGAGTCCAAGTTTTAATGATTTCGAACAACCTTGTTCTTATACAGACTATACGTGACTCAAGCAATGTACCCTAGAATCAGTGATACTAAAGACTGTGCTGATTTCAAAACTACAAGAAGCATCAGTGAACAAGTCCAAACATGAATCACTTACCCCTGCACCTTCCAGAATAAAAATAAAGTAAAATTAAAAAATTGCCATTAAATTGCTCTTGAAATCATTTTCATGCTTAATTCAGCACGAGCCCCCAAGATGAGGCAAACTCTATGTCAAGGTGTTTTTTTGCCCTTAGATAAGTTAATTCTAGCATCGTAGCGAAGCTTGGTCTCGTGTCATTTACCTCTGGATGCTGCATTCCAGATGTTAAGTTAAGTTAAGACTTCTCTTTGGTTTGATCACCACAGTGTCAACTCTTAAAACGATTGGAAAAGCCGTTATTAAGGAATTCACAGGGGGCTTTCTGGATACCCCTCTAGCACCTACAGCAGAGCCTCGGCCTCGACTGTAATAATTGGCACTTTTGTGACCAGCTCCATGCCATCTGTTGCTGCATTGGTCGCTGGAGGCCAAATGTCGGCGTTTTCCTGCACAGTTGGGCTAGTTATGCGAAAAATGACATGGTGTTTGGTCACAGCAGCTGCACGAACCTGTCTAAATTGCTTGTCGTATATCTATCAGCAAGAATTGTTAGCTTTGGCCACATGTTTTGTGGTTTCAATATACTTCACAACGGACAGGGTCGCTTGCAAATATTCTTTTACATCTACTGCAGTGTAAATGAGATAAAACTTGTTACCAGCTGTAGAAATTCTGATTCTCGCACGAAGAGACACGTCCTGTTCAAATCAACATAACTGTTGAAAAAATTTTAGCTTTCAGGCTGACATCTGTGCAAAGTTCAAGCATCTCTCTACAAAAGTGCATGGGCAAACCCTGAAAGGACAAGGGACTTTTTTTTCTAGCCAGCCAGAAAACCCATAAACATAATGCCCCCCCCCCCTCCCGTGTCGGACCCATAAAGTTGCAGAAAAACTTTGAACGAAGAAATGCTGATAAGACGATTGAGATTCTATGTTCTATATGCTTTGAAGCACTTTTCAAGAAAAATGTAACTTTTTGCATTGGTACAGCACATAATATGTGATTTACATCTCTAGAATGGCTTCAAAAACCCCAACATTTGAAGTCTAATTTGCATACATGTAATGGTGTCCACTTCATATCCTCCAGTAAATTTGGTATCAGTATATCCCTGGATATATATTACCTTCATCATTTAACATTTACCCCCATTTTCGGTAATTTGGCAACTGCAGCAAACAACATCAACAAGTAGAGGTATATATATATATTGCCAAATAGATGAAAATTTTTTACATATAATTATAATAATAATGATGTTAATCAAATAATTTTTTTAAAGCTTTATGCAAATAAATTTTTTAAAGCTTTATGCAAATAAATTTTTTAAAGCTTTATGCCGATTGAAAGAGTAAGGTTAGTGCTACCTTTTGATGAAATTTGAAGTGCCTATGTTCAAAATTAAGGCAGATATTAAAAAATTAGTGAAAACTAGTCATTTTCCACAAAAATAGAGGTTGCCATAGAAACGGGCGTGTAAACATACCAAAAACGCTTTTCGGACTCCACAACTTACTTTTCTGTAAAGAGGTGACATGTGTGCACATTTTGATATAAGTTGTGTTTTGTTATACCTTTGGTTGGGGTTGCACCTATTTTAAGGGCACTTTTGAAGCATTTGCCGCTAGCCTATTAACTACTGCTTCGAGATCCCTAATACCTTTTTGGAAATCACTGCATTCTACCTGCGGGAAATGGTATTTACCTGTTGCTGTCATATTTGGATACATAAAGCAGTTTCAGCGATTCACATACCTCCTTGGCATAGAAAGTCCACAAGGACATTAATTCCCATTATAAATTGCACTTCATAGATTGTGAATGCAAGAATGACCCACTGCCAAGGTGTCTGAACCTGTTGCCGTAGTAATAAGTGAGCCATTAACGAATGCTACAAGGAGGAAAAGGTGCCAGTAAGTAAACAACTGTACAAAAGTCTTCATACCAAATGGCGTGAATCAACCAATATCAAAAATATCGAAATCTAAACTCAAAAAGTGTGAAATTTTGTGCAACTAACAAACGTGCTGAACTATCTCCGATTGGGACATAAGTCTACTGCGAAATACTTTTTTGGACATGGCACACATCTAAAACTGAATGTTAAAGTGCGGTGGAAATCGACCAGAGGTCACAATTTTACACTTCATCTGATTGGCCCACCAGGATCATAAGACCGGAATTGCAGGAAGATTTGCCACGACTTTTATTCGCCATATATCACCAACTTTATACAAAAGTTGCATCGGTCTGTTGGTACATATTCACAATCAAATAGACTTAATTGCTGTCAAACGTTGAAACAGGCGATATGAGCAGTACAATTCTTGGTCCCTCTTTTTCACAGGTTTGAAAATCGCCATGCATGCAGCCCATATCTTTGATATGCCAGTCTCTGGCGACTGTTAATTTTAAACGGTAACCAAGCATGCTGCATTTGGATGGGCTAATGCGATCAGTTTTAGACTCCAGATTCTGTATATATAACAAGAATTAACATCATTTCATCTTAACTTGGAGGACTGAACGGTATTTACAAAACATAAGCCCCTTACACTCAATTGGTCAGCCTAATATATTCATGTGGTAAGCCTATGGGTATATGTCGACGTTTTTACATTCAACTTAACAGAGCTTAGCAGAATTTTCTTATATCTTATCTGAGGAGATGTTAACAGTTCTGATTTAACCTTGATAATTGAAACGAATTTGCTGAGTGCAGAAAAAGAAGAAAGGTTTCTGAGGATTCAGTTAGGTGTTAAGATACATTTACCTTGGTAAAACAGTAAAAAGTGTACATATAAATCCATCTTTTGAAATTATAATTATAAATGGTACTAACATGCACGAAAATGCAAAATTTATGCCAGGTATAATTTACTTAATCAATAAACATTGTGTATCTGCCCATAGACCCTGTTTTCTGGTTTAAAAGTATGAAATTTGTATTCGGTGTATGGAAGTATTACCCTCGCTCTACATAATAGCTCAATTTCAACTACATATGCTCCTTTCAGTCAGTGTTTGGTGTCATTCTAATGCATCTATGTATGAAATATCTTCTTGCTTTGTCAAGTTGATACCAGCTGCTGTTTAACATCGTAATCAATACTCCAGCTGTCATTCACATGTTCTAAATTTCTACGCCTAAATGGTATGATCACTCATAGGTAAAATTACTGGTAAATGAAGTGCGCATTTATCAAAGTGCTAAGTTAAATTATTTGTTGTATGGTGTATTAAACCTGTCCTCGTGGCAACACAAATAAAAACATGTAAGCTTCTGTGAATAATGTAATGTGGCACGCAAAGTTTTTTTTCTGGAGGAAACGTATGCATTCTGCCTAAAGAATTATTTTAAGTTATTCAAACTAACGTTAATTGTGCTCGTGAAAAAATTGCACATCTGTACATCATAAGTTACAAATGAAACAGCATATTTTACGTTTATATGAGAACACTGTTGTATAGCGTACATTTAGGATGAACATCAAATATAAATATTACTGTGAATGTGTTACACACAGACACACAGACACACACACACACACACACATAAATATATATATATATATATATATATATATATATATATATTTATATATATATATATATATATATATAATATATATATATATATATATATATATATATATATATCACGACACAAACCAAATTAAAGGTTGATACCATTCAAGATATGTCATGCTTGTTTTTTATAGGCACCTCATCAGTTAACAATACTGAATACCTAAATTTTACGTTGGCATTATTACCAAAATAAGGGGTCCTTCAGAACATGTTTGGTGTTGTTGCATAGGTATCTGTGTTAGATATAGTCCATATACAAAACATGTAGGTTTTACATTAAGAATGTCCCTGATTTTACTCATTTATATATGACTTGAATAATTGCAGGGCAATGCTAAAATAAATCCTTTTAACGCAATGACATCATGTTAAGAAACTTGCAATAAGTGAAACGGAAATACCATATTAAGAAACTTGCAATAGATTAAATGGAAATGATTCTTACTAAGTGATGATAGATCATGGGATATATAAAGTTCAATACATGGGAAACATTTTGAGAGCGTCCGGAGAGATAACTACAGCAAAATTTAATTTTGAGATACTCGCCTCAAATTTGCAATGTCAAAACAGAAAGCACATGACAAAACATTTTACATTGTAATCCCAGGGCACTGTTGCGAACACATATAGTACCAATGTGACTTTACAGTTATGTATGTGTGTATGTATGTATGTATGTATGTATGTATGTATGTATGTATGTATGTATGTATGTAAGTATGTATGTATGTATGTATGTATGTATGTATGTATGTATGTATGTATGTATGTATGTATGTATGTATGCACGCATGTATTTGTGTATACATTCATGCTTTGGGAAAATAATGTCCGCAGCAATACTTTAATCAAGTACTCTTCCACTCCATGGATGGTCAATAGTCCAGTGTTTTCCTGCCAGTGGAAAACTTGTTTTGCTCACTTGCTAGTGAGTGCATTTGTCACATACTTGCAGGTATTTATACATTAAGGCATGCTGTTCGACGGTAATACAATCGATTGACATTCGCGTTTGGAGCTGAGCTAAGTTAAGCACGAATCAGTTTAAAATACAATATCACATGTGGAGAGCGGTCGATATTGAAATAAAAACAGTGATAGCTATTGTATGGGGAAAATCCAAAACACCTGCAAGATTACGTCTTGTAATCAAAAGGCAGAGTGATCCGACTGAAGTCTGTATACATGTGTAGTTTGAAGTCCCGTTGTATTAGCCAGTGTTTTGGCTGTTTAAGTAGTCCAGGGTAAATAAATAAATTTAAATGGCATCAACCAGGCGCTTTTAAATGGATGGACAAGGTATGATACTAAAACATTTGGGAAAGTCCTGTCAGTATCGAAGGACGTTTATATATGCTAGTAACTTAATATTATAAAAGGTTATTTGTGCTAGAATCACCATCAAATGCAATCTGCAAGCCACACTCAAGAAGTTGAGTTGCTTAAAAGATGTTTCTTCTGTCAGCCAGGTATCATGCATAATTCAGTTTATGCATATTCACCTCCTTCGCATTTTGATACGTGTTCTTGTTATTGGTAAAATATCGCTTTACAGTTATACCATTTTTTCACATAACCTAACATGTTCAAGAATGTATCTTTTATTCTAGGTAATGTGACGACTATACACTTGTGCTTCTTTTGAATGTATATCCACCGCGTTTCAAAGAATGATGCCAGCAACTGAATTTTGCATTTTTTTTACCTTGTAGTCCACCCGTAGCTCTTCGAATACATTAACAAAATGGTATTCTCAATATTATGCAGTAACCGCCTGTGAAATCTTATATAGGGCCGTTTGCCTACTCATAAGTGTTATCTCTGACTTTAACAAGGGCGTTCGATTGTTGAAAGTATATGCACCATTTTTGCAAAGGACTGAATACATCCATAAGTGCAAGTTATCATCTTAAAATACACTAAAAGTCACACAGTGTGTCTGACAATACTTATTATATTCATTGTTTATAGTAATGAAGAAGTAAAAAGAAATCAGTAAATGGCACTATATACATCTGCGTTTCTAATATCATAACCTGTTACCTTTCAAAAAATGGAAATCTTGATGGATGATTACACTGGTCAGACGGCCTGATTCAATCCTTGAAAAAGCCTACGATGTGGGCTCCTACAAAACTTCGAATATTGATTTCGCCTTTTGAAAAACATCTTGTAAGTGGTAAGTCAAGTATTTGCTAATTTGTTTAGCTATCTATTTACACATGTTAAGCGTAGTTACATTTAACCATCACGACGCGCACTATGACATAGATACATAGATTTGCATGTGTTAAGGAGAACGAAAGGACTATTAGGTTTCGTTGAGGTACATACAGAGTGCGTGGGAGGGTACCATGTGCTTTAGGTAAAGTGAAGATTTGACCATACCTTTCAGATAATGAATATCCATACTGCTGATATTAGGTAGACATTCGGTGTACTGGTGAAAATATCCTTCCAGCTATTATGCACTCAATTTTATGTTCTTAATCATCTGATGCTGCATTTTGGTGTCCAGTTCATTTATTTAGTTTTCAGTGCCTACATTCGGTGGCTAATATGACAAAGCATGTACGTCCAAAGCACTAGGTACTTTGTGTGGATGCTTTTTTTCTTTCTTTTTTTTGTTTTCTTTGATTTTTAATTCTTCTTTTTTTGTTTGGTTTTTTTTTTGGTGTTTTTCTCTGTTTTTTTTTTTTTTTTTTGTGTGTGTGTGTTTCTTGTTGATGAATCACGTTTGCTCAAAATATCGAATTTAAGCACGAAGACTTTTAATTGACCAGCTACACTATAAAAGCAAATTTCCGAGTTGAACTCCACATTTTGCTCTCTATCTGAGGGGTTATGAAGAAATACTGCTCTCAATTGTTTAAAATTATGGTACTAAGTAGTTACAATACGTCAAAGGATTAAATTCCGGATGTGCCGAGGTACACGCACCATTCACTCAAATTTTCTAATAAATCAAAATGTCTATTTTCATGTCGTAGATAAACTGCACTTCGGCCACATTTTCAAACCAAAATAAATTGCTTCTAGCCCTTTCATTTGGAAACAGTGCTACATACATTGTATATTGAATTAGATGCGGTCGTTTCAAATCTAAGAGGTCGATAATTTTCCCGTATTTGCGATACCACTAACTGCTTAGTAGTCCCGTATAGCCGAAGAATAAGTCTTTCTTTGTTGAACATTTACCTTTACTGGTTTTCCACTTCTATCATTGACCCAGTATATGCTTTCTCCATGTACACGTATCCTCCCGAGCTTAAATGTGTGTTACACCTGCACTGTGTGATCGTTCTTTTACTCAAGAGGGATGAAAATAGGGCGTCACCATCTTTCCAGGACCTGGTGCCACGTAATTATATTATAATTAAACTTGTATTTTGAGGTGAACAAAAATATATTCGATTCAAATTAAACACTATTAAACAGCCAACACAATATGAATCTGGTGGTGGAAGATGTACCGAGTGTATTTCTTCTGTCATCCAGGGATGATTCAGGAAAAAAACTCTTCCCTCTGTTGCCGCCTGAGAAGAACAGCTAGAACTAGCAAGCACTTCCCCTTTAAATCCATTGAACTGCCACTGCAAGGAAAAAAGAGGGGCTGAAAGGTCATTGTTTTGACCAAGAGTGGTACCCGGTACCCCTCGCAATGCAACCTATAACATTAATGATCCAGCCTCGGCAAATTATCATTATCATTCTTGTTTGAAGTGTTTTGAGAACTGAAAACAGTCCATGAACTGAAAGTCCAAATTGAATGTGCCCCTGTATAAGGGCTGTGGCCATAGGTGATGTCTTTTGACAAGTTAAACAATATACCTTGGCACACATGCTGGAAACGGACTTCATCGACCACAGCATGTAAACGCCCCACTAAGGAGAAACATACATTACACGTATGTGTGTGATACAAAATTGCACAACATGCCTGGGGCATTTTGCTGCGATTAAAGTCCGATTTCATTTAATTGCATTAAGGTAAAATTGTCAATCGTGAAATGACACATATTATATTGTGCGCGCGATAAACTAAAGCATGATCCTATTTGGAAAACGTATCGAAAAGCATATTCTAAGAAAACTTAATAAATATGGAAATTTGTATTCAAATATATTACCGTTTTGTTTAGATTTATGATAGGTAAAGCTATAGCCACTTTCTGGAAAAAAAGAATAATTATTTAACAATTGGAGAAAAGATCTATTTTGGGCGTTCTTATATATCAAACGAGACGAAGTAACTGTAGGCAAATGCAAAGATAGCTTCCTATCACTACTTGCTGGAACCTTTGCTGAAGAAGCTATTACCCCTGCTTCTTGTGACAGAAAAATATACACCATCAACACAATGATACATCACTTGTACTAGGAATTGACATGTGTGCTGAGTGTTGATAACACACTTCACATTGTACAGAAACATATTTGTATACATTTTTTTTGCGGGGGGGGGGGGGGCTTAACTTAAAAAATCTTCTTCTCAGAAACTGCTCACCCAATTGCTTTATATCACGGAGTCACATTCCGAAGGACTTTAGGTTCTTAATTTGTTGACCAGGTGGTGCTGTAGTTTATTTTCTTAATATTTTATTTTTTTTTTAAATTTGTTTGTTATATTTTGGATTTCTTTTACAAAACTGTCACTCAGATTAAATGTCAAGTCAATGTAACTTGGTGGGGTTCTACCAGGTTTGTTCAAATGGTCATGCTCCAGTGATTTTTGGATTATTTATCAAATTAGTTTGGATTTTCTGGCAAATTTTAGGTAAATCTTCTTTTCCCAAACTGCTGATCTGATTGCTTTGGTATCCAACAGGAATATATCTAGAGACTCCTAGTTTTTTTTTAAATTTTGTTCACCAGGTGGCGCTGCAATTATATTTCTTTTTTTTATTTTTATTTTTTTGTGTGATTTCGCTATTAAGTTGAAACTTTCTTGATATATTCCTTGTGCAAGGTCAAACAAAGTTACTGACTAGGTGGCATTGCCATGGATTTCTGATTTTTAACGATTTTTTTTAATTTGGGTGCTTATCGCTTAATACACCTTTCCTATTGATAACGATGTACTGCTAAGTCACTGGACATTCTAATGCTGATTCAGATTTTGAACTCCGAAGTTACCGTCAGTCAGCTTGACCTCGGACTTGGTTGTAATTTACCTTGGGCGAGTCCTTGGCAAGTTTTACTAAATGGGCACGCTGCAGTAATTGCTGTTTTTTAACCCTTCTTTTTATGACTTTTTTTCTTGATGGGTGGGAGGTATCTTTAAAAATGTTTTCAAAGAAACGGTTAACATGGATATATCTTGTAATGGTTATAACTTGAATAATTTTGACCAGGTTTTTTTATAAATGTTTTCCTATTGTCTGCAAGTGGTCATGCTCCAGTGTTTTTTCTTTTCTATTTTTAATTTTTGTTCTTTTCAGGACAACCGACATGAAATTCACTGTTCACTCTATAAAGTAGGAACTATTTTGAGTTAGGACCTATGACGTTGCACACGTTTATTTTTCTCTATGCAGGATGAACTTGACCTTATTTCTGAAGTCACAGTGCAACATACATTTACTATAACTTAAGAAGTACTTGGACCTTGATGTTGCACATGTTAATGTTCTTCAATAGAGGTGGGATTTACTTAGCACATAGGTGACGTTGATCCAATTCCAAGTTCACGAAACCACAAGTGTGATGAATCTTTGGGTCAGCTGAGCATGGACTGTTCACACAACGCTTTTATTGAAGTTTCTTTTATCATGAAATGTGCAATTAGTATAAAAGAAGTACTGAGTTTCGACACTGTGGTATATAGCGATGACTACAATAAACATGGTATTCAAGCATACCTGCCTCTATTGAACCATTCTTTTTAGCAATGGGGATTTGGTACAGTTGGAATGTGCATTGCCCATTTTCGGCTGGGGTTTTTTGGTGCCAAAGGTTGCTGCTTGAGACCCGGCCGTTCCATTGTCACAAAACGTATATTTTTTCGTTTGCCCCTTTGATGATGGTGGACTACCATATGTACAGTCCCCGATCTGGGGCAACTGCAAACACCGTACTTCATTTGTACTGGAACAAATACAGTTAATTGGGCTGTGTCGATTATGGTATTGAAGCATCCCTGCCTCCATGGAACCATTCTTTTTGGGAATGGGGATTTGGTACATTTGGTATTAGCGTTTCCCATTTGTTTGGTGCCGACGCTAGCTATTTCGATACTCAGCCCTGCGGTGGTCACAAAACACATAATATTTTCTTTTTCGACACACTCATTTGCTATGGGACTGATTTTGTGTCCAGTCATCCAAAACATGAAGACACCGTGCTATATAAATAGACTGGAACAGACATGCTTTTCAGGCTTCTGCCAGGAGATCCAGATAGTGGACAAGGGCTACCCTGGCATCGGCAGACATTTCTCGCAAAGAATCCTGATGACACTGTTTCATAAAATAATGGAATGCATATTCGCTACTCTATACAATGACATGTAATAGAACCATAAGACTTGACTGTGACAATCATAAGATAGACTTGCCACCGACAAAATGCCAGTCCGTGGTCAAAACGCACTGGCGTAAGGCCAGTGGTTCCATAAAGAATAACAACTGTACAAGTATTAAGTTCTGTTCTTATCTATCATTATTTGCGGTTTGTAGGTCAACCCCAGGTATGTGCCAGCATATGTAGTTGGAATGTCGGCAGTTATCATGCCGGAAACCGCATGATTCAGGACATTCATATCACTCAGGACATCCTGAAATGCTTGGAAAAGTGACAATTCACTTGATTACGTTCATTTAAAAAAAAAACAAAAAACTTTTTGTTGTTTACTTTGACGCATTGATACCTTCCTATAAGTCCATTACATTCATTAATATCCAGTAACTATATTGAAATGATAGTATCTTTATTGTCAAGTAAAAAACTTGGCCATGGTGGAATTATTAGTTGTGGAACATAATTTTTTCTCCTTTTTGTGCTTCTTTTGTTCTTTTCTTGTTTCTTTCTTTAATGCTTCTTTTCCCTCTTTTTTTTCATGTTGCTCCCTTTACTACACTTTTAACCACGGACCGGCCACTCTGGTACATATTTTCTGGACCACTAAGTCATTATTGATGTACATAAAGTCAGTTGAATTCATGTGATGGTGCATCATGCTGGACTTTTTACCACTGCATGGGTCATGCCATTTTAGCCCCTGGCCTGCACTTTCTGACATCTGTATGCACTTGACATTTATAAGTTACTATGTTATTGTTGGTAAATCAAACACTTGTTCAAAAACTTACCCAGATATATTCTTCATCATGACATCATGCTGTAAATACGTAACTAAAATACTTTCAAATTTGATGAACTATGTTGCTTCGACTCTGATCATTTTAAGGCTTGTGACATTTTGGTTGATTGATGTCTGTCTAAATTCCTTGTTGCTAATTTGTTACAAGATTATTATTAAGAAACATGGTTGAACTTATTTCATTTCAATAGAATTGTTGTATATGTGGCATACTTTATATATGCCTACAAATTATGTACTGAACTGCAATTTTGAACACATTTAATGTACATCAGTTGGTCTTTTTAATCAAAAAGGGCAGCACATTTATTCTGGACCTTTCAATCCTGCTCAGATATTTTTTTCTTCCTTGTTTCCCTTGTGTTTTTTTTCCTGCCCGTTCTAATACGACAATGCACAGCTGGCTGTTCTTCTGAATACGTCAATATAGAACTACAATCTTGAGATCTTGGATATAGATATGTGTGATGATGTTGTGAAGGAAATGGCCGAATTTAGCCTCATGTCTTCTTAGGATTAGTGACTATTAATGCAGTTTCTCTCACCCATGTCAGGTCATTATCCATAGCTAGCACTCGTGCGACCAAAAACAGTCACCACATCAACTATGTGATATTGCACGTTGTCTCCGATGTGATCATTGTTGTTGTTCGGAGGGGAGAATGAACTGTGGATAAATTACCTGGGTCAGCATTACCTGATATGTCAAATAATATAGCATTATGCAATGTTGTTAGTTGCAGAATCATATGTATGTGCACTAACCTAATGCTCACTCTCATTCAACGTCGTTATGATGTGGATCATTTTGATATGCCGTTTTTGCATCCTTTATTACCCATTTTACAAAAGGGCCAGTATTTGACCACATGTTATCTTTTTGCTTTTTAACATATGTGACCCGCTTGGTATTTTATAGCATACGTTTTACAGCCCTCTACCTCGTCTTGCATATGTTCTGAAAAACCTAGCTCGTCACATTTGTTGATCGAGACATGGCGGTCGTAAGAGCATGCAGAGATTATCTGTGAATATGTACACTACAAATTGTGGAAGAAAATGTTTATTATTATTGAACCCCAACGTGGTACGTCGACTGTGTCCTTCTATCAATTTGTTTTGCAATATTTGCTAGCAGTGTTTGTATTTTCATGGTGAATCTTCTTGTAATTTGCAAACATCAGACATGCTTCAATCGGGATCACTTATTAAATCCTAAAAATACTGAAAATAATTCATATTAGTGTACATTACATAACAGGAAATGGTGCAGCCAGGCATAAATTTACCCGTGTTTGTCATAGGCGGTTACACTGTCAAATAAACTTGACTTCTGGGTTGTGAATGTACTTGAAGATGACCTATACACACAAGATATTTTATGACATTGGACAGCCATGATTTAAGCACATACACAATTCAGAATATATTTTGATAGTCCTGAAAATTTTAATTGATCTATATCGTGTCATGCATGTGTGCTAGCAAATGATCATAATTGTTACTGTTGTTTGTGTATCATGTAATCAAAAGGTTGTCTTTGATCTTATTTGTCCCTTCCATTCGTTTACTGGTATATTTGTTTACATATAGCGCCCTCACATCACTACCTTCATTGAACCATTCTTTTTTAAGAATGGGGATTTGGTCGAGTGGATATGTGCCTTTTCCATTTCAGCTAGGCGACTGGTGCCAAAGGCTGCAGGTGGGAGTCCCGCTCATTCCAAACATTAAATATAGACAGAATAAGTGCTGCTATTGTTTAGTGGGGCACGAGTCTGAACTCACAACATCGGCTTTGGCTGCCAGTAAACACTAGCGGTGTGATTTGTGTCTGAACAGTCATCATTTGTGTGAGTGTTTTAAAAGTATATTCTGCCTACAGCCCATTGAGAGATGTCGAAGCTACCACGTCGATTTTACGTTTTTAATCAAGTGGTAAATCACCATGCCATTTGCATTGTGATGGTTTATCGACAATTGACCACTCGACATATTGAAATCACCAAAATAGACAAAACTGGACATAATGTGCACAACCCTGGCATAAGAGATGGCCAGCTTTCTGGGCATCTCTTATGACAGTGTTGAGCACATTATCGGCAAGGAGTTGGGAATGACAAAAGTTTCTGGAAGATGGGTGCCAAAGCTCTTGACATGGGATCAAAAACGCTTCAGATTTTTGTCTTCCCGTGACAATTTATGCCGTTTTGATGATTTTTTGTCCCGATTTATAAGCATGGGTGAGACGTGGATTGATTACTTTGAACCAGACACCAAACTTCAGTTTAAACAATGGAAGCATCCGGTTTCACCACCCCATAAAAATCCAAGTCGGTTCCTTGTGATGGAAAGCTGATGACTTGAGTTTTTGTGGATTCCGGGGTATTCTGTTTGACTATCTCAAAAAAGGCCAGACTACCAATGGAAGATATGCTGACCTACAGAGACAGTTGCGTGAAGCTATCAAAACTAAGTCATGGATAATGATCACTAACATGCCCTGTCCCACCAAGATAATACTCCTGTTCACAAATCGGTGGTTGCCATGTCAGTGATCCAAGATGGTGGCCTCAAACTCATTAACCACCTGCCTTATTCAGCCAATTTAGCCCGGTCAGACTAAAATGAAAAAGGAAATTGCCGGTCGCCATTTTCCTAGTAAAGACGGCGCTTTTTTGGATGTGAATGACTTTTTTTAGGGTACTTTAAGAAAATTTCTTCCTGACTGGCATCTAGGCCTTGTAGCATCGCTGGCGAAAGTGTGTAACCATAAAAGGGGATGATGAACAGAAATAAAAGGAAAACGATCGCTTTTTTGCTTGTCTTTACAGCTAGGCTTAGAATTTTCAGCCGGTCCTGATAAATAAGGGTGAGATTGTCTCACAAAACACACATGTGTTTAGGTTGAAAGCCCACAAACAATATTTATCATAACGTAAAGCATATTCAACTGAAACGTATACACTAAGCACACAAAGAGTGTCTCGACCTTTGAAATCACAGCACGGTGTAAACCCAATCCAACAACATATGTAGAGGAGTATAAAGCATTAAATATGTAACAGCCTGTTAACTGTGATGCAGTAACACTGCACCAGTTGAAAATGTAGAAAACAATGACATTTTAAAGTCTAGCGCAACAATGGCATGGACAAAAATGACATCGATACTTAGACTAGTACAACTAATTTATACTATAGATGCAAAGTTCGCGACTTTGAAACATAGAAAACCTGGCACGGCTGTGATGCCCTGGAGAACCTTTGACAAACTGTACTGGAACAATGAATAAAATAACGTGAAACACATGTCTATAAAATATACCGTAAGGTTCCTTTATGATGTATTTGCAATTTGAAATCTTATGAACAAAGTTAGCCAGAAAACGTATGATTCTATTATTCATAATTCAACGTGACCAATGCAAAGCCAGAGTAAAATGCCACAAGCCACAATAAATCTTTGGACGCGTTTTCAATATTTATACATCATCACAAAATAAAGAGTACATTTGATGTAAACGGAAATTGGTATATAGCTCCCAAGCTCAATGATAACTCGTAGAGTGTCAGCATGATGAAATATAAGCAAAAGAAGCAAAAGCGAAGCTATTTGATCAGCAAAGCACATATTATAAATGATACGTGAATATAATATATGTAACACATTAGGACAAATGTTACTGGAACTTCGAACATTTACATCAGAACTATACAGATCACTATTTACTTTGTTAATCACCACGCCATTAAAAAAAAAAAAAACGAAAAAAAACTTTACATAGACCACACAAAGTTGCGGTTGAGTAGCAAAACTGAGGACGATTTTATATCAGGGTGGTAGTTATTCGCACATGTCAATAGAAATGACAATATATTTATCGGCGTGCAAACTAGTACATGAATTCCAGGCACAAGAAAGGTATGTCAAGTAGAAGTCCAATATAATGCACATAGCAAGGGAGAAGCGTTGGTTTGTGATCACCGGTAACAACGAAAAGGGGTTGGTTGATGATCCCCAGTACACTATAATCCATTTTAACATGAATCACACGATGGCTATGATGGCATGGATACGTAAAATTAAGACACAGTTTTGTCACTATCGTAAGAGCTACACACATACTGTGTCACGATATACATGAAACAAATTGCGAACCAGAAAGGAAGCCATATTAAATGAATACACAATCATACTATTGTTATATTAGATAGTAAAACCATTTATAAACTTTATTCTGCGTCAGTTTTATTCAAGACCACAAAATGATAACAGTTTGTGATATAAAAAGTATCCTGATGAAACTAATATAGTAAGTCGTAACATGTTTACTGATGGTTAGGACACTTAGAGAATAACCTTCTTCTTTTGGCGGCAATGTGCCGCAACAGGCGGTGAAAGAAGATGTCGCCCCAGGCACCCCCAGGCAACTCTTGTCTAACACTGAAGCTTCAGTGTCACAATAAAGGTACATTAACCAAGGTGGCACGCACGAAAAATACTTCAAACAGTTAAGTATAACGATCTCATAGCATTGGATTAACTCAATAATTTTGTTGTGCCTTAAAACTAAATGAAACGTGCTGTACATTATGAACACACATGTTCATCATAAAACATATTGTGCCAATGGGAAATATTGCCAAGGAATTATGTTCAAGTTGTGTAGATCAGTGGATGCTAATAAAATTTCATAAATAAGTCTTTGAATCTTATGTGAGGTCAGGACCCCATAAAGATTCTTTTGTTGGGGGGCCTTGCGTTCGTTTTTGTTTGCTAATACATTAAAGAAACATGTCTGTACCTGGCTTGACATTATGTCTGCTGTAGCAAACATTAAATATTTAAGGGTAAACTGTGACAAAATCCAACAGGAAAAGATTTTCAAATCAGTTGAAAACATTGCAGATTTAAGAAGGGGGTTCATGAAATAGTGCCACTAAAATCTGTAGGATCTGAGACTATTGATTCCATTGTGGTCACCTGGGTCAGCCAATGGGCGGATCAAAAACAAACGTAGTAATATATCAAGTCAACCTGCTGCTACACCATTCAGGTATCTCATAATGGGGGATTGATATGATGGGTTTAACGAATGTTAACCCGGACTTACGTGCATTCTATTTATATACATACCTTTGTCTAAACCACAGAGGTGGTCCACTTTCTTCATATGTCATCTTGAACTGAGTTGTGGACCTATGTCACGTTATGTCATAGTTTAGGTGTTGAAGTGTAAATATTGCACTGAAAAGATAAATCTGAACCAGCAAACAGGGTGATATATAAAATGAACATGTCTGGTACAAATGGTGTTGTTTTTGCAAATTATAGATATTGAACACTCATATTACTAAGGGGGTTTGGCAACACCCAGTTTTTGTTATTTTCATATATATATATGCATTTATGTGTGAGTGTGTGTGCAAAACCCCAACGCTTTTATTTTATTTTAGTCTTGTTGATAGGCTGTTAACATAAATTAGCACATGGAGACTTACATTTTCCCATTCGGCATATCGCCATCTTCCTTCGGCTTGGGATTATATCAAAGCGTATGAAAAGCTGATAATCGGGTATCCAATGCTATTTTTGCTCCTTTTTAATTTATTTTTTTACTTAACCCTTTTTATCTTACCCCATGCATTTTTACTTGCATTTTTTAGTTTGCTGGGAATTGCGCCTGTATTTTACTACAATTTGTATGTAAGCATACCCATTCTCCAAGTTTTGTGGGCTGAATGAAATAGTGTCTTTTTTTATCATTTGTTTGGTCTCAATGTGGAGTGCCTTCTTAGGTACAAACTCATTTTATGAAGATCAAAATGTCAACAATCGTATCAAGTAATTATAATGTATGAATGTTACATAACGAGAACTGCGCCTGTCCACTGTTTGTATTAAATCCCAAAGGGTTTAAAGTTTTAAGGGTGATGGTGATGTAAATTATCACTTATCGAAAATTCACCCATTTCGTAGTTAGGGTCTGTGCATAAAGATAACGGTCTGCTAAGCCACACTGGGGTAATTTAAGAGTTATCGTGTTCCGCAGGGGCGTAACAACTCATGCAATTTCATGCCATCATTGTTTTCTAAACTTTCGACTCCAAATGATACAGACAGTAACACAAAACTTTTTAAAATGATTTTATAATTCAGTAAGTGTCTTGTACAGGTTCTTTTTAATACACATAGTTTATTGTATTGTATATGTACATCTATTAGTTCTTTGGGAGGATGTGGTGTTCCTTAACAGGGTCTCTTTGTTTGTTTAAAGGCTGCACACATCAGTAGCTGGTGTGACCACCACGCTTCTTCAATCAAGCCAGGTCCCATTTTGGCATAATGTCGGGTAGCTTGGGTATATGGAACTGGGGAATTTGGTTGCACTGGTCAATGAGTCATTGTGCTGGTTGGTTCAGGGTGGCCATAAGTACGTCGTACTCGGCCCTGACTTGACGGCCGAGCACGTCCCCATCTTGGTATTTATTATGCGAGTCCCAAGTGGTCTTGTAAGTTTGGACAAAAATGGCTCATAATTGGGGGGGGGGGGGGGGGGGGGGAGCGCGGATGAATATGATATGTCAATAATTGTTAGTCCATCTACCTTTCAACATGTTAGTAAGCTGTGTAGCTTTGTTGTATTTCCATAGCATAAAACGTTGATATTTTCAAGCTGTAATAGATCAGAAGAAATTCCATTATCGGGTTCGTGCATCAACTGTTTTACCAAGATGTTATACCAAAAAGCTCAATCAATTTATACAGCTATAAACAGTAAAATAATACATAGACTACTTCAGCAACATAGGGACACTAAGAAATAATGAGCATGCAAAATTAAATTTCTGTCAGCAAAATGACCACTAACCTGCAAACGTAATTCAGGAAACGTTCAATGTAAAGCATGTTATGTGAAATCTGTAGAATATCAATTGGATATCTGCTTCCCCCATTTGTCAGCTGATCAAGGCAGGTTAATGCTCAAGAGATACTTGTCTGGAGTCTGCATGAATTGACCCTGTAAAATTTATCCGGCATCATTACAGGGGGTTTAACGTTAATGACATGAAAATATCTTACCTGCTAATAGGCATTCCTCCTTCATATATTAATTGGTAGCCATGGTTTAGTTTCAGACCTTTGTAAGTGGCGCTACTTATGTGTATTTTAGTAGCTACAAAAATACTCATTTACTTAATGCTGTATTAGAACAATTGATTGGTTCTACCGAGAGTATCCAAGAGCTGTATGGTTACGTTTACAAATTTGTGGGTCTTTTTGCAATTTTATTTTTTTCTTCAGAATGTTTTCCCACTTTACAAGTGATTAAAGAACATGGGGAAGTAGCTGCTGTACACGACAGGGTATCTGGACATTTCATGGTGAAGGGCTGATATATCCGAGCAAAGGTCAAAACCCCCTGCCACAGGTAATTGCAAGTGATAGGACACCTATTTTAACACTTCATGCCATAGCAGCGCAAAGTAAATTTGTAGCAGAAATATTCTTGATGGGGGATACGAACCAAATGGTTTGTTACGAGCATTTGAAGCTGCTCCAAAAATAATACACAAAGGAGTAGAGCTGGTAGATGCATCTCAAGAGATCTTTCACGGTACTTGGATGATGAAAACGTACGCCTGCGTAATCGCACGGTGCATTGCGTTGATGACTGATGATAGCGATGCAAAGCTAAGAGCTAGGCGGAGAGAATAATCTCAATCCTACCATTAATACACACACAGAAATGTATGAAAGTGCCTGTGTGTAAAATGGGTTATACCAATATCGCATTAAAAAAGATGATATAAGCTATTTGAAGTCAAGTTCATGAGAAAAAAATATAATCAAAACGTGGTAGGCCTCCAAAATTGGTTGTCGTAAATGATGGGCCTATTCCGTACTTTTTTCATCCTGTACCTGTGGTTGTACCACGTCAGAAAGGAACGCAGTGACGAGTACGTAGTTGGATGGGTTGACCTACGTACTACGATACTACTTTCTTTCCATGCAGCCTGCCCTATGTTCTTAGACGCTTTGATTTGAACAAAAGGGTCATAATATTTATTTATGTATTGGTTTATTTATTTATCTCTTTATTTATTTATTTATTTGTTTATTTATTTATTTATTTACTTATTTACTTATTTAATTTATTTTATATTTTAAGATCTGATGGTAGCAAACATTCTAGCTTTTTCATTAAATACCATGTGGTATTTACTGATGAAGCTAGCTAACAGCAAGGACAGGAACGCACTAGTATTAACTTATTAATCCTAGTTAATCACTTTGATACTTAGTTAAAAGTCTGTGTTTAGCCTGTAGTTTGCTTGTTAAACATTGAAGACAGAATTAACGGATGTCCCATATGATACGACACTTTCTGGCTCTAGTTTTATGTTTTGCACGTCATAAAAGTATCAGTGAAGCGCGGGTAACATTCAAAGAACCCACACATCATTTACATTGATTGGACTTAAATGTAAGCGTCGGGCCCCCTGGGTAATTATAAACTACTCCCAGGCCCGGCGCCTTGTTTCCGGTGTTGCTTTAGCCCATTTCTCTCTGGGCTACGACTGTTGGCGACAAATGAAGAAATGGCGTTGGCCTGGGAGTTTCCAAAATGTCTTGAAATGTTTGCAGGGGTTCTCAATTTTCTTGCCTTGGTCGCAATGTCACTCTGTTGTGTCGCTAGAATTTTGAACATGTAAAAACGAAAAGAAAAAAAGTGTGGCAGGAATTTTGGTCTGAAAATAGTCACAGAATCGTCACGGGTGTCTCTAACACGTCTGGGACCCAGAACCATTTAGCTGCAGTGCCTTAAAAAGTACAAAAGATGTGAGACAAATTTGTGAGGGATTCCTGACCTATGAAACTAAACTGTGATTGACTGGAGACAAAAGGGATAATATTAAATCCAAAGCGCGAAACAGGTGCAAACTGGCAAACTTACGAGTAACTTGCAAATTAATTGCAAAAAAACTACATGCCTTTGCACGACATTGGCGCCGCAATATCACAACTGTTGCAAAACAGTCGCAAATGTAAAAAAACGCAATTTTGTGATGCATTTGTCGTGCTAAATTCCTGCGAACTTTGCGCGAATTTTGCGCAAATTTGGCCCAACATTCAAGCAATATGTATGCAAGCTCCTGGAAAATTTTGGCCTACATTTCGCCAGAAGTTCGTGCGATATTCATGCAGCATTTCTGAGACATACGCAAACCTGTCAAATAGCAGTTCAGTGTGATTTCCAATGGAAATTGTCGCAAAATGGCTTACTTTCTCGCAAGTGTGTGTGTCGAGCTGTCGCAGCCCTACGGCCTTTAAGGCAATGTCACGGTGTCCAGCAGCGTCACATGCAGGCCTTATGTATGCAGGGTATGTATATATGTGAAGGGTTCTCGTTGCCACATTGCTATAACTGATGGTATCAGTCCGAACGTGTGTCCTGAAAAACATTGCAAAATCCCGAACACTTCTTGCGGACTCAATCCGTTTAGAGAACATGTCATTTGTGAAGATTAACACTACTCCACGTTCAATGGTGGAGTGTCATCACCCATTGTACATACATGTAATAGTGTACCATTATCAACCTGGAAAATGCAGACAAGGAATTTCTCACTCACATAAAGTAAAGTAAAGACCAATTTGTATTTTTATGCTTTAGAATAACAGTTTAAGACTGCACACAACTCCGTTTTATCAAAATTGACGTCGGGACATGGTCCCATTTTTTTCTATGCTAAGGTTTGAACCGTTTAGTATTGGATGTGAGAATGTAACAAAATCTAATATACACAATGATGGAACAAAATGAAATAAGGCCTGCGTACGAGATATGGAATATACTTAAACGTGTTTGTGGTTCATGTAGCGGCCCAGCCTGATATAAGCAAAAATTACAATGGCATCTCTGCACAACGAAAAGGCCAGGTACATTGAAGTGTTGTGACAAATATCCATTTTTGACGCTACGAAGAAGGAGTAAGTTAGTAACGGTTAACGTCAATTGCGGTTAACTGTTAGTCTGCACGTGTGAAATTCCACCAAGTAATGGTTCACATAACCCTGCCAGGGTTGAAATCTTGAGTTTGAAACAAAAGAGGTTCTGCCTTCTGATAGAAATGACAACTAAAATGCGAGTAGGGGGTATCGAAATAATTAGTTATGGTATACAGGTCACAGTTGCTGAAACATGCGTGGCAAACCTGTCCCGAAATGAATTTCTACACACTAGCTAGGAGTGACACTTTGCCGTCGAGACAAATTGAATGGCTTTATCACACTTACATGTTACAAGGTATTTCCCAACCCACTTCATGCAACAAAAGTAAAATCCGAAAGGCATTTTTGTCCTTTTACAGAATATTTAGCCATCAAATGAGCCAACGCAAGGAACCGTCCACCAAATACATAACACAATTGTCAGCACTTTTTTACACTTACCCATCATTTCCTTATAATAATCTGTAACGCTGGACCGACCAATAATTACGGCATAGTATGCCAACAACGGTCTGCATTCACCCAAATGTGAAAAGTAAAGATATATTAAGCATCGTAAGAAATAAGAGTTATATTAATGAAGACAATTATTTCATTTATGTTAATATATAGAAATGACTTCATCATTGACCCTGGTGTTATTTAACCATTCCTATGCCGCTTGAGTTTCAGACAAAGTCTGCAGGCCTCGTTGGCTCCCTTCGGGCGCCAATGCCCAGCGCCCGCCGAGCAAACCTTATGAATCATTCTAAGTGCTTATGCTTAAATTCTAGAACTATATCCTTATGACTAGTACTTTCATCCACTCTAAATTCCGTCCTTAATTTGATTTTCATTATAAAATGCCGGATTACGATGAGATTAATTGCTACTCAAACATCGTCCATATACAAACACGTGCCCTGAGTATAAGGTAGTTCGTAACGGCCACAAGGCATAAGGATTGCGCAGTTCTTCAAACTGTAACTACCCTTCTGAATTTTCCACAATGATAGAAAAAGAATATAAAGAAATATAATCAAATCAATCATGATACTGTGTGATCACATGCCCTTGAAAGACGTATGAGCCAAAATCTGTCTCTGTGTTATGCCAAACTCCAACTTGAAAACTGAACCCTAGTTAAATGGCGCTGTATATAGGCCTCCATAAAAGGGATTGCACATCGCGAATGTACTACAAGAAAGGTACAATTACTCATAGATACATACGGAACCCATATCTGTCAGCGTAACCTCAAATTATATAAATTATATGTGCTTCTTGACTACGGAGCGGCCGTGGTAAAAAAAACAAAAATGCACAGAATGCTTAAAATATTCGCCTGTCGATGCACAAGGGCAACATTCTTGTCCGCGATATTAGCCAATGTAATGATCAACCTATACATATATATATATATATATATATATATATATATATATATATATATATATATATATATGGTTGAACATCCGCATTTTCGCCTGGGACAACGGTATTAACAAATCATTCTGGGTGTTCATTCTCTGACAGCAGCAACACGATTATCAATAGTGTAATGACATGACATAATTCTCTCTTGTTTTGTCAACAACTTGTAATCATTAGCACACATCTACAAAGGCGATAAGTGCGCTTGAATCGGTAATAAGTTCGGTGCACTTAAGCCAGAATACCCAGAGTGGCTGTGTATACAGATCATCATATGGTTTTCTGTGTTTATTTTCACCAACGATATAGCGATAGCTAAGGAGTGCAGTAACTCGATATCACACGAGTTGGTAAAATCAATAAACACAGAAAACGCTTTTGATATATATTTTTTTATCCTGCGGCTGCTCTCTCAACTGGATTGTAATGAGACTGGATAATAATAAGGAACTCGTTAATACACATGTCAGAAACAGAAGCAGACATGACAAACGATAACTTTCTGCCTTGCTGCTCTGCCACTGATGCCCCCTAGTGGCAGAATCAGACACGTTCTCTCGTGCACAGAAAAACATATCAGCGCGGAAGCATCGTAATCGTTCATTTAAATATAGTAGCAATTCACATTTTTAAATATATAGAAAATCTGTATGTATACGGAGTATAAAATGCCCTATTGTTGCACCAAAATACTCTCAACCACAAAATAAAACTGGATGACGGCCTCAGTCTGCATCAACCGGTGTCAGCGTTTTTCATGTTACGCCCGTCATAACGTTTATGATGAAAGCAAAGTAACTGCTCTGAAGAGAATGTTGCATATCTGAAAAAGAAATTGCAATAACGCTGCTTGTAAACATGGTAGACCCTCATGTACACATCTTGCGCGCAAACTTTAAGTTAAGTCATGCGCACGTGATGTGACCTGAGGCCTACCAATGATACTGACCATAATTGGTTACTGAGTCACTGTGTATAACGGTCAGCGATCACATTTATATTCAATTCAGGTGGTCCGGACAAAGCTTTTATTGTTTAGTGACAGAAAACTGTTCAGCCCTATCAAATGACCGCAAGCATCTTTTAAGAAATCTAAAAAAATATAAAACCTTTCAATTACTCCGGGCCTCAGATACAATTAAAAACCGACACTTCTGTGAGAATTCTCAAAGTAGGGCGATGCAAAGGGAGGTATAACCTTTATTTAGGCATTGATTTTTTTGCCCTATTTTGGGACAATCACGTTATTGTATTTGTGTTTTTTTTTGTCCCGAACCACTTCCTAGTAGTCATTACCCTATTCCGCAGTCGGAGCTCTCCATAAGCTAAGCTGTCCCTGTCTAACCTATAAACATATGGACGTACTATTGTCCATATTGCACACATTCCTTTGTACAATTTTGACATACGCTGTTTTACCCCAAATTAATTAAATGGTCTCAAGCAGGTAACTACTCAGAGCATGTTTCGGAGCCTATAATGTGTTTCCTGGAGAAGGCTTTTTCAAGTCTTTTCTTGCATTGATATGTTCTGATGTTCCTGTTTTCACTTTAAGGTTCGAGTGTCAAATGAGAAACTGTTTTAAGTAAGTTCCATTTTCAAAGTGCTACAGAACTAAAAATTCTATATTTGTTTTAAACAAATTGAAAGTCTGTGAAAAACATACCATTACAATGTCAGAAATATAAAAATTGATGAGGTCAAACATATTTTAAAAGCTTTTAAAATTCCTTATTTCAACATAAAATCTTCATATTGCACAGCATTGACTCATACACTTATCGCCAGGGCTCCATTTTGTCACAGCATAGTTGCTCATTTAAAACCATTTGAAAGGTGATCACTATAATATTCCAAATGATAGGCTTTTGCAGCTTTTTATTTTTAAGAATAAGACTACAATGGTCTAAACATGTGCCAGACACAGCATTCTGATACCTGTACCCTTCGGGGCCACACATGGCTGTTTTAGATTAAATTAGAATGCTCTTTTACCGAAACCTAGTTATCACAATTTCCAGGCAAAAAGTATAAAGACACCCGTTCCATAAACTTGCATTTGGGAAATATGTTATGTAAATTAGAATAAAGACTATATAAGAAATTATGCTTTGAAGACACTGCAAGAGTAACATGAATTCCCATTGAGCCCATTTTCTGCCATGAGGAAAGGCTTCCTTGGTCGCATTTAAACGAAATTTGTATGATGAATTGCGTTACTTGCACGCCTTTTCTTTCGAACCGAAATCTGTTTAAGTTAGTCTACGTTGAATTATTTATGGCTGATAAGAAAACTTCGTGCTGCGACGGCCGCCACCAAGACGTACTGAATGTATCTAAAACCAACGTAGCGGCATTGCGGCCTTTAAGAATCATGCTACTTTTAGGATGCGATGTCTTCCAGAGTCCTGTAGCTTGCTTCCTTTAAGACCGATGTTCTTGAAGGTAAAGGTACTGAACGGGTTTGGCAGCACCTGATGGAGTCATGCAGTTAACCTCGAGTCTTTTGAAAACGAAATTTACAAGGTTGAATGCTACAGCACATAGAATGTTTACATAAATCCCTGCAGACGGCTCTGTGAAAATATCTATCTATCTATCTATCTATCTATCTATCTATCTATCTATCTATCTATCTATCTATCTATCTATCTATCTATCTATCTATCTATCTATCTATCTATCTATCTATCTATCTATCTATCTATCTATCTATCTATCTATCTATATATATGTCTGTCTGTCTGTCTGTCTATCTGTCTTTCCGTCTGTCTGTTCCAAGGGCCTGGCCCGGCACAGGATTAATACACATTTACATATTTGTTTGCCCAAATTTACATACTAAGACTTGTACTAATAATTTCTTTGTTTTTGTGTTCTTCACAGCGTAATTTTTGACCTCCTACGGGACACCAAACAGACCCAAAACCTGTGATTACACCCTGAACTGTTGGGCATAAAATTATATTTAAAGAAATATAGAGCTCAATATGAAAATACAGATTTTCAGACATATACTCTGTGTCCATCCACATACACTTAGCATTCCTGGGACATGTTATTTAGGTCTAACGTATTGGAATAAAAATGCTTTAGAGGCAACACTGGAGCAATGCACATGAAAAATTGTCACAGAAATTATCAAAAACAAAAAGATGCTTCTACTGAAAGTTTTTTTTTTTTTTGTCTATGAGCAGGGTGCTTTGTTCTACATTTCATTTAAAGCTGGGGATATGCCAAAAGACTAGATACATGTAACAAGCCACAAAGTACAGTGATTTTAGACGGAGGAAACAGACAAAAGTAACATATACATGTATGCGAAACACAGAAATTGCAGCATATATTTTAGGATCTCAATATGCATCTATAAACAGATATTATTAGCAGTTGGGTAACAGCTAATATAGGATTATCATTCTGTACCAACTTCTCTTTCCTTTTTCTGTATCAGTAGTGCCGGGGGATCCTATTTGTTCTCGTTTTCTTTTTGTTGGGTTCCTTTTTGTTCAGAGCCTAATGTATTATTTGTCAAGACACTGCTGTGGCAGCCAAATAAATAAAAATCTGATGTCTCATCTTCATTCTGCTTGATTCAATTCAGCTTGATACGGTTGTGTAATTTTATGGTTCCATGAGCAATTTTTACTATACGTGCTTATATTACATAAACAAGGAGCAATTTAAGTCTCTTATCACCTGTAACCATGACAATAATTTTGCTATAAAGTGGATCCGGAAATTAGTAAACTCACCCGAGAAATAGATCTGTAAGTGGTGTCATAAGCAAATGCTTATAGGTATGCCGGTACTTGAATACAGCTCATGTCCATATCAATCATTTATACCATTTGTATATGCATGTTAATATCCATGCCCTTTCTCTCCCCCTGTTTCTGTATAGACAGAAGCCCATTATCACAATCTGAATATCACATAAGCGCTGGCTTTGTAGCTCGTGCCATACCTTCCACATGCAGGTTATATGTGATGAAGATACATAAAAATGGCAAGCACTTTGCGCAGAAACGCACTTCACAAATCCTGGTACATTTTTGCTGTGACAAATGTAGGAATACATGTTACATAATTTGATACACATAAAAAAATCAACAAATAAATAAGTGAATGAGTTAGTAAACGTATGATAGAACGACACACACTTATATTATTCGCTACTAAATTGACATTTCACATTCATACGCTCTCAAATTTAACATAAATTCTTAGGTTTTGTCCCACGTAAATTGCTACCGGTAGTACGATTATCTTTTAATCGATAATTTTGTATATGTGCATTAATTATTTCGAATATATTCGGCATGGTTAGCGTGAATAAGTTTGCAGTTAAATATCATTCCTCTCATTACTCTACATGCAGACCTTGATACATACTGTACAGCTTTCAAATAGAATGCTGCAATACAGCAGCGACTCAGCTTGGAATAGAAACACTCTGAACCGATGTTTTTTAGAATGATGAATTAATGCAATAGCTCGAATCGAATTCGTGGGCATGAAAATTCATTTACGCGCTTTTGGGCGCAAAGCGCGCCAGGGATAGCTGTTGACCCGAACCATTATATTTTCTGGAATTATAAGGTCTTTTCACAAGGAATATGAATCTAGAAACTCTTTTATAATTGATGGCAGTTCGGCTTAAGCATTTCGATCTAAAATCGTAGTTAGTTACTCAAAGACTTAAGTTCATGTATCTGACACTAGCATGGAAAGGTTTTTTTGCATCTAAAAAAATACACCCCTTCAGTCTGCAGTAACAGATCATTTGATTGTTTCTGTCTATAGCGTGTACGTTTATCCGCTTGTCAGTTTCTCCACCAGTCCGTCCCTCTTCCTGTATTCATATATATATATATATATATATATATATATATATATATATATATATATATATATATATATATATATATATATATATATATATATATATACACATATATATATATATATATATATATATATATATATATATATATATATATATATATATATATAAGATGGATTTTATAAAATAAAAATGTTAATCCTGACGGTTTTGATCAGATACTAGGCCGCAGAGTAAAGTAGTTCAGGGCCTTAGCACATCGTTTTTAATTTATAGGATGAAAGCTAGGATCAAATCAAATGCGTTGTGAATACAAAAATAAAAATGTTAATCCTGACGGTTTTGATCAGATACTAGGCCGCAGAGTAAAGTAGTTCAGGGCCTTAGCACATCGTTTTTAATTTATAGGATGAAAGCTAGGATCAAATCAAATGCGTTGTGAATACAGCCGCCCGCAGGTGTGTCCACCTTCAACAAGCGTATACTGGAAAGAAGTTACCTGCAGTGTCACCTACAGGCAACATACTCCACTGTAATGAAAGGAAGCGGATCCCAAATTAATCTGTCCACGTTATATGAATAATTATGGTCAACGTTTGTTTCTGCATTTTACCATAAAAGTACATGGTTTGTCCAATGGTGACAATGCGTTATTTAACAGGCTTTTGCATTGAATGGAGTCTGGTTTGCTCTTTTCCTTGCCATATTTGTCATGTATAAATATTTTTAAAAAGGCATTCCGTATGAAAAAAATGCAAATAATTTTCCTTGCCCCTCTAGTGGACAAGTTGCAACTGATACTCAAAATATGTCTGTTAGGGATGCTCACCCGCCCTACTCCCCAACATCATAGCAGCAGTGGTGTACGTGCATTGTGCTGAGGTGGAAGGAAAAAGAACATAGTTTGCTTCATGCAGAAACATGGGAAGATATTTTTTCAAGGGAACAGCGACATTTTAAAATAAATTTGTGTGCCATATTTGTCATGTATAAATATTTTTAAAAAGGCATTCCGTATGAAAAAAATGCAAATATTGCACAGCAGGTGGTTGACGCGTTTGGAGAATTATCGAAAAAAAAATAACCATGCTTATTTGAAAGACGCAGTGCTGGGTTTCCTTTGGTATCAGCGTTGTTGAAACAAAACATGCAACAGTAAACATATGCATCATTTTCAATTTTGGTGATTTCATGATGATCACAAATAGTTCAGTATAGTATTATCAATATTGGTACGTTTCTTTCAAGGGAGCAAATCATTCGATCCAAGGTTTATAATGCTGAAGCCAACATCACTTACCTGCTCAGAAAACTAACTGAAAAGTGAACTTAAATTGTGTGCTCCAAAGTTCCGTCACCAGTTCTATCAAACTGCTTATAAAATACAACATGAATTTTGCAGTAGAATTGAATCGTTGGTAAATCTGGCAAAAGTTCAAAGTGTCTGTTTTTCATGCTGCAGAAACTTTTCAGAAGGGGTTGTGTTCTTGCCATGCCTCCATGCTTGGCTGTAATGCGCCTTCTCTGCATGCACAATATTCCGAGCACAGAGAGATTCAGTTAAAACTAAGAAGGAGGCCCAGTTTATTCCTATGACACAACTATATGCCCCAAAGTAATTTTGGCTCCTTGGAAAAAAAATTCTTTCCTACAGGAGTGCATAACAATGACGTCAGATGCTTTAGGGCATAACAAAGTCGGACCCCATTTTTCAATCATATTTTTAATGTCGAGGTTGTATAATTACCAACACTGTTTTAGATGTAATTTAGACCTATTGGGTGAAAGTGTAGTGTTAAAAGGTGTTAGTCATTGGACATTAAGGAGCCAGATGAGACGCACAGTACGATTCGCGTTTCTTCTTTTTTCACAGGTTTGAAATTCATGCAGGGCACTTCTTCAGGTGCGGGACTCTTGCAAATTTCAATATTGAACGGTGCTAAGTTACAGTGCAGCATAATGCAGTACGTTCGATGGCTCCAAGTTTTACACACACACAGACACACACACACACACGCACACACACATACATACATACATACATACATACATATATGTAAATATATGTGTATATATATATACATATATATATACATATATATATGATACGGCTCGACGTCATTTCATTTGCACATGGAGGACTAAACGAACTGGGGAGCTTTACTTGTGGTAGGCCTAGATGCATTTTTATTTTTCATCTTGGTCAAAGCACCTTTTCTGAATTTACTTGGATCATAATCTGCGACGTTGTTTGCAATTCCAAGTTAAACTTGGCTATTTACACGTTATTGCTATCTTGTGGCATGGCTGCGTTAAATGCAGACATAAAGCCACACACAATAATGAAATAGGAAATGTAAAGTAGGGCATAAAATACAGTGCATCGCAAAAACTTAACATTTCTTTCCAAATACTGTTGTTATTTGTTTTCTATATCTCAATGCGTTTCCATTAGGAAATTGTCCGCCTTTGTGCCACAATTATTCAAAGCAAAACTTTTTTCCAAATACATATACGAAATGTCGCTCAGTGCTAACTAAACAAGCAATAAGCACTGTGTCCGCGGCTTTTTTTTTTCTTCCGTTTTTTTTCATTTTATTTATTTTCTTTATTTGTCAACCGAAATGGAATGAAGTTCTAAACATGATATGTGCGCAAGCAAGAAAATAGAGGCAACGCACTATGTGCATCGTATGTATTGAATTAGTGTTTGTAGAAGGTGGTTTGAATGGTGTATTCTGCTGAGAAGCCCTTTGTCCACGACATGTTCATATGATGATTGCTGTTTTACAAACTGGGCGGCTCCATGTAATGGGTGTTGGCTAATATAGTTAAAATAAAACGTTTCGGAGGATCCAGGTAGGTGTTACGATATATTTGTTTTTGAAAACAGTTACAGGTTCACATATACGTAGTGAACACAGCTTTTGAAATTGCATTATATGCGGTACTAACATGCACTCATATACGAATTGTAGGCATTGAATTTATTTTACTAAATTAATAAACGGAGTACATTCGCTCACAAATCCGGTTCTCTCGCGAATAAATATGAGGTTTGTCTTGACTTTCTCTCATTGATATAAGATTAATACTTTCAGAAGACAATACTAAAGAAAATAAAACCATTTAACACAATGATAGAATATCAAGAAACCTGTGATAAAATATAACTAAATGACACGCAAGAAACCTGTGATGAAATATACGTAAATGACACGTCCGTTCTTGCACGCCAGCTCATGGATGCGAACACAGCGTACGCTGTACATGTGACTCTACTGTTCATAAGCCTTTTTTGCGCGCTTTGAGACAATATTCTGTGACAGCACACTTTAACCGAACAAAAGCCTAGATCTTTGTCATTTAAAAAAAAATGAAAAGAAAGAAAATGGGGAGTTTTCCCAAGTACAAAATATTAGAGGTCTGAAGTTGAAGGACCAAGGGTAGACATAGATATCTGTGCATGAGTAGTCGGTACTTTGGCACTAGGGTCCGGAGGACACAAATATTTAATTAAACCTGCGCCCTCATTTCCTAGTCGCGGAAGTACCAACTGCATTTATACTCATGGAATTGTTTCCAATGCAATTGCACGAATGTTTTACGAATATCCTTTAGGTCTGCAAAGGTAGCTTAGTGTATTAAGACGATCGAACAAAATGTACACATTTTTGAAACATTTATATGTGTATTTCTTCCTGAGGACTTAATTGTTATAATTCTTACACCAGTATAATTGGCAGGCTTTACAGTAAAACTGAGGTTTATGTCTATGTCTACACGCCCGTCAAAACACGTTTTGGAGATATGTTAGACAATATCAAGCAAAGCTACAGTACCGAAAGTATTTTATAATTACCTGATTGGTGAAATAAAAACCTTCAATAAATTACCTCATTACCTGCATAATAGATAGAGTATAATTAACAAATGACAAAGTAAAGTATATGCATTTTAAAAGTAAAATAAGAGAAACTGAATAAACTTTTTAACAAAATAATAAAACGCAATGTAGCTCACTGTGTGTGTTAATTTCAACAAGGTGAATTTTAGTCATTATAATATAGCCTGAATGAATTTGTTTTTTATTTACAATTTGCGACAATATTAAAATAAATGCCAAATCTTAGCTCATGCCTGAGTGGCACATAGAATCTCTGTTTTTGTTTAAGGTATGCTTTTCACGATTTTGAAACCAACCCCAGTTGTCGTATCTAACAGCTGACCATGCAACTAGTTAATTATTTGTGTTCAAATTATTGATCGAGAAAACCTGTGCTAATGCAACTAGATTTCTTGAACAGGTCACATCGCAATCGTACTTGAGACATACGTGACACATAGATGACTAGTCGGATGCTGATGTCTATCCAATTTACTATATACACCAAATCCTATTTCCCCCACATTTGATATAGTGTAAGGCGCTTCCTTATGTAGAATCTCGCGTGAGTCTCAAAAAGTAAACAACAGGATCTTGCAACTGAAATTGCACATTCAATTGGAGATATGCATATAGTGGTATCAAGGAGGCTACACTCGTGTAGCCTCCTTGGGGTATGTAAAAGTTGTGTTGACACCATTTGAAATTGTATAATGTTATGACCATTAAGTTAAACCAATGTGTCTCTACATGTGAATGTTTGTCTCATGTCATACTTTTGATAACAAGATGCATGTAACACGTTTTCCTGATTATTTGCTGTTTGTTACCCTGCTAGAGGTGCAAGTACGTGATGGATATTTTTAAGTGTGCATTTGCAATATGGTAAAGCCCTTGATTTCATGGGACATTACGTTTGCAGAGGCACATTTACATATATTTATCGATTACAGCATGTGGTGCAATGGTATCGTCACTGACTGGCATTCATGTTTTTGGAACAGAGCGAAGTTAAGCACCAAACGGCTCTGAGCCACAATATTACATGCTGAAAGTATAACGATACTGAAATAACTACTGTGGTAACTATTTTATCGGAAAAGGTTGGAAGATCTGCAATATTAACTTTTTGTAATCAACAGTAGATAAATCCAATGAAGGTTTTGATTACGAGCTGCTTGTAAAATTGTTGAAGAAGGTATGAGATTCGAACATATGGGTAATTCCTGCTATCATCGTAAGACTCTATACAGCCTGGTATTTCTTCAAGCCAGGAGTTACACAATCAGTTATGAGGTGACCATCAAATGCAAACAGCAAGCCACACACTGTAGGTTGCATTCCTTTAAGGACGTTTCTTGCAGATTCCATTCGTATTCATTTTTCACACGCTTCTGTGCGTTGTGTTTCTATAAAACGTGTGTTTAGTGGTGGCAACACATATCGTAACATTTTCATAACGCCTGTTTGATTTTTTTTTCAAGGATGTTTCTTTGATTGAAGGTAGCATGACGACTTTGCGCCGGTGCTTGTTTGAATGTATATTTACCGTGACTGAATGAACATTGCTATTAGCTGAATTGAAAAGATGTTAATACCTTGCAGTCCACATATAGCTCTTGAGATAAATAAACGAAATAGTATTCCCAATTTACAATATTATGCAATGGCACACTTTGAACACTCAAAGGGCCCCCGGGATGAATCTTTCCAAGTTCATCTAAAGTGTATTTATGACCATGCATTATCAATTGGTAGAAAGAATCGACAATAGAACCATGGAAAATATACTTAATTGGCCGTTTTTCGTCTGAATTTTGGTACAATTTGCCATCGTCCCATTCGTAACCTTCGTTTCTGCCTTAAACCACCTCGCGTGACCGTGACGTCCTCTGGAGAACACGGAGGTGGCCCGCACATGCATCATTGCTGCTAACGTGGTGAGCAGGTTAGGGATGGCCGCGTTTTGGGGCCATGTTTTCCGGGACAACGAGTCCACAGCCAAATACGCCATGGTGAAAAATGAATCTAAGACCGATTGTCAAATACACCTTGCTGAAGCCAACTTCGTCGATAAATAACTGAAGGCGAAAAAGATTATTGTTGAAATTACAAATGGTCGAATGAAAAAGTGGCAGAAAACTACTATGGTCGCGATCATAATAGCCAGGAAAATGATTTTAGGCGAATGCAAATTTATTTTAAAATTTAGACGCACTTTCGTTAAAAGTTCCACGGAGAGAAATTACTGTCCTCCATGCTTACACCAGGAAGGGGGGGGGGCTTTTGTTTTGTTTTTGTCTTTTTTTTTTTTTGTTTTTTTTGTTTTGTTTTGTTTTGTCGAGGAAGAGTAGGTGGTAAACTCGTCTTTGATCGAAGCATACGACTATCCTACATGCTAAAAAGTGGTCAGTATATCATTTATTTCCATAGAAGGCGGCTTGCCTCGATCAGTGTAATAATTGATTAACAAAACAACAAGTCAGATTTCTCTGTTCGCCGACGTATGATTTAATAAAAATTCCCCAAATATAGAAGTATTTTATTTTTCCTTTTTTTTGGGGGGGGGATTCGCCCACTCGCAGCTCAGGAACTAAAAAACGCTAGGGTCTACAGACGAGAGTTTGTATCGTCTAGTGGTACAGTCGTCTGGCAGTTATGCGGGCACTTGTTGAAGTATCTGAAAATTTGAATGGAAATTATAAACACTTTTCAACTTAAATTGTGTTCGACATTCATGATCATTCAGCTGTCCTTTTCTTCGACTATCTTAATTGTTGAGGACGTTTGATTTGGAAGAAACTAAAAATCGAAATTGTCATTGGCCAAGTCGAATTAAACAATGTGTTCGCCACTGTTGAGAAGGTACGTTGCCTGTGGTTGTGCTAATACCCACAAGAAAGAACCCAGTCTTTCCCACTTCCCAAAGGTTCCGAAAAGGAGGCTACCATGCCAGCGGCAAGTACGTTTGACATGGGCTGACTTCAAAGCGACAAAGACTAGAATGTTGTGGTCGGAATATTTTGTGGAAGAAATGTACGATCTCTCCTATGTTATAATGGCAAAGCAATGTTTGTAAAACTCTGTTAAAGTTAAAAGAAGAAGCCGCATCAACTGAATATACTAGATCTGTAACTACGCCTTCGCCAAGACCAACATCGACACCGACCCGAACATGTACGGTTAAAAATAAGTCTGTTTACAGAATTAGATTTTACTTCACTCTGTTGGATTGGAACACTATCTAAGTTCGTTGAAGCGGACTAGACTAGCCAATGCACATTTTATCTGTTGAGATATGCAGCCACCTCCCACCCTCACCCCCTCACAAATCCACACATTTTGGGGGGTTCATTATAAAGTTGTTACTCACTGCGTTTTGACCTATGTGAAATTAAGAAATACCAAACCTGGAAATGTTTTGTGTCAGATTTGATCTATTGCAACAATAATTGATATGACAATCATTTTTGAGATGGTAAGTTTGCCTTCTCCAATTTATGCACCAACCAAAGTTTGTTCATTGTATCAATGGTCGGGAGAATCCCAGAAGGCACGCACTGCAAGCCTAGAGAATCTCGCTACAGACTTGTAACAATTCTCAGAATTTTGCCGAAACCTATTCCACGAAGTTAGGATGCGCAGGAATGGGACAAGACCTTCATGCAAACGAATCGGTGTGAAATATTTTTTTCCCCAAACTGTTGACTGTGGTCTACCGTGACCACAATAATGGAGACATTAGAGACAAAGATTTAAAGATTTGATCAATTTAGCTGAAATACTCTCAATTATCACACCAAACGCAGCAGGGTTACGCTACTGTAAATCGCAGTGCATTATGCTCTATTCGCTTGACCAAGCTGCCTTAGCAGTCGGCTCCTGCCAATTGTGGCAGATCCTTTTTGCGTAAGCTGTGGTTTATCTTTCACACTTAGCTTACTCAAAATAAAACACCCTGCTAAGTTTCAGTTTCATAGCATTATGTGCGAAACAAAAGCACCGTATTATTGTCTTTCTAAACTGTTGAATCGCTATGACTTGTCTTCTTGTATCGGCCTATCAGTGCAAATGGGTGCCTGTGGCCCTCGCCGGTATGGAAGTGAACTGAAATCTGACGAGCCCTCACCACCGACAAAAATTGGCTTCAATATAAGAACTCCTCTCGTCAGTCTCTTCTCTCGAAAAACTCACTTGAACATGCAATTCCCAACTCATTGCCGCTTCCCGAGGCGTCAGCAGCTTCTCCCCTTATCGACATGCTGGTGGCTTGGTAGAGGAAGTTCCTCAGAAGACGTCACGACTGTTTCACGAAAAGGTGGAACTTTCGCCATTTTGGGTTGAGAGGGCTCCAACTTTTCAAAGCTAAAGAAAACTATATCATCAGCGAAAAATTTGTTGAATTTAATCACATTAAATGATAAAATAACCATACGGGTACGCCTCATGCAATTTTGAATGTGTCATTGGGTAGGCCCTTTAAACAAGGGTCCCTTTAGAACTGACAGGTGCCCATTCTGACATTAGCAGTAGTACACATTTGATTGAAACAACACTCACTATTGAATGCAAAGGACGTTATACATCTGGAATTTCTAGATACATTTTTGTATCGAATTCACTTTAAAATACACACACACACACACACACACACACACACACAAACTCACACACAAACTCACACAAACAAACAAACAAACATTCAAACTTTCTGGCGATAGTGGAAAAATATTTTTTGCTTTCCCCAATGAAGAAAAAAAGCAACCCGTCGGTGGCACTTTATAACGACTGCAGTTCTATTATTGTTACCTTTCATCTTCTAGTGAAAACCTGATTACACCGGTCACACAGCCTGATTCCATGCTTACAAATGCTATGATGCGGACCGCGACAAACTTTCTAGTTTTGATTTCACTTTTGGAAAAACAACTTGTAAACGGTAAGTCAAATATTTGCTTGTCTGCTCAGCTGATTAGCAATATGGTTACAAGCATCTGCCTAAGTCACATGCAATAAGTGACTTTAACACGTAATATGACATGGAAACATTGATTAAACTCGGCAAATAAAACGATGAGTGACAGTGTGCTCTCAGTTGATGTAGCCATAATGCATTAAAATGTGCTAGTTTATGGTAAATTTGAAACTTATCTTTTTATGAGCCAGGTCATTCTGCTGAACCCTTGTCAGCACTTGACGCAGACATCCAGTGATACCAGCCTATCGTATCTATACCATATTACCACAATCTTTCGGTTACAAGGTGGCAGGTTTGGTGTTAAACCTATTTTATGTTTAGACATTTAATGGTTATCCGTTCTTCCTACCCCTACAATACTTTTCACCTAGCACAAGCCCCAAACAATACATATAATATTCGTTAAGTTTTCTTTCAGAGAAACGAAGGGGTGTACAGCTAGTACAAAGAGATTAATTAGAAAGGTTTTTGGCAATACATATGATAACAAATATATGTGGCACATTCTTGTGCCTTGGGACGGAATTGATTTCCAATAATCCGACCAGTTAAGCCACAAAATTGCGTAAAAATAATAATCCTGATTGGCTGTTATAGACATCCGTGCAATACGTCTGGCAGGAAATTCAAATTGTAGACAAGGACTACACTGGCAATGGCAAGCATTTCATGAAAAAGCCCTCATTTCATTATTTAAAAGAATGATCAATACACATGTCTTAATTAAAAAAATATGATCCGTCATACGACAGTTGGGACAGATTTTGATATTTCTTGGGTAATCATGGTAACCCACCGAATGGCCAAAGTGCAGTGGTACGAGGGCAGTGGTTCCAATGCCAAAGTCAACCTACGAGTATAGAATAGAATATTCTGCCATGAGTTATCATTACGTATGCTTAATAGGCCTACCCAGGGTGTGATCCAGGACAAGTAGTTCAAATGTCAGCAGTCATCACGCTGGGATTGATATCACTTAGGACTTCTTTACTGTTGTAAAAAGTATCAGTTCTTTTTTAAATCGCTCATAAAATAGAGATGTGTTTGTGGTTAACTCGGATGTATAGATACCCTTTGATATTAAAAGCAATAAATGAATTAATTTTGAATAATAATAAAATATAATAACATTTTCAAAATGAAAAGTAAAAAAAAAAATCAGCAAAGGGTAAATTCTTGATCATGTTGAATTTGGGACCTGTGGAGCAGACATATTTCTTTCCTCTTTCTTCCCTTCCTTCCTTCCTTCTTTTTATTGGCCTCTGTACTCCATTTTTAAACACTGAGGTCTCAATATGTTTTATTTACCTTGACTATTGTGTCATTGTTGATGTGCACTAATTCGGTTGAATCCATGCACTATCCTGCGCTATTAACCACTGGCTTGCACATTTTAAACCCCGAGCTGCACGTTTTAACTACTGATGCAGCTGGAATTTCTGGCAACTATGTATTGTTGATTAGCCATATACTTAATTAAAAAGCCAATTATTTGATATTTTGAATGTAGCATCATGCTGCAGATACATGCCTGAAACACTTTTAAATTTTAATCATGTATGTGTTTGGACTGCGCCTGCTTATCATTTGAAGTCTGGGAACATTTGATGAATTGACGTATGTATAAATACTGTGTTGTGAATTTTTGTGGATGGTGTTTATTATTTGGATACATTGCCTGGACTGGTGACTTGTATGACCGGCATTTATGTATTTGTTGATTACTTTAACTGTGCTTTAAAATCTAAACTGTCATACAATTTCAGAACCTCTAGGCTAAATTACTCGTAGTTTCAGAACATGGATAGTACAGCTTGTTAGAACCATTTACTCGGCATTTACATTTTGTTTTTCAAAATGTCCTGCCATATAATGGCAACAAACAACTGTGTTCTCCCCCTAGACCATATATATATATATATATATGTTCTTGGGATCCTGGATTTAGAGTCGAATAAGAATAGGTTTGAGAAAATATTATTTTCAAAAAGCGACTTGGAAATTGTTAAAACATTTTAAGCAAGAAATATTGTTCTTGGCTGGAATCGTTATTTTTCAGTGTAAAAGTATTCCAGACAATATGAAAAAAGTATGCGCAGCTGTGTATGTCTCTGGGTATGGATGTTCATCCATACAACTATTCATTTTTAAATCTTTTCGAAGCGTCGACGTGTGACTTTCTGACACGTACTACATATTCTGACATATATATTAAATTTTGCATTTGTGAAGCGTCAGTTGTACAGTAATGAAGGAGCACCTGTGAATTTTATAACAAGATTCCCGTTAATATCAGAAGCTTAAAGTTTTAGGACGTTCCGAAGTGTATAACTGAAGGAAGAGTTAAAGCTTTTATTTCGATGTTTTAAACTGTTTTTCAACTGATGCTCCTTAACTTTAATATTTGTAGCTGCGAAAGTCATAATGGTCACCATTCAATCTTTGAAAGCTCCGTACGTTGGTTTTATAACAGTAAACGTTTGACACGCCGTGAAACTGTCTGTTGTAGACGGCAGGTCTTGACCCAAACTGTCATCCATGATATACCATAAAGGGTTATTTGATCGCACTAATCCCTTTAGCTTTTCATTAATTGACCAGTCCAGTGCAACATTCTGTAGATATACAGACTGTTTGCAGACCCTTCCAGTTGTATCAATCTGCAAGCTTTGAAACTGACTGTGAATAAATTTCTATTGGATTCCGAAGAAGGCCGAATATATGGCGTTTTCACTACTTATTTCTCCCCTTTACTCCGGGCCATCTTTTCCTGAAGAAGGCGCCTGAGAAACGGTGCAGCGCCTGAGAAACGGTGCAGAGTGCCAGAAATTATATGTTCACTTGAAACATGGATACAGGTATTTCATCTTTTGAACCAAAGAAAAAAAGACGAAAAGAAAAAAAAAAGGAAAAAAAAGTGATAAACGCACTGCTATTGTTTCGTATACATAAAAAGAAATGATAGAACCAGTATGTAAACCTTGGGAATATGTCTTCTGCCATCCGTCAAAGGTCGTGATCATATTTTTGTCATTTTGGCAACAAATATTACCTCAATATAACCATGGGAGATTAAATTCATCAAAACATATTGCGTAAGATGAGTCATTCCTCCAAACTCTACACTCTAATAGGGGGACTTTATAGTTTAATTGGAAACTTGAGTTTATGCCCGTTAATTGCCATAGAAAAACTTAGAAACTGACATTTAAGCCCGAACATATTCGGAATCGTTGTGTGCACAATGCTGTTTCAGTGTGAAAAGGTATCCAGTGCTTCTCGTACATCCATTATATAATGAAAACCAACGTTTTGCCAACATAGTCGCCATCTTTCCGACCAAACCCACCGCGTCTTCGTTCAACCGTGAATATATTCCACCATTAACGTTTACCGTGACCAAGAAAACTCACCCAAGGGGCATATGTTTATCATTAACAACCTATTGGCTTTTGCTGTAGTTGTTCAAAAAAGGGTCTCCGTGACTAGCCCGCTACATTGGGCCCCTGCTTGGCGGACAATGAATCTCTCTCTCTCTCTCTCTCTCTCTCTCTCTCTCTCTCTCTCTCTCTCTCTCTCTCTCTCTCTCTCTCTCTCTCTCTCTCTCTCTCTATATATATATATATATATATATATATATATATATACATACATATAAACATCAGAAAGTTTTTTATTTCGCCAATACGAAATACATCCACATGCAATTCATGACCAATCTTTTTCAGCACATGGATGTGTGTACACAGTATCTTTTGCATATTTTCGAGGCAAAATCAGCAGCACTGCAAGTGGGAAGACATGCCAACGTTGGGATTCGCAGGAACCACATTCTCATGCTTATAATAAACATACGATGTTCCCTGGTGGAACTGTGAGTGATTCGGCAAACTATTGCCGAACTCCAGGATACGGTAATGATCCAGATAAGCCTTGGTGTTTCACAACAGACCGAAGAACACGTTGGGAATATTGTGACGTACCAATATGCGGTATGAATTTCTATGTAGTTGTCTGAGTTGAGATGAAGTGGCGTTTTCAATTATAGGCGTTAAGATTGGTTACCTCCAAGTTTCATGTTATGTCTACTGTGCTGGTGTCTGACCTTTTTCAGCCAGGTTATTGGTTAGCGTTAGAAAAGTGACTGAGTTTGTGATTGGCTAAGTATGGTTACCATGGTAACAGAATACAAAACACAATGGGTCAGAAGTTGCTGATGTCCAAGGTGATAATGATCAATTTCCTGATTAGAGTCTCAGTCTGGGGGAGGGTCGCAGTATGGTTTTAATTTCCTCTACTATAGATACAATTTTGTCCCACTTTGGAGCCAATATGAATAGTGGTTAAAAAAATTCTTTTATATGAAAGCTACCAAGTGAAAAGTTGTGAAAATGCTCCTTTTTTTATTCTAATGTTAATGTTCCATGTCAAAATAAGAGAACCAGTCATTTTAAAAACGTGAAGTCGCAGTCTAAAACAAGTAGAATGCTGGACTAGAAAAAACTTGTTTGGGGGGTGGGTGGGGTGGTGCTGTGCATGCATTGCGGGGTGTACAACATCATTCAATGTCTTATTTTCATTTGCAATGAGCGCATCCTGCAAGCACGTGTAAAGACAATGAGCTACATGGAACACACTCATTAAAACGTGATTCAGATAGTCCTGGAAGTTAATTGTATAATGGAGCGATACATTGTATTTCTATAACGGACTTTTTTGTGTGCCTGCTTGCTGCTATTACAGACTGCAGGCTGTCATGGGAAGGAAGGGAGTACGTTGGATATATATCTGCTTCGGTATCGGGAAGGCAATGTCAGAGATGGGACAGTCAAATACCACATCAACATAATTTCACCGAATCAAGATATTTTCCTGACACGAACATTTCTCAATCGGAAAACTATTGCCGAAATCCCGCTGGAAATGTAACAGTAGGTCCCTGGTGCTACACTTTGGATCCCAACGTGCGAATGGAGTCTTGCAATGTGCCATATTGTGGTGAGTCCTTGTAACATCTTCATTACAAATTAAAAAAAAAAAAAAAAAAAACCTCTCGTCCATTTATGAGGATAACTTTTGTGAAGGGTCAATATATCACAGTTAACTTCTGCATAACGTATGTTTTGCACTATACATTAATATGTATATATATATATATATATAAATAAATATATATATATTTATGTATATATATATATTTATATATATATATATATATATATATATATATATATATATATATATATATATATATATATATATATATATATATGTATCTGCTGCCAATTTTCTATTGGCAGTGATTATGACTAAATTATGTTAAGAACCATTATAAATATTGAAAAGAATGCACTTCTTATTATGGGATTATGTGATACACTGACTATTACTCTGCCTAAAAGCTGGATACAAACATACACAGATGAACGGTTGCACAGACTTCCACAAAAATTTGAGGAGCAGAAATGATTTTCACAGGAACGTCGATCTACTGAGAAGTACCAAAAGCCAACAGTTAATTGCATGCTGGGAATTCAGTATCTTGCAATTTAGACAAATGGTGATTGGATTTTGTAGTATGAGAACATATATGTTCATGGTCCTTGAGTTGTTTTGCTTTTCTTCTTCTTCTTCTTCCAGACTGTCGGCGAACAGGTTATGGGACTGAATACCTTGGTAAACAGGCCGCTACCGCATCAAATGACACTTGCCAACGATGGGATCAACAGAGTCCACAGACTCACACATTGAGCACAAGGCATGATCTTTTCCCTGAAAAAAATGTGACGGCCGCAGAAAATTTTTGTCGCAATCCAGATGGTGAAGTAAGCGGTCCATGGTGTTACACTGTGAACCCGGCCGTGCGCTGGGCATACTGCTTTCCGAAGTTTTGTGGTGAGAGGACACTCAAATTACATACGCACGTGCATGTGCGCACATAGCCACACATACATACACACATGTATACAAACATACACACATATAAACATACATCAGAGTGTGCACATCAGCCCGAATTTGCAATCCATTATTTGGTACATTATAAGACAGAGGATGGATCTAAAACAAATTTATATATTATGTCTGAACAGAATGTTAGTTATTTTCTTTAAACAACCTGTGGCAGGCTTTTATTGAAGCGTCACCTAAGGACAGGACCATCATGCCCGCTATAATGAGTTTGAAAGAATTTAACTTATACATTTGTGTATAACTGAAAATATGAGAAGCTGACAATGGATGCAGAAGAAGTATCTATGTATATTATCAGGACATATGAAAGATATCTAGGTTTTACGAGTATGTTACAAATTCGCATAAAATTGGAAGCTTCAATATGTGGTATCTGTCAAAGTGAAATTGTCTAACGACTTTAAGCTTGGACCTATGTATTTACGACTCCAGGATTTACTTAATAAGGGCAACAGTAAAATTGAAATGGAAATTAAGTATGCCTTACGCACAAATTGTGCGTAGTACAAAGCGAGTGCTTACAGTTTAGAATGAGAATTGATTTTTGTTGAAACAAAAGTAAAATCTAATGCAGTTATGTTTCATTCTTTAGGTTTTGAAACACGTTGGACGACATATAGGAACAGTTCATATCATGTCACCTACATTAAGGCAACTAAGATATCGTGGATGGAGGCAGAGCAAAAATGTCAAAATGTTGGAGGCCATCTTGTTTCTTTTCAAGATGTCGACGAATATAATTATATTAAGTCCTACCTGCTTCAAGAAGACATTTACATAGGTGTGGCAATGCATGAAGTATCACAGATACATGCGTATCTTAAAACGGTTACTGCTGGCCATACCTTGAAATCAGCTAACTCACATGTATACTACTAGTCATTTCCAAGAAAGAAATCAATTTTAAACATTCAGCCACTACACAGACTTTGGAAGTTGGGATTTAATCACACTGTGTCATATTAATAATAAAAACCAGTTTAATGATTAATTCTTTACTATTTTGGTCTGGGGTAAACCACCGGAAAGGTAGGGTAATATGTTGGGTATAGAATTATGCCTTATATGGTATCTTATTAGTAGCCGCGACTATGTGATATTGTAATTGACTATAGATAAGGGACTCGCTTTTACGAGTAACTAATCAGTATATATATATATATATATATATATATATATATATATATATATATGTGGGGGTGGTCTTTGGTTTGTTTCTGTTGTGTCGGTTGCAACCAATCACATTCGGATTCAGAAGCTCTAAAGGAAGTAGCCATATAGATATTTTGGCTAGTGGGCATGACATCATTTCAGTCACCCATGCACCCAATCATTCAGTAAGCGTTTACTTCAGATAGCACTCCGGAAAGTATAGCGTTACTTAGTTTTACCCCTTACAACCATCAATCATATTTGCGTGCTCAAACATAGCCTAGCGCTAACCCCAACCTGTTTTTGGTGAATATGATCGCTTGCAGGATCCTTTTCCAGCGCATCGAGCCTGTATAATAATATCACTGTTCCCTTTGTCTTCATGTTTTCATGGATGAGATTACACGTAAACAAGGCAAATCACAAGGGAAGATTCACGGCAAATAATTCACCAAAAGAGCACCGCAGTGACCTTTTCAAGCACAGTATAAAAAAGACCACCCGTTCCAATTCTGCACGCACTGAAAAAAAAATGAACTGACTCTAACAGCATAATAGGAGTACTTGGCTAAAATGTAAAGGCCACTGATTGTTTATAACTATGCAATTTGAAAGCAGGTTAAATATGTCTCAGATTTAGTTTGTGAAAAATAGTATGCACCTGTTTGGATATAACAAGAGGTATAGAAAGAAAATTTACTGTCATCATCGGCAAACGTGTATCACCAGCTGATAATCGATGTTTATTGCTAAGCTTATTTCTTGTATGCTACTTCCATGCTGTACATGAATGTTAGTCTTAAGGTAGTGGCGCCCTTTGACGGCAAGACAGTGTGTATGGTCTTGAGAGGAACCAAACAAGATTGAAGGCAGGATTCGTCGTATCAAAACTTAAATGGTTAGCTTAACAAAAACACTTGCCTGGTACTTAGTTTGTTGCATATCACTTTATTCCCGTCCTTTATTTTTAGTTTTTTTTTTACATTATGACGAATATCGTCTAGACATAGCCCCTTAGGCCTATTTTCAGCTTAACCCATGGCCATGCTACCTAGATATATATGTTTGCAAAACCAGGCTGTATATAAAGTTTCTCTAGCTTCAGTTTGATAAACGGCAAATTAATTTTGCTTTTTACACATTCCAAAAAGATATAAATTTACATATATGCTGTAGGAAAATACCTTTTTCCCCTGTAAACTTTCTAATACCTTATGATTTTTTCCATACTCTTTTTGTTATTGTACTCTACTAATTTTATTTCATACCACTTTATACAGCTCACTGCAACATCATCCTTGCAGGGGCTTTTCCATGCCTTATTTGGGCCGAATGTGGCCAAGTTCTAGTCTTTGATATTAGTTAAATTATGCAGAATAAGGGGCCTCTGCATTGTACATGCAATTTGCAACATGCTGGCTAGCCTAAATCACTAAACTCCATCAACAAATGGGTATTTTGCTTGGATGCATTTGTCATTATATTCCAGGACAAGGCTTTGTTGATGGCAAGGATGATTGTACCTTGTTCATGCGATGAAGCAAACCACATGAATATGATTTACTGCCACAGGCGGATGTCAAATAGGTACCAATATTCCTGCATTTGTGTAAAATATTGTTTTTTCTAATCGTTTGCATATTTTTTACTGCTAAATTGGTGCCTAGATTCTTTTCACACCTATCAGAATTAATTCTCAGCTTCGCTTTTAACATATGTGTGCACAGTTTTATTTCATGGGTTTTAATAATTTTTTAACTTGCATAATCAAAATTCATTTTAAGGAATCCTAATGGTCTAGACAGACAGAGGGTACCTCTGCATATTTTGTTTATAATTTGTGCCCAAGGATACTTTGCTTAAATTCCCAAGGTCACATGATAATTTACTGAATGTAGTTTTCGTGCTAAGTCTTCAAAAACTGATCATGGTAATAACGGTATGCAGATACAAGCCCAGAACTGTATTGAGATGACATAACGCAGGAATGTGCAAAGTAATGATAGAGCTATATATGTGTGAACAATACCTAGAAAGGTATGTATTAAGGATTTCTCTATTGCACTTGACAAGAGTGCTCTTAAGGGGTCGGTCTATAACTTTATACTGCACATACATGGCATGAACCATTCCCTACCTTAGCCAACCTGTCAGTAACATGATTCGCCTTTGTCAATTGCTCGTCCGCCTGTCGTCAAATAATCAGTTGTACATCACCCACCACCTTTGGGGGGGGGGGGGGGGGCGGTGTTTTTTTTTTTTTTTTGTTTGTTTTTGTTTTGTTTTTTTTGTTTTTGTTTTTTTTTTTGTTTTTTGCTTTCTTATTCTCCAAAGTGGTCAGCTGGGTAAAATTTGTTTAGGATCTTGCATGGATATTTCTACCAAAACAGCCACGCTCCGTTGTTGTACATCAGCTTATTTGTCGTCAGTTGCGGTTATGGGGTTGGCATTTGTGCGTCGCCCATTTGTTCATCTGTTGTCCGTCTGTCGTTC
>OZ026619.1:63281295-63388795 GCA_964020975.1 Hermodice carunculata
AAAAGTACCTACTGCATATATGGTGTCTCAAATATATGATATTAACGAGTTTTTAAACGCATGGTATATTTGTAGCCTTTTCGGTAAGCTATGTCAAACTCATTCAGCGTAATAACAGTTTATGTGTGTTTTAGGTCCATGTGGATATGCGTTGATCAAGCACGTTGCACTTGGGTGTTTGAAATAAGAAATTCATTTGTTCCTTGAGTATGATTAAGATATTTCAAGTCCACAATATACAAGAAATAATATGAGAGGTTAATATGTCCCACCCTGTTAGGCTTTGAGCTTGGGGGCTACACACAAACATCTATGCATTGTGTGTGTGTGTATGTGTAAGGGGTGGGTGGTGGTGCGAGCGTTAAGCAGTTGTAGGAATTTGTTTCAAGTATCATTTCCATGTTGTCAAATCGCACTATAAATTGAATTTTTATTTCGGCCAAGTAAGACCAGGAACCATTTCACTTCCAGATGATGCTATAACATATTAGTTTAAAGGAACCATGATTATCATCTGACAGTATTTTTTTCTGCACATCAATTTTGACTTCATGTAATAAAATCAAGTTCCACACATCTATTCCCATCACAGTGATTAGAAATACATAACGAGTGTCTGCAGTTTGATAAATGAACCTGTTTCCGTGTTGATATAATGGAAGTGTTCCACGATATGAGAATTGATAACATAAATAATATATGCCTTTACCAAGTGGTTGTTTTTGTCCGACATAATGGAAACACTGTAGCAAAGTACACCACCACAGAAAAGAAAACAACAAACAAACAAACAAACAAAAAACAACTGTAGTGTATTCAATCCTTTATGATAATCTTGCAAATGTGCACTTCAGGGATACACGTTGACCTAAGTTGTTGGTATTTTGAGTGTAAGATAAATGATATAATTCAATTATGAAAGCAAAACAGGTATAGAAACATACTATGATCCTATGATGCATGGGCACAAATGTGGTTACTTTGACAAGTGCATATAACTGTATAGTAAGAGATAAAGCCTATGTTATACTTATAATGGTATTTTCAGCATTTTTACACAAGCTAAGAATCAAAGTCATTAGTGCAAAATGACATAGCGTTCTTATAATAATTGGTAATGTATATTTCATGATCTAGCATTCAAAAAAGTATTGGGGACTTTTTTCGCGATCTAGCACTCTTATAATTATTGGTAATATACATTTAAAAAATCACAAAGAATGCATAACTAAAAAGTCCCATAAACCGAAACTTTCAAATGTGCGCACATTTTATATCATCAGGTCTCAATGATAGAAAACGAGAGGGATTCTTCAGGTGGTCTGACGGGAAGCCAGTTACTTTCTCAGATTGGAAGATTCCTTCTCTTCCTAAGCACTCAGAACATGTAGTACACTGGGAGCCAAGGGGCAGCACCATGGATGATTGTGTATCGTGGGCTCGTAATAAAGATTTGACTTATTCTACTTATTGGCACTGGGCAGAAGTTATGTGTCAGCACCCTCAGCAGATTTCATATGTATGCGAGGTCGACAATGCGCTTGGTATGTTTATGCATCGAGTATTGGAAACTTACTTAATTTCAAGGTGTTATGCACTTCTTTCATATGCCTTCATACTCCTAAATATGATGTCACATAAAATGATTATATATGATTGATAACCTTGACATTATGTCTCATGTTTCCATATATGTTTACACTCTATCAACTACACCGGTTTTGTATATTTGAGCCGACACTCATGATATTACCAATACTTGGCCATTGGCTTGGTCTAATTTCTTCCAGACCTCTCTCGTATAGCTTATAGAACAAACTCTGTCTAGCATGGCAAATGGTCCTCCTGTTACACACAGTTATGACTCATGAACAACGGAAAGTCCCAGGGAAAGCTGCTACGCAGCAGAATTATCTGCTCAAATCCAGTCAGAACTGGTTAAATCCTTTTCTTATTATGTTTCATCAAAACAAACTATGACTTAGTGATGTTAAAACCCTAAATTATGTTTCTGCTATACTCTATACTGGCTCCCTCTATCAGTAATTGTGTATATGAAATTTCCCCTCTTTCTATTTTCATACCGGAAATGACATATCGGGGTGAACAAGTTCACTCACAAACATGACAGGAAAAGCTAGCTTTTTATGCGAACAGACTTGTCCCGATTTATACAATCTAAATCTGAAAATGAATTATTTATAAATTAATTCTGAGAAGAATTAATTTCACTTTTAGACAACACATTTCCATGTAATATCCAACCTCCAATCCATCACTGTCACAGATAAATGTCATTCCTGTAACTTGCTTACACATCCTGTACTGACTCACTATCTCGTGACTGTATCTAGGTTATATTCTTGCACACCAGGATGGGTGTTGTGGTTTTTTCCCGCGTGTCAGTTACTATAATATTTCACAATATAACTAATTTTACACTCTGGGGACGCCCATCGTTCAGCCAAAAACAATTCAACCTGCACGGGGTTTCCACTGTACTTAGCCTAATATACTTATAACTTCCAGTCAGAATCACTGTTGTTATTCTGCAGTTCTTCTCTTGAGCCAACTAGATTTTTACAATCCATCAGTGTAATCCCCAAGGGGATTTTTCCTGTCCCTATTATTAAGTCTGGGGTGAATACTTTACAACCTGTCAAATACATACTGCATGTCTCAGGCCGTGCTTACGGTTTCACGACATTTATCTACCTTAAAGTATATATATGTTTATTTTAAAGATCTGTTATTCAGCAGCTAGTTCTCATGTGTTTGTGTGTATGGGTGGAATATTCCAAAATGTTTGCTGGTGATCGTCTTGTGATCCTTGAATTCAAATATTGTAAATGTTGTGTAGCTATATATATTCACGACATTTTAAATAACTGCTTTCTTTCATAGGTGCAGATATGAACCTCCATATACCTACCAATGCTACAGATGATATGTGCCCAGACTTTATGTTTACATGCGGCTCAGGAGAATGTATTTGGAAATCCAGTGTTTGTGATAGACGCTACGACTGTAAAGACAAATCTGACGAATTGTTTTGTGTAGCATATGGTATTTGCGTCTAACCGTTAACATTTCAACTTGTTTGTCATTAAAAGAAAATTGCCAGAATTCTCTCAAATTTTCAGAGATAATGCTTAAGTACTGTTCAATGATTTAAATTTGATTTTATGAATTAAACTGAAAATGTTTATAACTTGATATCTCGTGAACCTACTTTAAGGGGGATTGTTGGTGAACATGTGTATGATACAACTTCAGCCATTTGCACAGTGACTGGGTGGTGTTTTCCTTCATAGCATTTCATTAGAGATTATTGTTTGAGCGTGAAAATTGTAGTTTCCATGGTTAGCAGATTGAGAAAATGGATAACAGGATATTTTAGCTGAAAAACTTGTTTGGCCATTGATCCATACAAGTAAAAGTTAATGATTTATCCGGCTGCATTGGATATTATGTGGCTGCCTGTCAACCCAGTACTTTTATTATAATTTTTTACCACTTTTCGAGAATGTACATTACAGAAACCGAGGAGTGCCCCTAAAGGTTTGGCCTTAAAACTATACTTTAAATACATCTATGCTAAGTTCCAAGAATTGAAACCACTTGTGTAAGAAGTCTGTTCGCACCATTATCATGTTCTTGTCAGCATTACTTTATTATGCTGTGCAAGCAAAACATAAGAAGGTAAATAGTCAGTATTTGCAAATAGATACAGTTTGTGCCAAGGTTTCATTCTATGTAGATGTGTCAGCATTGGAGCTTCTTTGTTACTGCTTTTAACATGAAATCTAGGCCTGACAGTTCATATTGTTTTATGTCGGGGGTAGCTTGTGATCCACCTTTAAGTAGTTTTACTGCATTTTGTGATAAAATTCAATGCTGCCATGAACTATAATAAGAACTATTGTCTGGGAAACCAAGAGTTAAATAGCCCCCGAATCAGTCAAGAGACAGATAGATAACTATATTCTACTGTTTATGAAAGGGATGTGTTCGTTGTTTTGAATGTGAGAACCAAGATAATTTTAACAATGGGAATTCAAGACAGCGCAAAATATGATTTTATAAGTACACAAACTGCACAAAATTTGTAATTTATTATGTATGTATCCAAGTTGGAAACATAGCAAGGCTGATTTCATGTACGTTTCCGTTTAGGTTGGCTAAAATATAATTTCCAAAAGTGAGTTTCACTCATATTTTAATTTTAATGTCACAGTTGTGTCTCCCTGGTTCATCATAGACCCTTTCTACGAATACTGACAATGACATTTTAGCTTTGTCGCGTTCATATACTGAACAGGGAAACAGTCATATCTTTTAAAGAAGCTGTGATAATATTTTTTATAAAAAACAGGAAGATATGATGGTTTTCGTTGTACTATTCTCACTAACGGCGCTGTATAGGCAAAACAAAAACAACACAAAACAAATACAAGCAAACACTCTGTCTTGCATGGACCTGTAGAAGTACATGCATGGAATTATTATAACCTTAACGAATCTTCCCTTTCAATACAGATGGTTTTGATTGTGGTAATGGAGAAATTATACCGGTTGCTTTCTACTGCGATTACACTTCTCATTGTGGTAACAATGCAGATGAATTTGAATGTGGTAAGGAACAACATATTTTACAATATAACCCTTATCTGGTTGTCAACATACGTGTTGAAAGTGACTCAATTGAAAAAGGTGATAAGAACAGAGAATGGCCATCCTTGTTCTGAAATTAATGTCATTCGGCAAATTTCCATTACATCCGTATATTATTGTAACCTAATAATAAGCCGTATCGTCGAAATGATATGCACCATTGAAGTGGGTCCTGAAATAATCAATTGTGCAAACAGACAATTAATATGATGAAAGGAATTTTTCATTAATCACACACACACACACACACACACACACACACACACACACACACACACATATATATATATATATATATATATATATATATATATATATATATATATATATATATATATATATATATATATATATATACAGACATATATATATATCCTTTGATTGCTATATAATACAAGGTCATTTCGTGAGTGCATTTAATCGAGATTTTTATGAAATGGAATGACGATGGTGGTGCAGGAAACAAGTTACTAATTAACTTACTGTTAAAAAAGATTATTATGCATTTTTGTTTTGGCTTTATGACGTTAAACTGGGCTGGTGTGTAATTTGTAAACTTCCATCTGATTATGGACATTAAGAGAGTTCCCACTGTGTGCTCAGAGTTCTTCACCTGTATGTGGGGCATATTAGCATATTTGAATAAGGGCAGGCAAGTACACTGTCTGGCATATAAACTCACTGATGGATCGAATATATATTATAGCAACAAATATATGACAATTCCTTCTTCAATACATCTTAGTGACGTTGGTTCTCTGTCTACGTTATATTACGAACCCGAAACGTCTCATGCCATTTTCTTCCAGCTAGCAGAGACACTGAAAAGATGAAAATAGATGCACCCCTTTAATCAACGTAATGCAGGGTTGGCTGGTCTAGTGTTATTTGCTCCTGATAAATCTTAAAATTTTATTTTCCCATTTATATATTGGAACTGCAATATTCATGCTTCGGTAAACGTATAATATTCATGACTAGTCCACACGTCACATTTCAGGGAACAGATTTAAACATAAGTTCAAATGTCGCATTGTGTCAGATGCATTCATTTTCACTGCAATGCAATTTTTTTTTTCTAAATTGAGTGCCTACCACCTATGTTATTCATCCAAGAACAAAAGAAAACTAGTCTTGTTGTGAAGGATTCCACGACCAGGTATATATTAGTCACTCAGCTTCCACTATTACTGCTGCGATCAGTTAATTTTGCTCATCATTAAATTTTGACCAAACACGAAATGTCATGTGCATAATTACGCTTAAAATAAGCTTATCTCACAGCGCATGACGAACGAACAACTTGTGTGGTATATACAACGACATTCACACTCATTTCATTTTTAAACTAGAATTCTAGCTTCGCAGCTCATTTCTTTATGTTAACAATTCTAACATTTTATTCTAAGTTTAGAATACTCAAACCATTTAACCTGGTCCATAATTAAACAATCCACGCAAGATTCTGCCGAAAAAGTAGTTTTCACTCTAAATGAAAAAAAAATGTTTATCGTCATTGGTGATTGAGCTGTATTTTTGCATTTTTTTCAAAAAGTCATGTCATACAAGTTTTATATATAATGCTCAAGATGTAGTCGCTAACCATGTGCAGAGGTTGTCTTATCATGTATGAATAAACTCAGATGTCTAAATGTAGATCCAAGAAACACTGTTTATATTTTAAATGCTTAAGAGCTTTAGGGTATGTATCGTCGTGTTTGGAACTACTTGACATTTACTGCGGCAGGGGATCAGGCACTTCATTATAAAGCTGACCACGTTTTCTCGCATTTGTTGTGCTGTATCATGGTTTGTCTTAGAGCTCGTCATACTGATACATATTCAGACCGCTCGAGACATGAGAACCGAATTCTTTCTGGTCAATTAGGTGTTTGTCATAATGAAACTATATATACAGAATGAGGAAATAATAAAGCAATGAGGATATCTTGGCTTTGTCATCTAATAGTTCAGAAAAACATTATTAACATTCATAAATTGCATACAGTTCCTCCTCATATGGTAATACAACTTGATATCAGACACTGTTAAATATGACCATGATAGTCACACCCCACGGGCCCTAACAATGCCGACTGTTACCGATATGTTTACAGTTTATCCCAAATGCACTGCCATGGAATTCAAGTGCAAAAGTGGAGAGTGCATTCCCCGTCAGAAAGAATGTGATCTGGTGCCACATTGTCGTGACGAGTCTGATGAACAAAATTGTGGTACGTATGCACACTTAAACATCACCCATCCCAATCCGACTTATTTTGAAAGAAGTGACTGAACTGATTGCACTGTAAGATAGAGAAATGCAGTTTATTTTCAATCAAATATGAAATATGACATCATGTTATTAGGTTTATTCATGGATGCCTTTTCAAGCAAAAATAGATTGATTCCCGCTGTTGTTCCATGTTATTTTCACGCGTTTTCATAAATATGTAACAGAATATGTGCACAAATGACCAATGCATGATGTTAATAGTTGCAGGGCAGTGCAAAAACAACAGCTTTCACTGTTATGATGGATCCTGCATTCCAGAAAAATACGTATGTGACGGTACTTCCGATTGCCCCTCAACAAAGGTAGAGGATGAACTGGCAGATCAATGTAAGTCTTGTTTGTCTGACAAACATATCCATAAAACATCTGCTACCAAAATATATAAAACTCTGTAAGGAAACAAGGTAAACTCGGTTTGTACTTTATAAAATAATCACAAATATTACGGCGTATACATTTTTACACATTTGGCTTATTGCTTCAAACTTGGGATAAACTTTCGTATTTAGCCGCGATTCCTAGTTTTAGTATGGCGTAATTTTACTGGCACGTTTTTGCCCTCAGAAAGAGGCACTGGCATTTGCTTATATTGTACCCTATTACATGGGCTTTATTAGAAAAAGGAGGGATATATACGTGTGCAATATTTAGTGCTTGACGTTCCAAAGATGTGGTCATAATTATTGATGTCCGCTTTTTCTTACTAATACTTTATAATTATTATTATTATTATTATTATTATTATTATTATTATTATTATTATTATTATTATTATTATTATTATTATTATTATTATTATTATTATTTATTATTATTATTATTATTGGGCGAAGTGTCTGGTATGTAAATTAGATTTGCTATGCGTTACTTCAATTTCAACTAGGACACAACCTGTTTTACATATTGCAAAAAAACGTGAACAGCAAATGTTCTCCAATTATATTTACTGTAGTTTCAAGTGTGGTTACAATAACCATATAACCGCTTGTGAACGTTAGGGATCTGTGGGGTAATCCACTGTTATTTTACAATTTTGTTTGCTACAACTCATGGTAGATCTCTACAGAATACATATAAAAATTATTCAGAATAGATATAGAGACTAATGATACAGTTTCAAATGTTAACTTTTTGCTGCTTAAACAGGCTTACTAAGATGGCTAGTGATCTTCCTCAATGTTTTAAAAAGTAATATGATTTTGAGATTTGTAGCATAACAGTTCTCAGGTGAACAGCGATCTGTGGCGTGGTTTGGGTGCTCAGCGCCCATTAGACCGCAAACAAAGCTGTTTGATCAATATTAATTTACCAAGAAAAGGTTAACAATGGTAATTACGTGATTACGTCTACAAATGGGAACGGTCAGTAATGTGGTCATCGCCAGGTTTGTCTATGCCCCACCCCCACGAATGCTAGATTTCCACAAATGTCCACATTCTCAAAATCAATTATGTGTGGCGTGGCTTGATGTAAAGTTTAAGCGCCAGGTAGGATTGCATCATGGTCACATGTTTGTCTTTGGACATTTGGAGACTTTTAGTAATAGCAACAGATTTTTGGGTTCACTTCGATGATTTTAATTCAAGATGGGTTCGTTTTAATTATAATGTTTCAAAATATACTGTGAACAAGTTGATGTTTGCTGTTTATTAAATATCGCGTAAATAATTTCACTACGTTTATGTTGCATTGGGTAGCTTAACAGTGACTGTGGCAGATATATACGACTTCTGAGGTCAGATGCTGTCACAATGGCCTTGCTTAAGGGGCTCTTATCCATATATTTATTAAATGCTATATACTTTTCAACAACAATGTGTGGCATTATGATGGGTCACTAACACATGACGGACTTGTGGCGACCGTGAGTATTTGGAACAAAATACGAACAGATGGCATATAAGATAATGAAACATTTACTGCATTTTGACGATGCAAATGAAACAGAAACAAGTGATATTTCCATCTCATGTAAAAATATGCAATGTATGCGCAGATATCTATGGCAATATCTTTAGTGCAATAGTCACTGTAAACCATAATGATTTTTGGTATTTAGTACAAGTTTGTTTTTTTTTTGTTTGTTTCTTTTTTTTTTTTTTTTTTTGTTTTTTTTGTTTTTTTGTTTTTTGTTTTTTGTTTTTTTTTTTTGTTTTTTTTTTTTTTTTTTTTTTTTTGTTTTTTGTTTTTGTTTTTTTGTTTTTGTTTTTGTTTTTGTTTGTTATTGGGGGGGGATTTTTTTTGTTTTGTTTTGTTTTGTTTTGGTTTTTTTGTTTTTGTTTTCGTTTTTGTTTTGTTCGGGTTTTTTTTGGTGTTTTTCGTGGAAATGTATGAACAGGCCAAAAGAGGGAAAAAAGGCATAAAATTCAGATTGTTCAGGTGTCAGGTTGTGAGCGTTATACATTATTCTGGACGTGAACAAGAATTTTCTCTTTTCTCATTCCAGTTAAAACAATCTCATGTGCATAATTTGTGGCCGGATGGCCAATTACCTCTTGGCTAGTCCAAAACAAAACTCAATAGTTACCTCCTTCTCTTTAAAATAAAATTCCCAGTCAGCTCAACTCAAGCACGACTTAGCCAGTATAGAGGGCCATTGTCATATGCAATATGAACGTCACAGCTTAAGCAATATTAACGTCACAGCTCAAGCAGTTTTCAACAGATCACGTGCAAAATAAGAGAATTACTTCGGCCCGTAGCCTTGTGAACTTGTGATTACCCGTGTACAAATTTGTCTAAGAAGTATAGTTGCAATCATTATTTTCTATTCAGGACCGCTCAAATATGAAATGACCAGTTTGTGCATTGCTTTCAAGTATTAAAAGGGGTAACTGGAAAACAAGCCTTAGCATGCAAGAATTTGTCAGACAATTCACCGAATGTACATATAATTATATCTCTGGACAAACTACTGCAAGGAGAAAACAGAAACATGGTGATCGTTCTCAATTGCAATGTGTCTACGTTATAAATCATTTCCACAGTGAAATCACATGTAGGGTCTCTAACTCCTTTTGAACATCACTTCTCTTCCAGATCAACCTGGTAATGTGGAAGACAATTGCCCAGGTCCAAACGGAAGATATCCGCAGGCACTATGCCATACTGAAAACGATTTCTATTTTCTGTAATTTGACTCTATTTAGATAGAATTATAGGATACAACACACCAGCAGTAGGCAAAACTGTGTTGAGAAGGTTACCGTGCATTTGCATGGCTTAGCACTGTCTTATGCAACTAGGGAAGCCCATTAAGCAATGTTCGTAGTATAAAGTCGTGTTTTACCGTGGCTAATATCTGTATGTTTAGTTTAGCCACAGGGAATGTCATAAATTAAGCATGAGAATATATAATGTCACCGTCCAATCGAAGTCAGCGGGCGTCATGTTATTGTATATTTTAAAAATAATTTCAATCAAATAAGGTGGCTTTCATCATATTTAATTTGTGTCTTGCAAATGTTTTGTGGTGAGCAAGGCAAACCAATGTGTCAACGAACAATATTTATGGAAATTGACGTTTCAGAATTGCCAGACGATTTATTGTAATGGGTACCACCCCCAACTCTATGTTTGAGAATTTGTAGACACCGAACTGGAGCTCATTCCATGCCTTTATGACAAGTTATAAAATATATCTATTTACTAATTTATATAAAGCACAAGAAATAATTTGCGATTATATAAATATTTATTACAATAACATATCTTATACAAGGTCCTGTCATCGTGTGGATTGGGAACTGATTCTTGTCTGCACCAAGTACAATCAGATATGTATGTATTTGTATTGTACTTTATGCACTATTCGTGCACTCAAGTCAATAGTTTTGCCACATATTTTGTTTTCCATGGTTTTTTACCAAAAAAAGTAATAAACCTAACAATTAATTGGCACTGCAAAAGAAAGAAAACAAAGTTAATAGCAGTGTGGTATTGTGCCTTCTGCTACTTTTACATATGTTTATCTGTATTGAAAAAAACGGGCACACTTAACTGACTCAGTAAATTTTACGGAAAAATAAAATATTGGTGCTTGTTGCAATCCATGGCCTTTTTCCTGTAAAAGGTAAAATCACCGTAACGAGGGATTTTGCCTGTAAATCTTCACAAACGACAATCAAGAAATCCGAAGTATGTATATATGAAACAGATGAATGGGGACAACTCAAAGGCTGTCGCGACGCCTTCCATTTGGAACGGTGCGGTAAGAGATTACGATGTAACATTATATGATAGATAAAGAAAGGAAGGATGGGGTACCAGGAATATAGCCAGTAATAAAGGTAGATCATGCGACTCTAAGTGAAACTTAAGTCAAGTTGAGGATTCCAGCAATAATACTGTCCTCCAGTAGATGCTGTCCAATGTAAGGTGTTTACATATTCCGTTGTTGTTCTTTATATTGTTAAACCTTATGAATAATATTCATTACATCTTCATGGTGAAAGCACAATTTCCCATTTTGTACATCTGGTTTAGTATTCAAGTGTGAGACATGTTACCTGTTCAATATAAGGCAAAGTTACCTTTTTCTGTACCAATTGCGACTTCAGTCGAACTACTAAAAAAGAACTGCTCTGAATTATGATAAGGGTGCTGCATTTATGTTTCTTGTAAACAAAAAAAAAGACCTTTCATTTAAGTGCCAGCAGTGCCTATAGTTATATAAGATATAATACTCTAGACTTCTATCGGCGCCCTTTGGGCACATTGCACGATCCAAAATGTAGCACTGAAAGAGTTAAATACCAAAGTTGAAGAAATATAATACTGCAACCATCGCATCATCAGTCTGTTTGAGCAGACCAACTTGACTTCTGATTGTATTATCCAAGATGTGGGCATGGGAAATGAGTGTGGGATGAAGATCCGCCTGTGATAGACGTTCAGGGTGGTTTTATCTTTATTTGGTAGACGAAGATAACAATTTTTCAGTTGTGATCGAATGAAAATCAACTTTTATTCATGTAAATTAGTCATACTGAAGCACAAAACATATACCTATGTTTGGCATAGTAATATTAACAAGGAATCTAACCATGGAAAAAAATAAGAAAAGGAAACAAAATTACATTACCCCAGGATTACGGCTTTACAACATTCAATTACGCGTAACATCTAAAGTTCAGTGAGATGATACTTGCATGCAAAATAATTGTATATTTTATTGATTGAACCACTCATTTGTGAAGGCTTTGGTGACATCGCTATTAAAAATATGACACCGGAAAAGTTTGTAGCTGCAGCTATAGAGTTATGTGGGTGTCTTGGGTTTGAACAGTAGTACAGGATAAACCCAATGTGTAATCAGGGAACAGGAATCTTATATCATACACGAAACGTCAAAGCCCGTATTGTAGTTATTTTCAAGGTAGTACAGTAACATATACAGGATAAAAGTATATGGCCATAAAATTTGACATGAGCAACATAATTTCGCAGCTGAAGTGAAACATATTATTCGCAGTTTACATTATTAACTGGTTTATGTAAATTATTACACTTGACAATCTCATACCCATTTACAAAGTGCAAAATTTATTGAAAGGCATTTTAGATTGTGATCAATATTTTTTGAAGTTTCAAAGATGTTTTTCCATAAACAAAGCTTTATCTTTGATCTAATTCATGATACCAACGCGAGAGTATCATTGCTACGATATTCTAATCAGACCTGACTTTAAGCCTTTTATTCAGGTACAGACGTTTACATTAAAGCCAATTGTAGCGTTGCTGTAACAGGATCATTTTTTGCATCAATATGAAATGTATGGTTTGTTATATGCTAAAAGAATATACATTTCTTTCATGTAGGTTTTGTGTATTCAATTTAGAGGCCTGGTACACAGTTTTCGGTGTTCTTTCTGTGTCTAGGGCAATTTCAATTTCACATTTTGTAACAGCAGCCAGTCCAGGAAAGCGCCACTAAGTTCCTGAACATAATAGTAAAATGTAATGCCCATGAAAAAATTTCTAGCGGCAAATATAGATGATGTATTACATGAAACTATTTGATGGCATCATTCAAAAATTAATAATTTGATTTAATGATATATACTTTGAGCAGCAGCAGATGATGATGGTGATGATGTTGATGATGATAATTATCATCATCATTATCACTCTTTGAAAAAAAATCTGTTCCTTTCCTTGAAATATGAGTGTCTGCGCTAGCAATTACATATCATATATTACCATTCGGCAGGAATTTTTTCATGTCCACCGGGATATGTTAAGTGTTCAAGTGGATACTGTATTCCCATCTACAAAGTGTGTGATGGAACATGGGACTGCATTGGTAGAGAGGACGAAAATACTTGTGGTACATCTTTTTTTTCAACTTTATATTTGCATCCTTTTAGGCCTATGTGCTCTATTTTCCATACACATTCTATCTTTTGATGTTTCTACAGTACATGTGTTATGCTGACTATGTCCTGTTTTCATGAGAGTATGTATACATCTTTCATTAATACTAATGCAAAAAGAAGCAATTGTGACACACTTTCTGTGTAGTTCCCCCCCCCCCCCCGCCGAATAAAACACAAACAAACAAAAACAATATGATGATAATAATACATAACGATAAAGTACCAAAACTGCATATGCTGACAATGAACAATGTTTGCTTACATACACATTGTGTTTGTTTATTTTTCTACATATGTTAATGATTCGTCTCTCGAAGTAGATAAAATGAGTTCTCTGCAGCAGTTATGCTAGTCATGTAAGCTACATTGCAATCGTCACCAATTGCCATTTTGTATCTTGTGTAATAATAATCCGCTGTGCGCAACGGCTACAGTGTGTTTTATCGTTTGACAATGCTCACTGATGCCTGATGCAAACATTATTCTTTAAATTAAAAACTTGATCATCCAATTATGAAATATTGCGGAGTCAATATCATGTCAAAGAAATAATAAAGTCAAAACTTATAAATATGCAATTTTATTACACACACAGACAAAAAAACAAAAAGAAAATAGACTTATGACGGAAGCATGTATAAGATCATTTATAAAGAGGTATGGTATGTTTTCAGACTCTTACAGGTGCAGGGGACAATACGCATGTAAATCTCAGAAAAACTGTGTCCTGTCAAACCAGATATGCGATGGTATATATCACTGCACTGGTGGGGACGACGAGAAGTACTGTGATCAACTTTGCCCTCCGAAATGTGCTTGTTCTGATCAAGACTTCAATTGCACGGCAGCAGGATTTAACAAAATTCCAGGAAACAGTGTCCTTACAGTCAAAGCTAGAAGAATCATACTAACGGATAACAATATATCGGTGGTAGAACACATCGTCAACTTTCCATTCCTCGCTGAATTGGACCTATCTAGCAACAAAATAAGAACCTTACTCAAAGGTGTTTTTGTGAGGCTTAACAATTTATACAAACTTGACATGAGGAACAACAGCATCATATATTTACTTAAAGGGACTTTTTCCGGACTAGAGAGACTAAAATTTTTATATTTACAAGGAAATAACAATCTAAGTGTGATTGAACCAGCTGTATTTATAGGGATGGGATCACTCACACAATTGCGTCTGGTAAATCATACAATAACAGTTTTACAAAGTAATCAATTCCGTGGTTTGAAATCTCTTAGAACCCTTAATTTAAGTGAAAATAAGATTTCTCGAATTTCATCAGAATCATTCGCAAATTTACCAAACATTCAAGAAATTGATTTATCGAGCAATCCATTAACAGCGTATACTAAGGACATATTTTCAAGTTTGTCATATTTACATAAACTGAGAAGTCCTCATTATAAGTTTTGTTGCTTGGCCCCAATGGTAAAGGCAGAGAACTGTTTTCCGCCAGCAGATGTTTTTTCCACCTGTGCAGATCTTATGCGACACGAATCCCTTCGAGTCCTGCTCTGGCTTATGGGAATTCTTGCTATTACCGGAAATACATTTGTTGTCATATGGCGTCTTCAATCTAAGGTTCAAAATCTGACACACTCATTCCTGATATCGAACATGAGCATTGCTGATATGCTGATGAGTATTTATCTTTTAATTATAGCCACAGCAGATACCATTTTTCGAGGCAGATACATAGAGGAGGATGAAAAGTGGCGATCATCTATAGTATGCAGTGTTGCTGGAGTTTCTGCAACGGTTTCCAGCCTATCCTCACTTTTTATGCTATTGCTCATAACTGTGAATGTATTTCAGTGTGTTGTTTTCCCATTTAGTGACTACCGTATTGGAAAGAACGGAGCCATACTGGCTGCTATAATTGTATGGATGATTAGTATTTTATTGGCCGTATTTCCTCTTATTTACTCGGCTTACTTCAAAGGAGAGTTTTATGGACGTTCCTCGGTATGTTTGGCTTTGCATATAACGTCTGAGACCCACTCTGGATGGGAATATTCATTTGCAATTTTTATTATCATTCCATTCATTGCATCGTGTCTAATAACAGTATTTTATGCTTGGATGTACCTGGTTGCCAGAATGTCATCATCGGCTGCTGGGAAGTCGGGCAGAGGACAAAATATCAAACTTTTTCAAAAGATGACAATCATTATTCTGTCCGATCTGCTCTGTTGGATGCCGATTTGCCTTCTTGGTATGCAAATTTACAATTATTGAACGCTGTTGTAGTAATAAGTAATGTAATGCTTAAAGTGTCAATAATAAAGGCAAAATATACTGTCTGTATACTGACATACTCACATTATTCTTACAGGTTTTTTGGCTGTTGGAAGTAAAATGCAAATTCCAGGGGAAATTTATGCATGGCTTGTCGTCTGTGTTCTGCCAGTGAATGCTGTTTTGAACCCTTTTGTCTACACGATATCTTCCATTGGTGTCAGTCACCGGTAGGTTTTACTCACTACATGGACCTGTAAAATAGCAGTGGCTATAAAACACTATAACGGAAAGTTGAATCAGTATCTCGACTGTTCATTTACCGTTGACGTCACATAATGTCCCAGTTATTTCAAACTGAATGCCGCAATTTGAAGTAAAACGGTTGTAATTGGCTGGAAACCTGCACTAGGCATTTAAATGGACAACAGGGGATTTTATCACTTGGTCTATTTAAAAACACAAAAGAAGCATAAATGAGCTGTGTGTTGCAAACTGTAACAAGTAATTTAGGTACATAATTGGGGAAGACATTTCCTGGACATTCAAAGTTCCAGGTATACATCATTGTTCAACATGTTTTGTCTTTTGAATGTTACCAAGTTGAGAAAGATGACAGTGTTATAATTCTCATTTATTTCACAAAAGCACATAATTGCCTTGAATATATCACTTTATGAAGTTTTCAAAACTGTATTGTTTCTTTGCTGGTGATGGAATTAGTTTTTAGTTGCCAACAATCAAACGGCTTTTCAAAAAAGTTGCTTCTCTTTCTGTAGTTGATAAAGAGTGTTTCAAAGGTTGGGAAGATCAGTTTAAAAACCACTTGTCAACTTATAAGGGTGACTGTTTGCCAGGAGTCATAATTACTTTTTTGCGTTAGCACAGGATGATTAATGCTGATGCTGATGTTTTGATCCTGCTTGATCTCTATTATTGCTGTGTCTTAATTTGACCTCATTCTTTGATTAACATTTATTGATGCCTCTGTTATTTCTCGGCGCTCAATGCCTCCTGTCTAAGCATATTTATTAGTACTAGGAATCTACCATATATATATATATATATATATATATATATATATATATATATATATATATATATATATATATATATATATATATATATATATATATATATATATATCCCTTCCTCTCTGAATGCCTAGCCTCTGAAAGAACTGTCTCCATTTATCTTTGCATTTTTTTGACCTTAAGTTTATTTTCATGATACCCCTTCAAATATCAAAAGGATGTATTTTAAGCAACTGATTTTCCTGTTACATTCCAATTGCGAATGGACATAAGAACAACTTGGGCAACCTCAAACCTTATATTAGTTCAGAAGATGACGTGAGACTATGCTATGTTAATAAATCTGGTGTCTTTAAGCGATACTTTGTTTAAATTTTTTAACCAGTTTGGTGATCTTCGCCTGACAGTTTGTAAATGTATCTTTGTTAGTAACCCTTTGCATTTTTCTGGACAACGTTGTAATATTTTGGCGTTTTTGCAAAGTAATTTTGAAAGTTTGTGCTCGATAATGATACGTTGTCTAATATCTATAGTATAAGGGTAATACACTAAATGTATGCACATTGAAGTGTTGAATTGATGATCAGTATGGATATTCAATTTGTATAACATGCTATCCTAAAGTTGAAGTCATTAAACCTAAGACAGATTTGAACAATAGTCCTCTTGGTATTGCGATGCAAAAACGTTCCATACTGTCAAAGTTTTATTGTTGTTGCATTTTTTATTACATGCATTACCTGCAAAAGTCTTTATTTTAATTTTTTTATGATAGCCTCTTTATTTTAAGATGTGCACAATGGCCTAGCAATGACAGGGTGACATTGGAACAAACAGATATATCAAGTATTTACTGTCTCTGATTTAATATTGTGCATTTCTGTTTGAGGTTCGTCTCTGAGTGGTTGATTTTGACATTTGATGAGCTTTTTACACTGCTTCACAAAGCCACTTCACACAATTTCGTTAAATCGGTACATCTGAAAATAGTTTGTAATCGCAGTACTGAATTGAAATGTTCAAGCTAAAATGCGAAAGGGTATTGCGAAACCAAAAACAATTTGGCTGTAAACATAAATTAAACATAGTGATTTTATCTTATCTTTAGGTTGTCTCAAATGATGAACAAAAAGTTCGGAATCAGTATGATGGCTTCGGAAAACACGCAAGAGTCAAAGACGTCAAGTTCAAATAAGGGTATTATTGACATGAATATCTTATCCAAGCTTCTGGTCTACACGTTAATGATATTGACCACGAATGAGTGGTCAATAAAGCATTTGTATTTGGTTGGTATCTTATAAAGTTTATCTGTTTTCAGTAAGCACGCTAGTGGTACGAAATGCTTATATATATATATATATATATATATATATATATATATATATATATATATATATATATATATATATATGCTTAAAACTTAGTATAAATAATATATTAATAATATAATAATTCCATTTGTAGGTCAAGTTTAGCATCACTCTGCATGTAAACAAAATAAATCTAGATAATTGAAGCTTGATTAAGTTTCCTATTATACAAATAGTTTAGATTCCATCATGCCTTTTATGCATTTACTGTGATGGGATTTTTTTCCAGATATGTCAGCCTTTGTGTATGCAGGTGGCATTAAAGAAACAGCGATAATCATGCCATTGAAGGTCTACTTGAAAGAAAAGACGATAACCTTGTCTGACATTTTATGCATCTTAAAGAGCATAATGGTATCACTTGTAACATTAGAGCCTTATAGGTCGGTGCCTGCTGTGGATGACAATGGCGTTATTATCGTCCTTGAAGAACATGTAAGTATTGACTTTGTTGAATCGGGGGGGGGGGGGGGGGGGATATGCCAGATCCTTATTTATGCTTAACAGACTCATGAAAGACTGCTGCCTCCATATCTGGCTCAGTCCCCTTGTGGAGTGACTCCCAGTACTTTATTTCCTATGCAGAAGTTCTCAAAATATATACATGCTAAGTCACTCAAACCGTCATAATTACGACATATAGTAAACTCCAGCTATAAGTCATGTTTCTTTCTGGTGGACCAGAATTCAACTTTGCTATACTTCTTCCAACAATGCATACAAAGACCAAATGTTCTGATTACTGTAATTATAGGTATGTGTATACAATATATGCAATTTTGCCAAAGCGTGTATAGTAAACTTGTCACAATTTATTTGAACTAAATTCGTGGAACTAAAAAACAATACACAATTTAAACATTTTACAGTTAGAGTAATGCGAGTTTGTTTAATTAACACACTTTCAAGTAGTTAACTTTGGTTGCCGTTTTGCATTGGTATATAATGAAGACATTCAGAGACATCTTGTCTAACTTCAGTATCTATATTTCCTTAACGTTAACAAGTGCACCACTGTATGTTATTACAAAAATAAATAAAAATAAAGAATACATTTGAACACTTTTCCATATGTGGGACAACAAATGTAAATATAGAGCATATATCAATCATACTAATCGGGTCATGCTCCCATTTGTTGATTTCGACAGAGTGAGCATGGTTTGAGAACGGTCTACAATATCATGAATATGCTTCATCAAATGGATTGTTCGAACTTGCTTCAAAGTGATTTGCATTATGAGAGACAACTATTCGCCCTTAGTGAGGTTACATTGTTATATCCACACTAGTTTTTTTATCACAACAACAATGTGTGAGAAAAGAGCATGATCATGCTCCTATGCTCTAATTGCAATCAGCATTTGGGTAAAATATGTTTTATGCATAGAGGCACACTTATATTAATAATGAGACAAGGCAATACTTCGGGAATACATAGTAATTACCAGAAAATACAGAAGACCCAAGATTACATAAAAACGTACATAAACAAAGTGAAGATTTATCTAATAAAATCATAATATTAATAAAATCGCGTTTATACGTTAGAATAGACTAACTTAGATAGGTTGACAGAAACCATGGTAAACACAATTACATAAAGAATTAAAAGCATAACTAAGAATCACCAATTACATGCAGTAACATATTTAATGTAAAAATGCTGTGCAGGCGTCAGTATTTAACTCGTAAGTTGGCATTCCACTCCAAAAGAATGCAGCTTATGTGCATGAATGTCAGCCAGCAATTTAGTCAAGTCAGGAACAAGTAGTTTTGAGTGCAACAGGTAACACAAAAATGTTCGATACTCTTATTTTATCGTTATGTAGATGGTGGATTAACTTTGTGGCGTTCAAGTCAGTTTAAGTGTTATACTGGTTTATTTATTAGGGAGTTTGTACTTGATGAATTTGTCAATATGCTGTGGTTTCTGCCCATGCTGTCTCCAGTTGACATCCGTCATAAAGTTGCTGATACGTTCTGAAGCAACATGAGATTTCTTGCAAATTGGCCACTAATGCTTTATTTCTTATGAAGGAAATAATATTGGTCTCCAAAAGACAGTCCTTTGAATACCTTTAACATTCCTCTGGAATCACCTCTTCTTTAATAAATGCCTGCTTTATTTGTTTTAGTATTTTTATTGCTTAGTGGTACTTCATTTAGCACCAAATGGCCAATTTATTCATTTTATCTCTAACGAGTGCCTTTTCACGAACATGTTCACTGGGGATTTTGATACGGTAGTTTTGCAACACAAAGGGACCTTATTGAAGCAAGCTCCGAATTTTCTCAATTGAACATGTCTCTTGACAGTTCCATCAAACAGAAATCGCCATGCCCTCAGGACATATCTTGAAACATACATGTGAAACTATTGTATCTTTGACAGAGAGTGAGGTCAGCAGCATGTGAGTACAACGTGCTTAACTTGCTTCAGGAAGAATACACCAACACCAGTGAAGACATATCAGCAATCGGCAGACTATCTTCCAAACTACTTCGTGCCTACCAGAAAACACTGACAGCTCGTGACCAGATATTAGCCTGAGGCCACCCGCAGCCTGTAAATTGCTTGATTTCTAACGCACAGCATCATTTATTTTAAATGGGAATAAAATCCAAAAGGCAGAATCATATTATTTGTGGCAAATACACATCAACATCGATTGAAATATTTACCATCTGCCCAGTGGTCAGGTTTAATTGGAATATTGCCTTATAACGTATGGGCGTGTTTATGGTGAAGACTTATGGGTGCAACAGGGAACTTATCTGGCTGGGCAAGTGGCGCAAGCTAATAAAAGTACACAGCCAACGCTGAACGCCAATGCAGACAACTCTCACCTCGGGCATTAGTGTACGAGCAGAATGCCTAAAGTCAACTGCTGTGTATCTCAGCAATAGCTTGTGTACTATGTCTGAGGGCAGTGTCCACTCTAGCAGACGCCAGTGACATGTTCCCCAATCGGAAGCAAGGCCAGTCTTATCATGAGCTGGGGTATAAATTACAAAAGTTCCACATAAACCTATCACTGATGGTCAAGGGAATGGAGAAGTGAGATAGAAAAGGAATTTTTACACAATTTCTAAGAAAAAAAAAAAGATGTACAAAACCAAAGCCTGTAAACCTACCCACGCCAACATCATCGATACAGCCCCACAAACCCAAGCCAAAACGAAAATGAATAACCCTGTCTAGATTTCAAATAAAATCCCATAATTCGCCGCTCCAAGCGGTCGAATTCTACCCGTTATATATACGTTTTATCATTACTGTCTTCATGTTTATAAAAAAATGTATAAACACTATTTTTTTCAGTGCCTGTTACTGCTCATGAAATATAAACACCACGCGATTGTAATATCATGTATATATGTCAATATACATGAGTGTGTTAATTGTTGTATTAATAAGCACTCAGTCATTGTGTGGTATTCTTCATTTTTGCCAGACTCCAGGCTTAATGAATGGATACAATAAAATAACAACAATGAAATAGAACAGGGAGGCTGTTGACGGACGATCACGACAGCACTATTTTGAAATAAATTACATTGAAACAATCTGTATCGCTTTTGCGAAGCATCTGTCTTCCCGTATCACTGCACTGATCTCTTACGTTTATAATATTTTCTAGCATATTTCAATCTTCATATTGGATAGCAGTTATTTGTCCAACGGTAATGTTGCTCCTGGCACGCCGTTTTCGTCCAAAATTATCAAAACTTCAGCCATGTTCATAGCCTACTTGATGTGTTTATGCCTTGCGTTACGTGTCTCGGAGATGAAGCAAACACACGCAATATATATATATATATATATATATATATATATATATATATATATATATATATATATATATATATATATATATATATATATATATATATATATATATATATATATATATATATATATAGTGTGTGTGTGTCGGTTTTGAAAGGCATGATCAAAGATTCTAAACTTGAAGAGAGGTTCAAATTTGTAAGGTAGTTCCTTGATCAATGTTAACCCATGCCAAGCATGCCAATTAACAGATGCCAATCGAAATGCAGTGATAAGTGTCATAGTTCAAATGAAATTAAAACATTGAAGGATCATTCTGGAACTCTAACACTGAAGCCGTTTCATGAGTGTTATATCCGCAGTTTGCCACAACATAAAGGGGACCAGTTACATCATGTTCTGGGACACACAGCCGCGTTCCCCTACGCAATCTCCCTCTAGGCCAAGGGAGCCACCAAAGGATATGTCAACCCAATCAAATCTAAATACCAGGAAGAAATGCAACTTTTATTTACTTTCTTTATAATACATGGTTAAGATTCTGAATGTGCACCAATATATTAATTCTATTATCAATGATTGCAACATTAAGTAAAACCATGAATACGCTTCCCAATCTTTTCTTCGCTGTGAAACAAATATTTGACTCCAATTCACAAGCAGGCTATCAATTTTGCAAAATCTGCCTAAAAAGAAACAACGGCTGCCCTTTGCATCAGAGAAGATAACGGCCAACTTCTCGCCAATTCAGGTGCTCAGGTCCTTAAAACATAGTTAACATATCCTGGGAAGTTCTGGCCAAAGTTTTAATATGTTTTTCGGTGTCAGAGCGGTATTCAGCTGTGGACGGTGGCATTTAACAGTAAACAGCCGCTTGCAGCTGTACAAAGTGGTAGTCCCGCTGTCTGCCGCTGAGGGCAAATGGGCTGCTGGGGTGGGTGGTACACAGCAGTACCCAGCAGCAGAGAGTGATACCAAGCGACAGGCCGTCCTCATTGTACTTTCTGCCGCTCGGCGCCGCCGACTACCGTTCTCTGTGGAATTTTGTGGATTACTGCCCAGTATTTCATGCAAAATAAGAAATTCAGTAGAATGTACAAGTGGATGCGAAGCGAAATAGCAAAACCTTGTATTCTATTCATTCATGTGCTAGCTGAATAGTTTCTAACCATTATCTGCAACATATTCATCATATGCGTGATATATGCATTTTTAGCAAATTGCAAGTGATGATTCATTTATCATAATCATTTTACACTGTGATTGTATATATATGTATAGATATACAAAGCCTCCTGTGCATCTCAACCTTACAAGCCCACTCACATACACAAGAACACGCAGTATAAGAAAACTGCATCTCCAGGACTGGAAGATTCAGGAGGCAGGCAGGGCAAAAGGAATCTTCCAGCCATGTTACCCACAAAGACCAGTATGTGTTACTGTGTACAATTTGCAGGTCTATGCACACTAGACAAATATAAATCTACAAATAGACCAGAAAGGTCAAATCTTTATTTGCTTGAGATACTGTGCACCCCCTGTGTGTGTGTATGTGTGTGTGTGTGTGTGTGTGTGTGTGTGTGTGTGTGTGTGTGTGCTTCTGCTATCCATGAGCCATATTCTAACAGAAACGGAATTTGGGGAAGATTTTGCATGTAGATAAGATTTTTCCTTCTGTCAATAATTTCATGATTTACCTCCTCCCCCGCTACAAAAGCATAACTACAGCATGGAAGGCATTTACTTAATGTTTTGGACCCATTTTATACCAGAAACTCTTGTCCTAGAATATGCACGGAGACCATGATAGGTTCTGTTTTGTCTCCCATCTAGTTGAATATTTCGCCTGATTTCTTACTTTGCATGCTTAACTGGACAATAATGCTCAACATGAGACGGTGAGCGGCGTTCGGTTGGAAGCAGCAGCAGAAGTGCAATTTAGAGAGCCTGCCACCGGATGCCGCTATCTGCTGCCATGTCCCATTTACCCCAAACGTCTACCTACGGCCCTCGGTGCCTTATAGCGATATTGCCGCTGTGTGCCACCGAACTGCGCTATGTGCCACCGAATACCGCTGTACACTGGCAAAAACCAGAGTGTGCCCCCAAAAATATGAGATCTGCCACAAGAGCATATGCAAGTGTGAAGAACTGAAGGGGCAGTCAAGATGTGACAGATCACATGCTATGAAACCATTTGTATATATATATATATATATATATATATATATATATATATATATATATATATATATATATATATATATATATATATATATATATATATATATATATATATATACTGCACATTTTATATTAGCATAACAATTATTCCGCTTAATGGAAGGACAAATTGAAAGGCATTGGTTGCCGTTCTAGTATAGAGCCCAACTCTTGTTTCAAAACGCGGATCCTCCAAAAAAGTCGATAACGAAAGTTATGCCACTGTTTCCACAGCAACGTGAGGAATGTCTGTTTGGAGCTCTACATTATCGTGTATCAACACAGCTGAAGATAATGTTATGGTCATGCAACCCTGACATTTTAACAGAGATGGCACTTTATGTAATGAAACGGCAATAATATACTGATAAGTTAACCTGATGTATTGACTCAAATCACATTGTACTGATAAAGAGAAGCCTGCTAAACATTTGAAATTGAAAAGCATTTCTTCACTCAGAACTGTGTGTCACAACAAATTCGATCAGCCATAACATATTAGCGGTTTTAATTCCTCCGCATTCAAGTAAACTATGAAAATGGTAGGACAGTGATTGCTTTATATATATTGAGGACCTTATTTATATATATGAAACAAATAAGCAAATACCAGAAATCTGTAACAAAGTTTTGCGTTTAATGGCTTCGGGGCTATTAGCAGTTTTTAATCATAGGACTTTCCCTGGGGAATATATGATTCGAGTATTTATTTAAACTAGAGTCAAGTCAGGAACATGAAGCAGTGGACGCTCTTTTAGGGGTTCCATTTGTACAATTTGTTACGGGTAAAAATAAAGTTTTGAAAGGTACATGAGTAGCTACATCAAAAATGGAGCCGTTAGTTATAAAGCATGCATTTGGCAAATGTTGGGCATATATTGAAAGAATGGGAAGTCAAATCTGTAGATAGTATATAATGAGCAATATATATTATTTCATTATGTAGTATTATTAATATTCTAGTTATTTGATTAACTAACCTGCAAACAAATAAAGAATTTATACAAGCGTTATGTGTATTGAAACATTTTCATTTTGTAACCGCAGCTTTTATCCTCTAGAGATAATATAATGATATTCTATATCACATAATACATTGCATTTCAACATGGCCCCCATGTTAACAACTATAACTAGCCTTAATGAAAGTTTCCGGGCTAGTGCTTAATATGTCATGTTCTGTTTGGTTTCATTTTCTTGCTTAAATATGAAAATTTGAGTCTAGAGTCTCAATTGATGTGGAGAGTCGCTTTATATGGTTACGGCAAAAACTACAAGTACGGCACAGCCAGATGGTGTCACCGAGTAAAATGTGCATGCGAATTGTCTTAAGTGATTAAAGATGAACTATCAGTTTTGTAGTCGATACATGGTCTGAACTGTAACGTATTTTCGTACAACATCACTAGAAAATAATAATTTAAACATTTTTCTTTGACCATGTAGTAGAGTAAACTACAATATACACCTTTCTAACTGATCACGTGGAACCTATTTATTTCATTCCACTATTAGATTTTTGATGTTGTAAGATATGTTTCTTTCATATTTAGATAGGTGAAGACAGGTAGCAAGTCTCTGTATGCAATATTGCACCTCGCCGATTGGCATCAAGACAGGGCATCAATGATAGAGGATTTAGGAAATAAATCAGTGCAACGAAAAACAGCATTGTCGATGTTTTAGTACAATTATGGTTATTCAAAATTTATGTATACCAGGGATATATGCAAGGACTATTTACATGAGTTTGCTATATGTAAATATTATAAACTTTCATAACCATAGCCACATGAATTTCCTCTGATGTTAACTGTGTGCATGAAATATACCGATGCACTTCACGAAGAAAAGCTGAATCCATAAGGTAAAATTTATTTGTTGTTTCACAGAAAATCAATCACTTAGTATTATTTCACAATGTATTAATTTGTCTTGCAAGTACGTAACAGATATATAGCTGCATCTGTCTATAGTCTGCTACGCCATACAAAAAATAGAAAATGTTGTGTAAAGCTAGTCCCAAACTATAATATTTGTCTCTTCGGTAAGAAAAAATGGATTCAGCACATGACACTGATTCCCTTGGACCCAGGGCGTAAGGAGTTACATGTTGATGTTGCCAGGACCACATCTTGACTGAACCAAGACTTGGCGCCAGCAACCGTTTCTGGATAGAGGTTTTCATATATCACATCGACCTGTCGTAGTTCAGCCATGGCCAATTCATTGATGTTTTGAAATCCAATGCCAAGTCCATGTCTGTACCCTGCGTGAAAAGATGTTTCAATTAGGGAAACAAATACTTGATACAAAAAAATACGCGTGGCGGTACAGCATAGGTCTGGGGTCCTGGAAAATCTGTAGGTAGGCACGGGGTTCTGTAAACAATTTTGCTTTCATGTGAGCTATCGGCATGGGAGAGAGGTGCAATTAGGCCTGGACTTCTGACAAGGAAACTGTTTTAATGACATGTCTAACCCCCTTTGCAATATACCCCATGTGCTGCAGTGGTAAGGATAGCACCAAGGTCAGAGCTATCTTTGAGCATTGTGACGGTAGCATCTGCTGGTCTTGGCAATAACCTGCTCCTGAATGGTTCATATATGGCGGCCACTCAATCCACATGTTGCTGTGAAGTCTGGCACCCTAAAGTTCCTGTTTTGGTCAGCTGATGGCTTTGGTAAATGACTAGTGGATCATCATCATCATCATCATCATCATCATCATCATCATCATCATCATCATCATCATCATCATCATTGTTATTAAAGCTTACTGTATTTGTCGTCATTAGACAGGGTGGAATGCCTTCTGCAGTGAATGAGGTCATTTTTTTAAGGATAATCGGATGTTGGGTTTTAAATTCTGCCATTTCGGATATCACTACATTTTGGTATGAAGAGCGCTCTCTATGTTCTCATACTCCACCAGGTTGATCATTTTTTTCCATCAACTGCGCCAATGTGAAGGACCGTTTCAAATTATGTTATACTGTTTCTGCACCTTTTACATCCATTCACTCACTTGTAAGGCCCTGTAACGCTAGGCCAATCGTTATTATAATGACACAGCATGCTAACCATCGCTTTCATTTCACTAAACATTGTAAACAAAGGTTCACAGTGATTTTCAAAAACTGTTTATATTTGTATATAGAATTAAGGCTGCCATTGACTCTCGTGTTCTCTAATCCCTTTTTCACAACATGAAGCTTCAGACCACGATTGTGCCCTTGGACACCGCGGAAAGCTTTAACTGTTTAATTACGATTAGCACCTGTCAATAATAAATGGTAGGTTTTGAGCCATATGTACCTACCCATTAACTATTTAATAAACGGACACCTACATGTATTTTTTCATGCATACTCCATCCTATGTGTGGTCATTTCCCGCATCAACACATCTAGATTACATGCGAATAGAAGAATAGTTAGGGGCAAAAAAGGTTGATTACATAATTTCATAGTGTAAATGTTCCACTCAGTATAAGTCTTGCCTGGGGCAAAATAAAAAACAAAAACATATCCAGAGAGCCACTATTTCTCTGTGCTTATCGTAATCAAATTAGCATATATTTCCAAACCAAAGACTGAATGAATGGGCTGCTTAACTTTCCAACAAATTATCAAAGATATATTTCAAATCATTGCAGGTACTTCATTTGAGGATTATGAATGCCTTTCTGAGATCATTTTGATACTTAGAAGCCATTTCAGCCTTCAAAATTCAAGAATTCAACATGGCCGCTGGTTACCATCATTTCTCCCGGCACTTTGGATAACTAAAGAACCGTCTGAGCAAGGGCTGTGTATTTTACTCCAATATATATAATTTTTGGGTCGGGAAACTCATTTCTGGCACTGCATTTGTGATTGAAGGTGATTTGAAGATGAATGGTGAAAGTAAATCTTGATTGCTTAGAAGTTATGGCAGTTAAATGTTTGCAACTGATCGTGACATGTGTTCTCCATGTTTCCTGGTGTCAGAACTGAGACCTGCTATGTCCCATTATAGCAAATCATTAATAATTCTAATTTCCGAATGAATATCGTTTCATTGTCTCAATTAGCATACATTAAGCTAATTAGTGTCAAAGAGAAACAGATTCCAACATTTTAATCACTTAGCATGCAACATGTGATATTTTGGAGTGGGTAATTTGAGCGTTTGGAATTCAATTGACATTAATATCCAAAAACAAGATGCGTAGCCCCCTCATTAATTTAGATATATTATTATGTTGTGTTTTTCCACAAGTGTGCATACAACAGATTTCTTAACTGTGAATAAGTCTACAGCTCTAGTCTATGTGCAGCCCACATTATTACTGCCTCGATTTCTCACTTCTGTCTATCCGTGGGACTAGGTCTTCCAGCCACGCCATTCATGTGTAACCAGTTCCCACTAGCTTCTAGTGTTTATTGTGCAGGAGCATGTACCTGGTGATCCCAACTGTGCATAACAATGTAGACACAACCTGTCCAGAAACAAAGCCAGTGCCCTAACCTGGAACAGGGCATCCTTGATAACTGTTATTGCATCCTATGTCTCAAAACGTGCAATCTTACTTACAATCAGACAAGGACCATATGTTAGGAGCATTTGTTATGTCTCATTTCTATGTGAAAGTTGTGTAACATGTGATCCGTATTCATGAATTTATTACATCTAGACTAGGGGCACCAAAAACAACTTTTCAGGAAACCATGCTTCCCAGGAGCTCCATGCCATCATGTTGATTCAATATGAGGAAAGTGCAGATTCTGTTTTGTCTTGGACTATAAATAATTACCAAAGGAATGCCAGAACTGCGTCCCCCGCCCCTTAATTAATACAGGCTGTTGTGTAATACTGTTTCTAGCTTATACATATCTACAGTAGTATATTCTGGGCAGCAAAATTAACATTAGGCTATGGCTATTTTTTCAATTGTCGTTGAAGAAATAAAGTATATTATTATTATTGATACACAATATCCGGGAAAAAGAAAGTGTACAACGGGAATCTTGTTTTTTTTTTAGGATCATAATGGCTGGTAATTGTCAAAATAGCCCTAAAATGGATTTCTGAACCTCACATTGCCCAGTTGTGCCAATTCACACGTTACCTTCTGTGCCAAAGCTAATAACTAATGTACATCTTTCATACAGGTTCTAATAATCATAATCAAGTATGCAAATTAGAGGACTGTGAGCATTGATAATGACATTCTATCATTAATGCAATGCTACAGCTGAGTCCCGCCCCCACCCCATATTAGTACAAATTGTTGTATTATACATGTTTCTGGTTCATACATGTCTAAAGTAGTAGACTGTGCCTCAGGGAAAAAATAATATTCAGTGGTCATCTTGCTTTTGAAAGTCACATTAGCCACGAATCGCCCTCCCCCCCCCCCCCAAAGAAAAAGAAAATGATTAATGATCTTCAAATTGGCTGGTTTCGACTTCTCACACGGTTTTTTTGTTCTCTTGTTTATACGCAGTATACTCTTTTTTGTCTTTGGGTGCTATTTACCATAATATGTGCTTATCAGATGAGTCTGAGCATAGAAACAAAGTGTCTTTTTGGATTTTTATTTTTTTTTTATTTTTCCCCAAGGAACACCTGTACTAAATGTGACCATTGCGGTATAAAATGTAGAGTACAGTCGCTTAGCTCGTTTACTCAAGGATATATGTGTATTGCACTGAAACGCATACCTTGGGGGTTTGTCATTTAAAACTTCTCAGTATGAGTGGATCTTTTCTGGATTTTTGCACATACTGTTCCCCTTGGAGTGGACAATGAGCCACAAGATAAAAAAGTACTTGACGAGACATGTTTTGTTGACCATCCCCCACAGGTCCAAACGACACCAGCCTCTAACCCTCTACATAATCTCTATATGTAAAATAAATGACTGGAGAGGAACACAAAATAATCACTACACTTTCTTAAAGAGGCCACAAAGGGATGAAAACGGACATGGACCTAGGGTCAAATGAACAATTATACACGGTTACAATAAAGGTAAGCAGAGGTTCTACTTCATAAAGGGAAGGTGCACAACACACCCCTACCCCACGTAGTATCTACCCACCAAATTAGGTAAGTATAGATGGTACCGTATAAAACATACGCCTGGACAAGTCTGCCATATTGAGGGACAACAGCGCGGACGGAAGGACGGCGTGCAAACCTATGGTGCCCACAGGGGGCTAATAGACATAACAGCCTATTTTGCCTGGGCACCCCAAGGCAAACGGTAAAAACTTCAGATTGTTCAGATTAAAAAGATCGGTCATATAGTTAAGTGAAGGCCTACTTCATCTCCCTACTCTCTTTCTGTGACGTCTTGTGTCGTGCCGTTTATGTTCGTGTGGCGCCGTCACTCTATCTGTCCTCGTCTTGTGGCGTTCTTCCTTATAGTGAATTGTCTCTTAACTTGTGATACGTGACACCTCTTATTTAATCTTTTTTCATGTGCAACAGGGATTTACATAGGGCCTTGCCCTGTTTCCAAATTGTATCCTTATGGAAATAAAATATGTTTAAACCAAGATCGATCACTTTCAAAAGAACAAAAATATGTGTTCCATAACGGGAACTTGATAGCCCCACTCTTGTCATGCTGGAACAATCACCCTCCCCCCACACCCTGTAGAACGTTACCAATTAATTTGTGGGCTGCGTGTCAGGCTGTGTGCTCAACCTGAGGAATGCGAAGGTATGCCGATTGTTTCAATTATAGAAATTTTCTCCAGTAAAAGAAAGCGAATAGCAGAGAACAAAATGGAATCACTAATGAAACTGAGTGCTCACATCACTTAGGAACGTATGAACCAGAATCTCGCTGTGCCTTTTTAAGCTACAACATGAAAAATGAACACGACTAAATGCTGCATATGTATATAACTCATTTGAGCACGTCACGATGTGTACAGTACCAGAATTGTACACTTACTCACATATATACTGAACCAAACAAATAACTCAGCTTTTTCATTTGGGTTTATTTTCACATTGGAACTGTATTTAAAGTTCAGAAATATACGAACCGTTGTTAAATCAGTCTAAAATAATGCACCAAGTAGTGTGACCTCAAGGTCGAGTACCCTGACCTTGTCATGGGGTCATTGTCATGAATCAAGAGTGACTACAGCAGGCTATTTTACGCAAGTCTCTGACACCTGAAATTAAGGTTGCCAAGTCTTTGATTCTGGGACAGGAAAAGGCCACATTGAAATCAGCCCAAGCGTAACTGTGTGCGAGGATATGAGGCTTTCAAAGTTTGGTGGTTGTGCTGAATCAAGGACAACTGCAGGATTCAGTGTTACCCATATGACTAAAACATTCGCACCTTTACTGGTTGGGTGTAGCCCTCACGGACAATAAAAGTACAGCATGGGACAAATTTGGCACAGTATTCCAAGAACTATGGGTCGATTATCATCAGTAGCTCGGGAGACAGGAATTGGCATGCTACAGGCTGCTTTATCTGCAGCAGAGGTGGCAAGAAGACTGCAAGTCCACAAATCCATTATATCCAGACTTGCTACAAGATTCCAGGAGACTGGGGCCACAGCTGATAGACAGCGTCCTGGGAGACCAAGAGAAACCACACCTGCACAAGACAGACACATCAGGGTGTCACATCTGCGGAACAGAACTCGACCAGCCACTAGAACTGCACAACAGACACCTGGCAGAACCAATAACAGAATATCTGCCCGGACAGTCCGTAATAGACTACAAGAACACCATCTACACACCAGGCGTCCTTACAGGCGTCAAATTTTGACACAGGCAAGAAGGCAAGTCCGACAACAATGGGCTACTGCCCATACTCGCTGGACCCATCAACAGTGGAGGCAAGTGCTATTCACCAATGAATCCCGCTTCACCCTGTATCATGCAGATGGTAGGACACGTGTTTGGCGTCGAAGGGGAGAACCCTACTCAGACGGCTGTGTGCTGGAAACAGATCGATTTGGAGGTGCATCAGTGATGGTGTTGGGTGGAATTTCATTCACAGCCAAAACCCGGCTAATCTTCATTGAAGGCAATCTTAACCCTGCCGGTTACAGGGATGAGATCCTTCAGCCTGTTGCTGTCCCTTTCATGAGACACCACCAACTCCACTTGCTTCAACAGGACAATGCTCGGCCCCATGCCGCTAGACTGACGATGGATTTTCTGCAAGGAGAAGGAATTAACGTTTTGCCATGGCCAGCCTTCTCACCTGATATCAATCCCATTGAGCATCTTTGGGACTACCTTGACCAGCGTGTTCAGAGATGGGATCCAGCACCCGCCAACCGCCAGCAGCTTCGCCAGGCTCTTCAAGTTGAGTGGGATCGTGTGCCCCGGCAGATGGTGCAGCGGCTAGTGTCATCCATGCACCGACGTTGCATAGCAGTTACAGATGCTGATGGTGGTCACACACAGTATTAGTGGACATGCCAATTTGTGAACTTTACAAATGAATGTTGCTCTGTTTATTGCCAGCTGGTCGCGCCCTCGTTGACAGTTTCAAGTTTTTGTTTTTAACATGTTATGCCAAAAAGACTGCAGAATATGGATCTAATTTGTTTCTGTGATATGAAAGTGACAATAAATATTTAAGTTAAAAAATTTAAGGGTTGCGTTATTTGTTTGGTTCAGTAGACATATAGGACCCATGGTTGTAAGAAATAAATTTTAATTTAATCCCTATGCCAAAATTACATACAGTAGAAAAAAAATGAAGAATGAAGACCTCTCTCCCATCCCAATTTTTGGGGACCTGGTGAGTTTATTTGGCCAAATCACATATCCATCACACACACACACACACACACACACATATGCGGTAGAAAGAATCAAGGTCTATCTCCCAACCCATCCTTTTAGGAGCTGGTCTAAGTTTATGTGGGCAAATCACATTTCCAGTCTAAAGACACACATACACATATACACAAACGCACGCACACACAAACCCACACACACATACATACACACATGCACACATACATATATACATACATACATACATACATACATACATACATACATTCATACATACATACATATATAACAGTCGAAATGTGAAAAGGAAGAACTTGTATGAAAACAGAAGAGTTGTCACTTCCATGGGAGCCACCGTCTAAGAGCCTGGAAATATAAATTGCCAATTATAAGGTTACCAGACAGAAGAGTGTGTCGTAACAGAACACTTGAAGTATGGCTACATAAAAACAAGCATCTCCACCACTGCCAAAAAAACGATGTACATTAGGGGATGTTACACATTGCCAACATTTTTTATTATAAGAAGTGCATTCATCAATTACCGAAGTAAATGGTTACCCGCTCAATTCATTTTTGATAGATCCTTGTATCTAAGTGCAGAAAAGCTTCATCACTTTGGTCCAAAAGCCATAGTTTCCATCAAGCTGCACTGTTGATTGCATTTGCTATATTAACTTAATATCTTGTGTATCTCTTGCTATTAATTCACGATATCATGAGAGAAATAATAACAAATTGTCATGGCATGTCTTGCACAAGAGTAATACAAATTACCACAGTGGCCAGCATGATGGCTAAATTAAGTGATATTCCCATGTGTTTAAAAGGCTACTGTATAGATCCAAGCACATAATTTCAGCACAATTTACAGAATTTGAAATTATAATACATATCTATATATCAGAGCAACTTTTGGTCTCACGCCATAGAGCGCTGTAAAGTTAGCGCGGCTAACAGCTAATGGTATGCGGACGAATCAAATATAGAAATACGAAAAATCTATAAAAATGTGTTACTTTGTACTACTATTGGGGTATTAACAATTTCAAACGGATGATCTTTACTGGGGGATATGTCGCTATAGTACTTAAATTAGGTTCGGCTCGGGAAGATAAAATAGCATATGTTCTTATTGGGTTTCCATCTGTTCAATGTGTCGCTGGCATCAATTACTTAACGGTAAGCGATGACATACATAAACTAAACAGCTAGGAATAAAGATCACGAGTAACATTGCCACGGGTAAGGGCACTACCAATAATAAAATGTAGATTATATATTTAAAGAAACGTGAACTAAGTCTGCAGGTGGTGCATAATATATAAAATCTTATAAATAATTGAATGATCACATGATAGATCTTGTTATTAGGGATGGCTACGTTATTAACGGCATATATGATGTGATAAATATTACATTAATTAAATGAAACTGTTTACTTGCAAATAATTATACACAGACATAGCACAGTCAGATGGCATCACCCAGTTAATTGTGTGTGTGATTGATCTGAAATGATCAAAGCTGAACTGCAGAGTTTGTAGGCGATACATGATTTGAATTGTTGCATATTTTTGAATGAACATGAACTGAAAATAACTGCCATACACCCTGTTCTTACTGATCACCTGCTGACAATTTATGCCATTTTTTCGATGTTCATTGTTATTAGATGTGTTTCTTTAACGTTTCTTAACATAAAAGTAATGCACGTATGTGATATATATATATATATAATTATTGTGATTATTTCAATTGTTATTATTATTATCATTATATTTAACTTTAGTCTTGACATACATACATATTATAAATACTCAGTTGTAATACCTTGTAACGTACACCAAGTCTTATTATGATTATGCAATTTCGTCTGATACTAATGAATGACATACATTATATTTTCAGACTTGGTTTGGCATATTTTTCCGATACACCTGTACAACAAATGTTGTTCAATGTCAGACATAGTTGGTTACATGACTGTAGACAACATTTGACATGTTATGGGCCCATGCAATACAACTGTAGCTATGGAGACTTTAACGGTGAAGTCAAAGTTTATATGGAATATTTTAGTAATATTTACAGATTGGGTGCAGTGGATAATGTACCTGGGAAAAGTGGTAACTGTTATGGCATATCTCACCTCTTTTGTAGTGAAGTGGCAGAACGGAATATTTACTTTATTATTACACGGACTGCCAAGAACAACAGACATTTTACAATTCACTGATAGGCATTAAGATAGAGTATCAATTATAGAAGACTTAGCAATGAAAACGTTTCAGAGCCAGTTGCACAATACATGCATCATCGACATTTGCAAACAATGATCGTCACTCAGAATTAATATATGCTAGGCTATTTCTCTGAGTTTGTTGTACATACCGTTCTTCATAAATCTGTGTAATAGTATCCAGAACATTTTCCAGGATGTTTAATCTTTTTAGAAAAAGCATTGATGTGCATCACGCAAGGAAACCCAAATCTAGAAGGTTTTCTGTTTGTATGTGTGTGGGTTGTTTTTTTTTTTGTTTTGTTTTGTTGATGTGCATCACGCAAGGAAACCCAAATCTAGAAGGTTTTCTGTTTGTATGTGTGTGGGGTTTTTTTTTTTTTTTTTTTCGTTTTTTTTTTTTTTTTGTTTGTTTTTTTTTTTTTCGTTTTTTTTTTTTTTTTTTTTTTTTTTTTTTTTTTTTTTTTTTTGTTTCGTTTTTTTTTTTCGTTTTTTTTCTCTTCCTTTTTTTTTTTGTTTTTGTTTTTTTGTTTTTTTTGTTTTTTTTGTTTTTTTTAATTTGCTGTTTTTTTGCAGATAATTTATCATTCATCGGTTTTCCACAGTGATATGTATCTATGTTGAACAAAGGTGAAAAAATATAGTTACATCCGCCTATGGTCCGCTAGACTAAAAACAGAATCACATATCTGTCTGTTTTAAAGCTTATTTCCGGCTGCAATGCTGCTCGGCAGGAAAGAAAAATGAATTCAGCGCACCACCCTGATTTCTGTTGACCAAGGGTATAGGGAGTTGCGTTTTAAGGGTACCAGGACCTGACTTCGTCTGAACCAAGATTTAATGAATACGAATGTTTTGTAGATAGACGTATTCACATTTCACGTCGAGCTTGTCGTAATGTAACCAACTCATTGTATCTTGTCAAAAGCAAGACCAGGTCCATGTCTATACCCATGACAAAAACGCTTCAATTTGGGAATCACAGTCTTGATACAAGGAAACAAGCATCACATATGTCCATATGTCTGAGTTCCACGAACATTTGAAGGTAGGCTTGGAGTTCCAAAAAAAGATATACCTCCATACGAGATCTACCCTTGAGACAGTGGTGAAATTGCGCATCAACTCCTAAAAAAAGGAAACTATTTGAAGGATGTGTATAGCCCCCCCCCCCTCCCTCTGTAGAATTGCCCCTTTGCTGCAGTGGCAAGGATTACATCGAGGTCAGAGCTGTCTTTGGCCACTGTGATGCTGGCATCTGCTTGTCTTGGCGACAGCTTGTTCGCTATATACTCCATGCTGTTCGGCTACTCAACATATATGGGTCTGTGATATGTAGCACTCTCAAATACCTGTTTTGTTCGTGTGACGGCTTTGGTATATTATTATTATTATTATTATTATTATTATTATTATTATTATTATTATTATTATTATTATTATTATTATTATCATTATCATTATCATTATTATTATTATTATTATTATTATTATTATTATTATATTAATATTATTATCATGATCACCACCATCATTATTATTATTATTGTTATTATTATTATTATCATTATCATTATCATTATCATTATCATTATCATTATCATTATCACTATTATTATTATTATTATTATTATTATTATTATTATTATTATTATTATTATTATTATTATTATTATTATTATGCTTTACTCTACTAATCGTTTTAGACAGGATGGGAGGCTTACTCTATTGGAAGAGGTTATTTCTTTGGGACAATTAGATGTATGACGTTTATTCTGACTGTTGAGTTATCAGTATTGTTTGATGTGAAGAGCGCGCTCCGCATTGTCACGGTCCATCAGGCTTCACTAATTTTTGTTCAACTGCGCCAATGTGAAGGGTTTATATCTACTCATTGAAGTTAATCTTAGAATGCATACAAAGCGCATAAAATATCAACATTATGATCACGAATTTTGATATACTCTTACGGCTGAAATAAAGATTAACACAACCAGACCAGGTACTTTATAATACAGATCATATTCGGAGTTAGATGAACTACACATAGGCCTGTTAGGTCTGTTCAGCCCAAGGCGTATAAAAATACTAATCACCTGACTGAGAAAATCGATCAATGTGCTCTTCATAATATCCAAATTAGCGTCGCAAGACGGGACATCGATACCTCAGATCCCGTTGCGCTGGACCAAACACTCTCCCTCCCTACACCCACCCTTTTGAACGTTGCGAATTTCAGGAAAACTCCTGTGCATTAAGGATTGTGGAGATCTCTCTGTCTCAATTCTTCTGGATTTTCGCCAATGATGTAGCAGAAACCAACGTGGAATCAAAAGTGATACTGAGTAATCACATAACGCTGAGAAAGTATCAAACTAAATCTCTCTCTGTTTTGTTCGAGCTGCGACTTAAAATAATGAACCCTGGATAAATGGTGCTAAAATTTGTGGACGTCACAATTTGCATTGTGCACAAAACCTACATTAACAAACACATACATACAGGATCCATATTTATGTATATTATGTCACCTTTAATCGATATACATGCAAAAGAGTAATATAAATAGCCAGAGTGGGCGGCATAATGCCTAATTTATGTAAGGGATGGTTCAACACTATCATCATTTTCGAATTACTACTTACAGTACGCAAGGAAGGGGGGTAGGGTTAAATGGGTCTGTAGAGTTTCACAGAATATGGAAAATAATGGTCAATTTTGAGTCTGTTTTGTGCAATTTTGCTATGATCTTTTGGGATAATCATTATTTTTAAAGTACTAATTTGGGGCGGTCATAAAATTTAGTTCCCTAAGTACTAATGCAAAAATGATCATAACGTTGAACAATCCCTTACATTACCATGTGTTTAAAAGGCTGTTCTTTTGATCCCTACACATAGTTTGAGTACAATACACAGAATACCTAAAATATTGCTATATGCAAGGGCAACTTAGTGGTGTGTCGACACAGGGTGGTGAAAATTTAACCCAACTAACAGATACATGTAAACGATTTCATATAGCATATATTAAAGACATCAATTTTTATGTGAATAAAATGAAAGGGCTACCAATACAAAAGATGGTCTAATGTTGATTTGCCCATTCATGTTCTCTGTTGAGAATCAATGTGATATGTTTGATAGGGACGTATTTTCGCGTTGTTTTTATATAACATAATTCTAATACTTGTTTTTGTTTTGTTTATAACTTAAATGTTTGAGTGTCAAATTAAAAACTGATTAAGTTAACTTCTATTTTTAAAATGAATGTCTGAAGTTTAATTTCTGTTTTAAAAAAAGTTTTAAAATGTTTAAAATGCGACATTTGAATGTCAATAAATTTAAAACTAATGGAATCAAATATGTTTTGAAACATGCCTTTTTTTTAAATAAGGTGTGCACATGCACAACAATGCTATTTTCATATCTTGCTAGGGTATAACATCATTTGACCACTGTTACTTGTTTGAAACTAGCTGAAAACTGATCACCATGACCTATGCACGGTATATATTTTACAAACAGGGATGCAACGGTCCTTGTGAACAGACTTAAGTTCTCATTGTTAAATCACCACATAGTACAGTGCAACAAAATTCCAATTTATGTACCTTTAGGACCACATATGACTGCTTTCGTTTGAGTTTAATGCAATTTTGACGATTATCTCAGGAACAATAGCTGATAAAATGTAGGACTAACATGAACTGTTATCAAGCCTATTTTCTGCTTTGAGGAAATATTTGATTAGTCGCATTGAAACTAGAATTTTACGATCTTCATTACTTGAAGGGCGCCTGTTATCTATCGAACTGATATCCATAAGGTTAACCGTACGTTATTTTATCTGATTTATTCATTTCATTTATTTTATATTGATACGTGGTGAAACCTATCGTCTCGATGATTGCTATCTAGACTTCTTGAAGGTGGCCTTTAGGGATCTGTAACCTATACACCAATCCTTTCAAGATCATGCTCCTTCGAAATCGAGATATAATTTGCATGGCTCTCGCTTGCCGCGTAAAACATGTTAAACTGCACTCCAATGTTACAGGTGAAGGTTTTGGATGGGTATGGCAAAATCTGAAGTAGTTGTGCAGAAGAAATTGAACTTTCAGAAATTACACTCAATCAGTTGCGCGCCAAATTACATAGAATGTTTACATTGGTTCCTGTTGAGAGGACTATGGACGTATATCTGCATTTTACTGATTTAAAAGGCGTGACCTTGCCCAGGATCATTGCATATTTACCTTTTTTTACATACAGATATGTACTCAGATTTTCACTTGAAATCCTGTGGTTTTACATATTTTGCTGTTGGGTTTTGAGCCTATAAAGGGCACTCAATATACGCTAGACCAGTTAATCAACCTTAAATTGTTGGAATTATATTTGTTTTAATTAAAAAAATGGAGCAAAATAAACATGCAGATTATGATTCACGACTTGGATTTACAGTCTTGGTCATGTGTTGGGAGGTTTGTTTTGTTTTGTTTTGTTTTGTTTTGTTTTGTGTGTGTGTGTGTGTGTGTGTCTGCTCTCATGCATACGATTTTTTATTTTATGTCCTGACATATACAATCAACATACCTAATACTTATCATTTGAGTCTAAATTCTTGGAATTAAATTTGCTTTGATTCACAACCACAGCTATGCACACGAAACTACTAAAAGCAGTACCCGTCCTTTAGGGTTTTTTTGTGTCTGTAAGCAATTCAGGTTTTTTTTTCAGATTTGGTTTCAACAGGGTTTCAATTAAGTGTGCATTTGAATACTTGACGGATACAACGGACACTTCAAAAGTTTCTGACGACAAATGCAATAGTCACTTTAAACTTCTGTGATGAATGTCGATTTTGAATACAAGTAACGCAATATACGTTTATAAATTGCAGTAAGTTATACAAAGAATATATGCATCTTTTTACTATTTTGTTGCAGCTTTTTGCCTTGCTGTTTGACTAAGATACATTTCTACTTGTGCATGGTCCAATGGTGTATTATAAATCATCTGCAACAGAAACACCCTTTTCCTGAACGAGATGTCGTTTTCATCCTTTTCAAATTCCTATTCTTATTTCATTCTTTTCATATTACTTCTTCATTCTTACAACAGGTTATATTTACTTATATATGTTTAGTAGTTGGGTGGCAGGTAAGGGCAGATTCCTATTTTTTTTCATTCATGCTCCCTTTTTCAATTAATAAGCGGGTACTTGAAAGGTTTTTTTTGTTTTTTTGTTTTTTTTGTTTTGTTTTGTTTATAATTATAAAGCAGATGCAACGGTATATTACAATGCAGATATTAAGATTTGGAAACTAATACAAGGAAGAGGTATTGACCAGTTAGAAATATATTTGTATCATTAATGCATCTGATGTCCATATCGATCATTTGCGACATGTGTACATGCATATAAATATTGATGCCTTTTTCTCTTTCTCCTGTGTGGATAGATTGAACACATTGCCGTTCTCTCAATGTAGAATGTGCTATCTCTTTGTAGCTCTTGTCATACCTTTCAGGTGGAGGATCTAGGGATAAAGATATTGATGAAAAGCACATATGGAACCTAGGGCTGAATACACAAACAATCCACAGCTCTTGGTTGTATATTCAGTCAAATACACACATATGTACAACTTCATTTTTCAAACCTGGCTACATACCAGACAAAAATATAGAATATATGACACCTTTCTATTACAAAATACTAACTAACTAAAAATAAATAAATGAATGAATGAATGAATGAATGAATGAATGAATGAATGAATGAATGAATGAATGAATGAATGAATGAATGAATGAATGAATGAATGAATGAATGAATGAATGAATGAATGAATGAATGAATGAATGAATGAATGAATGAATGAATGAATGAATGAATGAATGAATGAATGAATGAATAAATAAATAAATAAATAAATAAATAAATAAATAAATAAATAAATAAATAAATAAATAAATAAATAAATAAATAAATAAATAAATAAATAAATAAATAAATAAATAAATAAATAAATAAATAAATAAAGATTGAACGAGTGAGTGGGTTAGGAAGGGACTTAGCTGGCGGGCAACCAAGAGGATGGGTCACATAATTCAAATTGACTACACATTAGACATTTCACATTCATTCCATTCTAAATTTTGACACAGATTCTTATTTACTTTCCTGAAACGTTTTGCTGCCGGTAGTAAGGATTTTTTTAAACTGAATGGCTATATAAGTATGTTTGGAATCGGTACAGTTCATAATTTGCAGGTTAGTGCCTACTTATTATTAGTTTACATGCTGATGTCTGTACACAAAATATAGGTTTCAAATAAAATACAGCAATACAGCTGGAAATAGAAAAAAAAATGGACTAATATTTTGAGTTTGATGAATTCCTTGTAAGGACATGGAACGATTTTGAGGGGATAGCACATCATGTACTCGCTGGTATATGTGTTACCAGCGAGTACATGTTAACACCCATTTGCTTTCGGAGTTTCACGTAGTATGTGCAGTTAAGTATATCGCAGTTTGTCTTTGAACACACTAGTGTGAATCTCCTGTAAGTGTGAACAGCAGATTGCTGTGCATACCGTCGTCAAGCAATTGAGCCCCTCATTTCATCATCTACACAGGGAATGTCCCAACTGCTCTCATACCTGAAATGTGTAAATATTGCATCCGATTCCCCGCCTAAAATAACGATAACCATATATCTCTGCGAGTATTCAGTTGGAAATATTGGACCCGGCATTGCAAGCTATTGCGAGAAAAAGACTTTGTGGCACAAAGCTTTTTTGCTTTACAATAAAAGAAAGCAAAAAAAAAAAATCTGCTTTTACCTCCAGCTTCTTGAGGAAAGAGAGTCGAATCTAAGTTGCAAACACGATATCCAGCGTATCGTACGATGAAAGTAATGGAAAAGTTGTTTGAGATAGAGATCCTTGGCACTGAGTCGACTAACTATATAACAGTTTGAAACAGTTGATCAAGAAGTATTTTTTTGGAAAAAGCTTAGACTCTATGTAAAACTGTAGGATGGCTTGCTGTATATGTCTGTTCAACACGAAATAGACCTAGGTTTATGTGATCAAGTGGGGTGACTTACAAGAGAAAGTAACATACACCATAAGAACATCATAGCACCAGTAATACCTCCCCAAGCGCAAGGTGTAGTTTTTTCTGCAGGATTAAATATTCTTTGCAATATATTACACCCATCACTATTTGATTGCAGTTTTACCTCCTTTATGTGTTACACAAATAGACAGGCCTATTTGTTTTACAACTTGAACGCAGAGTTTTCAAAATGTACTTTAAAAATGTGTGTAGATAGTCAGCGACGCAGGATACTGATCAAATGGGTCGGCTTCAAAGAGCACAATCACATGTACACCCTTTTTTTCACAAGCAAACCTACATTTAAAGTAAGGTGTACATTGTGGTAAGCCAGGTACTCTTGTCTGCTTAAATATTTCTGATGTTTCCATGGAACTAATAAATGTCATTCAGTATAATAAAGTTTGCGATTGCAAAATGGGTAAAGCTCTATCTGAATTCCTCGAAAACATTAGCAATACCTTACATACAGAGACATAATGAAGGAGACAAATACAAAGGCGATACAGATAGAGGAGAAATAATACTGGGAGGGCTTACATGTATACGAGAGCAAACTATTCGTCACTCAATATTTGTAATAAATGTGTAAATAAATATGATATAAACAATAAAATGACTCAGTGTGTGTATTTCCAGCCGACACCTGTTGGTTTGAAACGCTCTGTCTCAATTATCGAACTATGTACTACCGTAAAAACCTTAAACTTCCATCGAGTGAGCAACCACTATGACCGTATTATAAAGTTTGCAAGGTGAAAGGGACATAAAAGGATGTCAGTATGTAATTTAAAACGGGCTACTCAATCGAAAGGACAGAAACAGAAATAGTTCCAAACATTCTCAGTAGCAATACCAACTAAGCACCATGCGACGCCCTTGACGCCAAGTTTAAATAAATGAGATTTTATCTGACGACTAGCCCCAAGGTGTAAATATGTATGCTGTTTTGCTGAGAATCTTTCGCCAAAACTATATAGCAGGCATAAACCTGTCTTGTCCCGTTTATCCCACTGATGAAGAACCTGAGAGACGAAAACATGCAACCATGATAGATAAAAGTCCAGGTACATAATGATGATATGCCGATCGTATGACTGAACTGTCTAGCTTCCCAGAAATCCACCATCTCGTTCATGTTTAAGTCAGCAGTCAAGGAAGAGGCTTTAAAGAAATAAAAACCTACCTCACTTGTTCAGTGCTTAGTCCATCGAATTGGAGTTTTGGTTACTTAAATCCACATATTGCTGTGCCCTTGCACATAGTCAAGCCTCCCAATATCGTTTTTCAAAAAACAATGAAAGGAAACAAATTGGTATTATCAATACTGCCTCATTGTGCAAAAAGGGGCATTGTTTATCTTGCAAAAGCCAATTAACGTCTGTATCACTTACCTACTATGACAGGTGAAAAGTGACTAAGAATTGTGCTCTGCTATATCTTGGAAACTGTTCGACCCAAATCCTTATAAATGCAACAGGTATTCGGCAGTAGAACTATACCGTTGGCAGAATTGCGGCAAGACAAAAGATTGATTTTCGTCTAAAGATAGTTTGCGAAGGGCTGTTCCTGTCTTGCCTCCACTCTGGTCTGCACAGCACTCGATCTACCTACTGCTTTTGCCAATCCAGAACGACGCCGAGCTGAGACGGAGGATTAGTATATTTCAATGTTAAAACAAATGTCCCTCAACAGTTTTCTATTTATAAGTAATGCCTTCCATCCCTGCCTCACAATAACAACAGTTCTTGGAGGACAACCTTATACCGCATGTAGCTTTTAGTAGCCAGGATGCATAATTTACATTACTCCACACATGTACATAATTTGACTTACTAAAGGTCTGGGTTTAAGTGTAATGAATAGAGTGACACAATGGAAAATAGATAATGTTATTTATGAGCTCCTTGGCAGGGCTGGTACATGGAATAAAACTAACTACTTCACATACAACAGACAAAAGACAACTTAGGGAGATGGAGTACAAGTTTTTATGATTTCCAACAACCTTGTTCTTATACAGACTATACTTGACTCAGGCCATGTGCCCTAGATCCAGGGGAATCCAGAGACAAAGCTGCATCTGAAACTACAAGAAGCATCAGTGAACAAGTCCCAGCATAACTTACTTACCCCCTCACTTTCCAGAATAAAAAAGGTTACCAGTAAAGTGCCCTAGAAATCATTTCCATGCTTAAATCAGCACGGACCCCGGAATGAGGCAAACTCTACATGTATGTCAAGGTTTATTTGTGCCTTTAGTTTATTTTATTAAGCAGCGTGGGGAAGCTCTGTCTCGTGTCATTTACCTCTGGATGCTGCATTCGAGACGGTAAGTTAGATGGACTTCCCCTTGGTATGTTAACCACACTGTCGAATCTTAAAACGATTGGAAAAGCCGTTATTAAGGAATTCACGGGGGCTTTGTGGATACCCCTCTGGCACTTACAGCAGAGCCTCCGCCTTGACTGGAGTAATTGGCACCTCTGTGAACAGCCCCATGCCATCTGTTGCCATTGATCCCTGCACGCCGAATCTCTGTGTTTCCCTTCACAGTTGCGCTTGTTATGCGAAAAATGACATGGTGTCTGGTCACAGCAGCTGCACGAATCTGTCTTAGTTGCTTGTCATATATTTAACAGCCGGAATTTATTTTTCATTAGAGGTAGCCATATTTCTTGTGGTTTTAATGTATTTCACAATGGAAATGGTGTCTTGCAGATACTCTTTAACATATACTGCAGAGTAAATGAGAAAGACTTATAACCAGCCGGATAAATTTTCATTCTCGTACTTTTACACGAATAGACGCTTCCTGCTCATGATCTGCAATTTCACTTCAACCACCTCCTCAAGCTCAATGACTTTTTTTTATCAAAATCAAATGAACATAACCTTTGTAAAGATTTTAGCTTTCAGGCTGCCATCGACGCAAAGTTCCAGCGTCTATCTACAAAAGCGCATGGCAAACACTCAGAGGACAAGGGACTCTGCTTTCAACGACTCATGCTGGGTAATGGCATTGGACTGATTTAGGAGTTTGGGTATGTCCTACGTGTGTGACAGAGGCGTGTAAATGGGTGATGCAGCCCTGACCGCAGTTTGCACCAAGTTATCAGCAATGTCTGTTCACAAGGGTGACTTAACCTGACCGTTATTAACCTCATTGTCCGGAGATGCAGTACCTCATTTGTTGCTTGAGAGGCAGTTTTTGGGGCAACCATCTTATTGTGTTGTACGCCAATACTTCTTTGTGCTGTGTCACAGTCCTGCACAACAGGGTCATTGTCTTGAGGAATATAATACATACATTTTCCTGGTCTGAACCTGGCTAGCACCTTGACAATGATGTCTTAAATAAAGCCTTGTAGGCCGGATGTCAAGTGGTCGCTGGGCGTAGGAGGCTGGGTAGGTGCCACTTTGGCAGCTTGCTTGATAAATCAAGCTTAGATGTTGGCTCAACTGGTCACTGGGTGAAGAAGGTGCCACTTTAGCAGCTTACTTCCGTCGTAACTTCCTGAAATATACTGCCTGGGCACGTACATATTCGAAATCTCTATATGTGAATGACAAACTTGCACATTAATCAACAATTTGTCCATGCCTGTCTATCTAGATATATCTGAACATTTGGGCATTTGATATGACAAAGTAAGGTTGTAAATGAATCGGAATTTGTAATAGTGTTATTTGAAATGTCCAACTGAAACCATTTACTCCTCCCTGTCCCTCTGCGCCATGGATAGGGTGAAGAAAAAAAAGACTGGTGTTGAAATACTGCAATTAGATTATATATATATATATATATATATATATATATATATATACAGTTACGCTCTAATAAATGTTAACAGCCAAACGCCTTTTTCGCGTTTTGCTGGTGTTTGGCTTGTGTTTGGAAACGTTTGGCAACGTTTGAAAACGTTTGAAAACGTTTGGAATGTGTTGGGAAAGTCTTTGGAAAGCGTTTGGGAAAAATCTCAAACACTTTTACAAAACGTTCGAACACTTTCACAAAGCTACCGAACACTTTTCCAAAAGCGTTCAAACACTTTCCAAACGCGTTGAACAATTACCCGAACGATTTCAAACACTTTCACAAACGCATTCAAACACTTTGCATTTCAAACACTTCCATTTAAATGATGAAGAATCTCCAAACGTATTTTCAACAGGTCCAGCAATATATGATGTAACTACATGTAAATGTGCACTTATCCAGCATTATGTATATATTTATATTCAACACGATCCAAATACGTTTACCCAAGTGTCTAATTCAACTAAAATTTATTAAAGACTTAATTTTTCATTTAAGATGTCATGAATACTTCATCTCTCAAAAACTGTTTCGGAGTAAATCCATAGGCAATATCATGATCAGATCATGATTCATGATCTGATCATGATATTGTCTATAAATTTACTCTGAAATAGTTCCTAATTTTCAATTAAAATATATTTAATTACTCCAAGGACCAATTAGATTACCAAGTGTACATGTACATGTGTCACATACGATTGGCGCAAAGTGTAAAGTGTTTGAAACCGTTCGGTTTTCACCAAACGCGTTCGGCAAAGTGCTTGAAAGTGTTTGGAAAATTGTTTTAAAGCGTTTGGGAAAGTGTTTGTAAAGCGTTTGGAAAGTGTTTGCAAAGTGTGAGCTATGCGTTTGCAAAACGTTTGACGTTTACTGAAAGTGTTTGGGAAACGTTTGGGAAACGTTGGTGCGTTTGGCGTTTGTTAACTTGAACGCAAGCGTAACTGTATATGTATATATATATATATATATATATATATATATATATATGTATATATATATATATATATATATATATATATATATATATATATATATACATATATATACATATATACATATATATATATATATACATATATATATATATATATATATATATATATATATATATATATATATATATATATATATATATATATATATATATTATTGTTACTCTAAATCTGATGCATACTGATACGACTCCTGGCAAACGAATCACCTCGTGCCGGTAGGGCAGCCCAGACCAGCTGTTTTTAAAAATTATTTAATTGAATATCAATTATTTTATGAAGCATAGCCAGTCTTGGAAGCACCACAAACATAAATATGAAAGGTGTACATGCATTGAGTCTGTACACAAATAAACTTTCACAAAGTGGGATTATACAAATTGAGCTCGTAAGCCTGGTGTCATATCCATGTATAGCAACTCAGAGACAAGTTACGTGGCATTTATAGCAAGATGCAACCAAAAAAGGTCTGGAATGGGCACTCTTAGAAACCCACATGCTATTAAAAATATCCATGCGTACAAATGCCAACAGTTGCATGCATCTACAATGCACGTACACACACTCTTGCCATAGACATCCCCTACACACAATTATATCTAGGCCTACACACACGACACATACATGTATTATACATATGTGCACCATCCATACCACCCATTCGCATATCTACACATGTGTACCCAGCAATATGTGAAGACCATGCTAGATAAAAAATATATGACAGTACGTAGCACCACCAACATTATACCATATAATGCACTATTGCCTGCATTCTGCATATTAAAGTGCAACTGAACAGATGTTTCCCATGTGGCAAAAAAATACCATGCACACAGATTATTCACTGGACATACACTTAGTGAGCATACCTTGCCTTTGAAGATTACCAAACCATCTGATAACTATTTTACCTGCCTTAATTTATTTATGAAGCTAACCAGACCCAATTATTCCTGAATCATATAATACGAAGGAAGACTAAACATTAGAAAAAAAACCCTGGCACTTCATTGTTGAAGAAGTAATAGGCTTGTATCAAGAAAACCCAACACAATATTTGCTCCTCGGTCAAGAGTGATGAGGCTGATAGGAAACATTACCAGGTGACCTTGGTGCCCCAGAATATCATGTTACACTTTCTCTCAGGTGATCATATAAAGTTCCTTTCGAATTTCGGTTACAGGTTAATTTTCCCAGGCTTGAAAGTTTACAGCCACCTTGAAGCTAAAATTAGAACACCTCTTAAAGATAAGTATAATTGAAGTTGATCTAAGTCGTTTGAATGTGTCCCATCACCACTTTCAAACAACCTTTTACAATCGTCGATACCATGGTTATTCCAAAATACCATCCTATGGGTGTCTACATAAAGCTTGAGATATTCGTTTACCAAATATCTTTATTATCCACAACTGTCTATCCTGTGGACAGCAACTGGCTGTATGACCGGTTTAAAAACGAAGTCTATCATGAAGAAGAATTTCCAGGTTTGAACTCAACTCAGAATTTCCTTAGCTACTGCCTCGAGCTCCCTTATACCTGTTTGGAAGTTACTGCATCCTACCTGCACATAAATGGTATCTACCTGTTGTTGTCATGTTTGGATACATAAAGCAGTTTCAGGGATTCGCATACCACCCTGGAATAACAAGTCCACAAGAACATTAATGCCCATTACAAGTAGCATTTCATATATTGTGAATGTAAGAATGACCCACTGCCAAGGTGTCTGAACCTGTTGCCATAGTGAAAAGTGAGCCATTAGCGGGTGCAACAAGGAGGAAAAGGTACCAGTAAGTAAATAACTCTACAATAGTCTTCATAACACATGGCGTGAATCAATCAATGTCAAATTTCGAAATCCAAACTTTAAAAGTGTGAAAATGTGTGCTACTTAAAATGAAAAACGTGCTGAAATATCTCCAATTTGGACCTAAGTCTACAGCTAAAATCTAACTTCTTTGACCATGGCGGACATCTAAAACTGAATGCGAAAGAGCGTGGGAAATCGACCAGATGTCACAATTTCACATTTCATCTGATTGGCCCACCAGAACAATATAACCGGAGCTACAGGAAGATTTGCCACGACTTTTATTGGCCATATGTCATCAACTTTGTAGAAAAGTTGCGTCAGTCTGCTGGTACATACGCACAGTCAAATAGACTTAATCGCTGTCAAAGTTGAAACAGGTCATATGAACTGTACAATTCTGGGTCCCTCTTTTTCACAGGTTTGAAAATGGCCATGAATGCAACTCATTCCTTTGATATGACAGTTACTGGTGACTGTGAATTAAACGGTGAAATGGGATGCTGCATTTGGACGGGCCAATGTGATCAGTTTTAGACTATGGCTTGTCTATATATAACAAGAATTTACGTCATTTCATCTGAACTTGGATGACTGAATGCCATTCACAAAACATAAGCCCCTTACAATTGGTCAGCCTAACTTATTTATGTGGTAAGCCTATGGGTATATGTCGACGTTTTTACATTCAACTTGACACAGCTTTGCAGAATTTTTTACAATCTTGTCTGAAGAGATGTTAACAGTTCTGACTTAAGTTTGATAAGTGAAATGTATTTGCTGAGTGGTACCTTGAAAAGGGTAAATTCGAGCTCAAAGCTCGCATTATAAACAGAAATGTAAAATTGCAGATAAAATGCAATGCATCGGGAAAACTCAACGTCAATGTACAGTAACATGTTCTTCCAAATATAGTACATTCTTTAATTCCCAATGCGTTGTCCAGGAGTAACCAAGCATTTAGACCATGTTCATACAGAGTGAAACTTTAAACCAAGTATAAATGTAGAAAATCCTTCAATTCTACCTGAATATGCGTTACTTGCGTTTTTAGTGTATGATTGCTTGCGCACGTGGTATGCGTGTGTGTGTGCGTGTGTGCGTGTGTGTGTGTGCATGCGTGTTTGCGTTTGTTTGTGTATGAAACAAAATAAGATTAAGTTATTAACATTAAGCACTTGACATGATATGTGCGCAAACACCAGGAAAGAGAGGACAAACACCTTGTATCCTATGTATTAACTGTGTGTATATAAACGGTGGGTTGAACTGTGTATTTAAATCCAAATCTGGTCTCATGTTTGCGATGATTACTGCATTACAAACTGGACAGCTTCGTGTAGCAGGCGTTGGCTGAAATAATTGGGAAAAAAGGTTTCTGAGGATCCAGGTAGGTGTTATAATATATTTACGTTGTTAAAACAGTTAAAAAAGTGTACATATACGTGGATAAATCCATCTTTTGAAATTGCATTATAAAAGGTACTTACACTGAACCAAACAAATAACGCAACTTTTTCTTTTGGATTTATTTTCACATTGGAACTGTATTTAAAGTTCAGAAATATACGAACTATTGTTAAATCAGTCTAAAATAATGCACCAAGTAGTGTGACCTCAAGGTCGAGTACCCTGACCTTGCCATGGTGTCATTGTCATGAATCAAGAGTGACTACAGCAGGCTATTTTACGCAAGTCTCTGACACCTGAAATTAAGGTTGCCAAGTCTTTGATTCTGGGACAGGAAAAGGCCACATTGAAATCAGCCCAAGCGTAACTGTGTGCGAGGATATGAGGCTTTCAAAGTTTGGTGGTTGTGCTGAATCAAGGACAACTGCAGGATTCAGTGTTACCCACATGACTAAAACATTCGCACCTTTACTGGTTGGGTGTAGCCCCTCACGGACAATAAAAGTACAGCATGGGATTCATTTGGCAAAGTATTCCAAGAACTATGGGTCGATTATCAACAGTAGATTGGGAGAGAGGAATTGCATGCTACAGGCTGGTTTATCTGCAGCAGAGGTGGCAAGAAGACTGCAAGTCCACAAATCCACTATATTCCGACTTGCTACAAGATTCCAGGAGACAGGGGCCACAGCTGATACACAGCGTCCTGGGAGACCAAGAGAAACCTCACCTGCACAAGACAGACAAATCAGGGTGTCACATCTGCGGAACAGAACTCGACCAGCCACTAGAACTGCACGACAGACACCTGGCAGAACCAATAACAGAATATCTGCCCAGACAGTCCGTAATACACTACAAGAACACCATCTACACACCAGGCGTCCTTACAGGGGTCAAATTTTGACACAGGCAAGAAGGCAAGCCCAACGACAATGGGCTACTGCCCATACTCGCTGGACCCATCAACAGTGGAGGGATGTGCTATTCACCGATGAATCCTGCTTCACCCTGTATCATGCAGATGGTAGGACACTTGTTTGGCGACTCAGATGCCTGTGTACTGGAAACAGATCTATTTGGAGGTGCATCAGTGATGGTGTGGGGTGGAATTTCATTCACAGCCAAAACCCAGCTAATCTTCATTGAAGGCAATCTTAACGCTGCCCGTTACAGGGATGAAATCCTTCAGCCTGTTGCTGTCCCTTTCATTAGACACCACCAACTCCATTTGCTTCAACAGGACAATGCTCGGCCCCATGCCGCTAGACTGACGATGGATTTTCTGCAAAGAGAAGGAATTAACGTTTTGCCATGGCCAGCCTTCTCACCTGACATCAATCCCATTGAGCATCTTTGGGACTACCTTGACCAGCGTGTTCGGAGACGGGATGCAGCGCCCGCCAACCGCCAGCAGCTTGGCCAGGCTCTTCAAGAAGAGTGGGATCGTGTGCCCTGGCAGATGGTGTAGAGGCTAGTGTCATCCATGCGCTGACTTTGCATAGCAGTTACAGATGCTGATGGTGGTCACACACAGTATTAGTGGACATGCCAATATGTGAACTTTACAAATCAATGTTGCCCTGTTTATTGCCAGCTGGTCGCGCCCTCGTTGACAGTTTCAAGTTTTTGTTTTTCACATGTTATGCCAAAAGGACTGCAGAATATGGATCTAATTTGTTTCTGTGATATGAAAGTAACAATATATATTTAAGTTAAAAAGTTTAAGGGTTGCGTTATTTGTTTGGTTCAGTATACATGTGCGAAAATGCAAATTGTATGCCATGTATATTTTACTAGAACAATAAACATAGTGTTTGTGCCCATAGTCCCTGTTGTCTGGTTTATAATTATAAAATTTGTCTTCAGTTAAAAGGAGTATTACACTGTCCCCACATAATGACTCATGTTCACCTGCGTATGCCCCTTTCAGCCAGTGTTTGGTGTGATTCTAATACATCCCCAGATAAAAGCTCTACTTGCTTTGTCAAATTGTTAATAGCTGCTGTTAAACATCGCACTGAATACCCCAGCTTTCATTCACAGATTCCAACTCTTTAGCCTAAGTGGTATGATCACTCATCGGTAAAATTACCGGTAAATGAAGTGCACATTTATCAAAGTGCCAAGTTACAATATCTGGTGTATTGTGTATTAAGCGTATTATTGTCCTGCTGGCAACACAACTAAAAACATGCAAGCCCTGTGAGTAATGTAATGTGGCACGCCAAAGGTTTTTTTATCTGGAGGAAACGTGTTCAGTCTGTCGTGAGAATAAATCGAAGTTTTTCAAACTAACGTTAATTGGGCTTGTGAAAGATATTGCATATCTGTACAACATAGGTTACAAATAAAACAGCATATTTAACCTTTATATCAGAACACTGTTGCATATTGTACATTGAGGATGAGCATCAAATATGAATATTACTGTGAATGTGCTATATATATATATATATATATATATATATATATATATATATACATATGTTTACATATAGCACATTACAATGAATTTTACATTGGCACTATTACCGAATTAAACAAATATGGGGCTCCTTCAGAACATGCTTGCTGTTGTTGCATAGGTATCTGTGTTAAATGTAGTCCACAGACAAAATATGCAGGTTTTAGGTAAAGAATGTCCCCAATTTTTCTTATTTAACACAATGATATCATATTAAGAAATTTGCAATAGATGAAATGCAAATGACACCTGCTAGCTGATAACAGGTCCATGAGATACAAAGTTCAATACGTTGGAACAATTGTGAGAGCGTCGGGAGAGATAACTCCAGCAAAATTTAATTTGGAGATACTCGCCTCAAGTTTCCAATGTCAAAACGAAAAGCACACGACAAAACATTTTACATTGCAATCCCAGGGCACTGTTGCGAATACATATTTGTATTTGTGTCTTTTTGCCCAGAACCACTTCCTAGTAGTCAATATCCTATTCCGCAGTTCGAACTCTTTACTCTCCATAAGCTAACCTGTCCCTGTCTAACCTGTATACATATGGAATTACTATTGTCTATATTGCACACGTTCCTCTGTAAAATTTTGACATAGGCTGTATCAGCCCAAATAAATTAAAGGGTCTTCAGCGGGTAACTACACAACATGTTTCGGAGCCTTTTACCCGTAATGGTTTCAATGTGACTCTGCAGTTATGTGTGTATGTATGTATGTATGTATGTATGTATGTATGTATGTATGTATGTATGTATGTATGTATACAATCATGCTTTGCGAAAATAATGTCCGCAGCAATACTTAAATGAAATACTCTCCCACTCTATGGATGGCCAATAGTCCAGTGTTTTCCTGTCAGTGGAAAACAAGTTTTATTTGCCACACTCTTGCATGCATTTATACATTACGGTATACTGTTCGATGGTAACACTAACCGATTGACATTTGCGTTTGGAGCTGAGCTAAGTTAAGCAAAATTAGTTTAAAATACAATATCACATATCACATATGGAGAACGGACAATATCGAAATAATAACAGTAATAGCTATTTATGGGGAAACGTTAAAACACCTTCAAGATTACGTCTTGTAATCAAAAGGCAGATAAATCTGATTGAAGTTTATATACATGTTTAGTTTGAAATCCCGCTGTATTAGACAGTGTATGGCTGTTTGGGCAGTCCAAAGTAAATAAATAAATTTAGATGAAATCAATCATGCGCTTTTAAATTGATGGACAAGGTATGAGATTAAAACATTAGGGAAAGTCATGTCATAATCGCATGACGTTATACACGCTAGTAACTTTATATTATGCCCGCAGTCAGGTTATCAACAGTGATATCACCATCAAATGCAATCTGCAAGCCACACTCAAGAAGTTAAGTTGCTTTAAGGATGTTTCTTCTGTCTTCCAGGTATCATTCCTTCTCAGTTTATGCATTTTTACTCCTTCGCATTTTTATAAAACGTGATCTTGTTATTGATACCGCTACTCAGTTGTAACATCTTTAACATATGCTAACACTTTCAAGAACGTATCTTTTATTGTAGGTGATATGACAACTATGAATCAGTGCTGCTTTTGAACGTATATCCACTGCGTTTCAAGGAATGATGCCAGCAACTAAATTGTGCAAAATTTGGTAAAATTGATGTGCACTCGTAGCTCTTCGAATACATTAACAAAACGTTATTCTCAATGTACAATATTATGGAGTAACTGCCTCTGAACACTCATAAAGGGCCTTTTGCCTACTCATAAGTGTCATCTCTGACTTTAACGACGGCGCTCGATTGCTGAAAGTACATGCACCATTTTTTGCAAAGAAGGGAATATATCTGGAAGTGCAAGTTATCATCTTAAAATACAGTAAAGGTCACTCAGTGTGTCTGACAACACTTGTAAATATATTTATTATTTATACCAACGACGAAGTAAAAAGAAATTAGTAAAGGGCACTTTATACATCTGCGTTTCCAATATTATAGCCTATTACCTTTCAAAAAGTAGAAATTTTGATTGGTCATTACACTCGTCAGACAGCCTGATTCCATGCTTGAAAAGGCTACAATGTGGGCCGCTACAAACCTACTAATATTGATATCGCTTTTGGAAAGACAACTTGTAAGTGGTAAGTCAAGTATTTGCTGATATGTTTAGCTATCCATGTAAATGTTTTTAATGTAGATACATGTGACATTTTCAACGCGTACTATGATATAAATACACAGTATTTGCTTATATGTTCAGCTACCTATCTACATGTTTTTACCGTAGTTATATGTGACGTTTTCAACGCGTACTATGACATAAATACATAGATTTCCATGTGTTAAGCAAAACGGAAGGACTATTAAGGTTCGTTGAGGTACATACCAAGTGTATGTGAAGGTACTTTATGATTAACGTAAAGTGAAGATAATTTCACCATACCTTTCAGATAATGAATATCCGTACTTCTGATATTAGGGATATGTTTGGTGTACTGGTGAAAATATCCCTCGAGCTGATATCCTCTGATTAACTCAAGTTTTTTTTTGGGGGGGGGGTGTTTTTTGGGTCTTTGGGGGGTGTTTTTTTGTTTTTTATATTTTATTTTTTGTTTTTTTTGTTTTTTTGTTTTTTTTTGTTTTTGTTTTTGTTTTTTTGTTTTTTGTTTTTTGTTTTTTTGTTTTTGTTTTTGTTTTTTTTTTAGGGTTTTTTTGTTGTTTTTTTTTGTTTTTTGTTTGTTTGTTTTTTGTTTGATTTTTTTTGTTTTTTTTATTTTTTTTTATTTCTGTTTTTTTGTTTGTTTGTTTGTTTTTTGTTTTGTTGTTTTTGTTTTGTTTTTGTTTTTGTTTTTTTTGTGTTTTCGTTTTTTCTTTTTTTTTTTTTTCTTTAATATTGTTGACAAATCACGTTTGCTAAAAATATCGCATTTTAGCGACAAGACTTATAATAGACCAGCTTTACTATAAAAACACATTTCGGAGTTGTACTCCATTCTTTACTCTCTATCATGAGGAGGTATGAAGAAATACTGCCCTCAATTGTTTAAAACTATGGTACTCAGTTGTTACAATCTGTCAAAGGATTTAATTCCGGAAGTGCCGAGTTACACGCACCATTCTCTCAACTTTTCCTATATATCAAAATGTCTACTTTCACGTCCTAAATAAACTGTACCCGACCACATTTCCAAACCAAAATAAATTGCTTCTAGCCTCTTTATCTACAAACAGTGCTAAATACATTGTATACTGTATTAGATGCACAGGTCGTTTTAAACCTTACGGGTCGATAATATTCCCGTATTTGCGGTACCACTAACTGCTTAGTAGTCCCGTATAGCCGAAGAATAAGTGTCTATTTGTTGATTATATACCTTTACTGGTTTTCCACTTCTATTATTGATCCAGTATTTTCTTTGTCCATGTACACGTGTTCTCCTGGGCTTGGTCATCCAAATAGCAACATGCTATAGTTTAGCGCACGCACAATATATCAGGATAAATGTGTGTTACACCTGCACTGTGTGATCGTTCTTTTACCTGAAGAGGGATGAAAATAGGGCGTCATCCTCTTTCCAGGACCTGGTGCCAGGTCATTACATTATGATTTAAATTTATATTTTGAGGTGAACAAAAATATATTCCATTCAAATGACACACTATTAAACACTCAAAACAGAATTGATCTGTTGGTGGGCACTGAGTGTATTTCTTCTGTCGTCCACGGCTAATTTAGGGAAAAAAAAACCTCTCCTCTGTTGCCGTCCGAGAGGAACAGCTAGAGCTAACAAGCACTGTCCTATTAAACCCTTGAGCTGCTGCTGCAAGTATAAAGGAAGGGCTGAAAGGTCATTGGATTGGCCAATAGTTGGACCCTGGACCCCTTGCAATGCAACAACAGCATTAAAAATCCAGCCTCAGCAAATTATCTTTATCATTCTTGTTTGAAGTGCTCTGAGAACTCAAAAGAGTTCATGAACTGAAAGTCCTAATTGAAATGCGCCCTTCTGTAAGGGCTGTGATCATAGGTGATATCTTTCGACAGGTTAAAGAATATATCTTTGCACACATGTTGGGAACGGCCTTCATCAACCGCAGTATGTAAACGTCACAGTAACGAGAAACATACATTATACGTATGTGTGTAATATAAAATTGCACAACACGCATGGGGCAGTTTGCAGCGATTAAAATCCGGTTTCATTTGATTACAATAAAATAAAATTGTCCTTCGTGAAATGTCACCTGATATATTGTGCCTACGATAAACTGTAGCATGTTCCTATTTGGAAAACCAATGCGAAAAGCATATTCTAAGAAAACTTGTGAATAAATATAGAAATTTGTATTCAAATAAATTACCGCTTTTTCAGAACAATGTTTGGTAGCGCTATATCCATTTTCTGAAAAAAAACAATAATTTTTTAACCATTTGGAGAAATAGATCTATATGGGGCGTTCTTATAAATCAAACGAGATGAAGTAACTATAGGCAAATGCAAAGATTATGATATATGCACGATTACGCAGTACTTAGGACAAACGATATCAACACGAATACACAGTAATTAGGACTAACACTGTAGCAGGAAATACTATCAGAAATAGCATTTTACATTAGCTTCCTCTCCAGTTGTCATACATTCCTAACCTGAATAAAACAAAGAAGATTAAAATAGCAAACTTCCATCATAGTTGCTTCCTATCACTATCGCTCCTTGTGACAGGAAATATATACCATCAACACAATGATACACCACTTGTACCAGGAATTGATATTTGTGCTGAGTGTTGATAACACGCACTTCACATTGTACACAAACATGTAACTTCAGCACCCTGAACTGAAAATAACACTTAATAGTAAATTTGAAACTTCTTGCATGGAACAAAACTCATTCTGCTAGACCCTTTTTTTAGCATTTGTAAGATTAATAGTAACATTAGCCGTATTGGATTGTATATTTTGAAATATATTTTCTCGCAGAATATGAATATAAATTATTCTGCAATTCTGTGTCAATGCGTGGATGCTTGCACATTTATGTTTCTTGCATTATTCTTGAGCAAAAGCCAGCTTCGCAACATCAAGTGATCAATGTTGAGTTTCGAATCTTTGCATCCGGTATCCTTGAAAATCTGTTGATAATTTATGCGTCCACAACATATTGGTATAAATCATACATTTTTTGTTCTTAAAATATGGGCCAACTGCACGTCTTTCTTCGCCTCATATCCCATGGTAGTTCCAATGATGCCAAGCTACAATATCTATTGCACGTTGTCAGAGTCTTTTTGGTTGATGGGAGTACACCGAGAGGTCCAACAGTTTTATGTTGATACCTTTAATAATTATCCTATTCTATTAAGCCCTACAAGGTGGTATGGATCACATTTTTATTAGCTCAACTAACTTTTCAGTCAGCTGAGCTTAAAGGATGTTCCTTTTTCTGTTGTTCGTCTGTCCACAATGCACATTTTTTTCAACTTCTTTTGAAAAATCGTTAAACAGCTTCACTTCATACTGGATGGTTGGTCTCTACGAATTTTGTTCAAATGGTCCCCCTTGAATTTTTTATATTCTTTATACATTATTTTTTTGTTCCTGATGGGGCAAGTCTTCAAAAACCTTCTTTTGCGAAACCGCTCACCAAATTGCTTTAGATCACGGAGTGATATTCCGATGGACTCAAGGTTCCTAATTTGTTCACCAGGTGGCTCTGCAATTTCTTTTCCTATTTTTTTATTTATGTTTTATTGTATTTATTTATTTTATTTTTTTTTAGGGGGGGGGGCTTGTTCTACAAAACTATCATTCAGATTAAGCTGAAACCTGGTAGATATGCTTTCTGTGGCAGGATCAAACAAATTTGTTCACTAGGTGTCACTACTGTGGATTCTTGCTCTTTTACTTTTTTTTCCAATTTTAGTACTTCTCGGTAGATGTACCTGTTCTATTGACTACTATGTAAGGCATCCTAATGCTAATTTACATTTTTAACTTCTTATCCGAAACCGTCATCCAGAATGACTTCAAACTTGGTGTCGCTGTGCCTTGGTGGGTTTCTACCAGGTTTGTTAAAATGGCCATGCTCCAGTGATTTTTCTATGGAATTTGTGTTGGTGCCGACGCTAGCTATTTCGAGTCTCAGCCGTGTTGAGATTACAAAACATATAATCATTATATTCAACGCACTCATTTACTATGGGACTGAGTTGGTGTCCAGTCATTAAAAACATGAAGATACCTTGCTATATAAAAAGACTGGTAGACATGCTTTTCAGGTTTGACATGCAATAGAACCTTAAGACTTCACTTTAAATATCATAAGATAGTCCTTGCCACCAACGAAATGCCAGTCCATGGCCGAAGCGCACAGGTGTAGGGCCAGTGGTTCCATAAACAATTACAACTATACAAATATTAAATTCTGTTCTTAATCATCTTTACTCATGCTTCCTAGATCATCCCAGGTGTAAGCCAGCATATGTAGTTGGAATATCGTCAGTTATCATGCCGGAAGCCCCATGATTCAGCAGATTTATATAACTCAGGACATCATGACTGGAGAAGTGATAATTCACTTAAATATATTCACACACACACACACACACACACACACACACACACACACACACATACACACACAAAGGTTTCGCTGTTTCCTTAGACGCATCGATATCCTCCTATTTTAAGTCTAATAACTATATTAAAATAATAGCATCTTTACTGTGGAGTAAAAAATCTTGGCCAGGGTGGAATTATTCGTTGTGGAACGGATTTTTTTTCTCTTTTTTGTGCTGCTTTTGTTCTTTCCTTGTTTCTTTCTTTATTGCTTCTTTCCCCTCTTTTTATCTTGTTGTTCTCTGTACTACACTTTTAACTACGAACCAGCCAGTGCAATCTAAATTTTCTTGACCACTAAGTCATTATTGATGTACATAAACTCAGGAGAATCCATGTGATGGTGCATCTTGCTGCACATTTTACCACTGCATGCGTCTTGCCCTTTCAGCTCCTGTGCACCTTCGCACATATGTATGCACTTGCCATTTAGAACTACTGTGTTATTGTTGATAAGTCAAACACTTGTTCAAAAACAAACCCAGTAATATTCTTTAACACAACACCATGCTGTAAATACGTAGCTAAGATACTTTCAAATTTGATGAACTGTGTGGCTTCGACTCTGAATGCTGATCATTATAAACCTTGGGTCAGTTTGGTAGATAGATGTCTGTCTAAATTCCTTGCTGCTAATTTTTCCGCAAGATTATTATTAAATTACTTGGTTGAACTTATTTCAGTTGAAGAAAATTGTTGCATATGAAGCGTACTTTATCCATGCTTGCAAAATATGTGCTGTACTGCAATTTTGAACACATCTAACATAAATCAATTGGTCTTTTTAATCAAAATGGGCAGCACATTTATTCTGGACCTTTTAACCCAGCTCACATATTTTTTTTTCTATTTTTTCTTGTTTTTTTTTTTCTTGTCCTATTCCATTACGACAATGCACATCTGTCTGTGCCTCTAAATCTTTTAATATAGAACTAAAGCTTTCAGATCTTTGATATAGATATCTTCGTAGAATTAGTGACTATGAATGCAGTTTCATTCACCTATGTCAGGTTATTATCCATTGCTAGCACTCATGTGACCAAAAACATACGGCTATGTGAAATTGCGCGTTGTCTCCGATGTGATCTTAGTTTTTGTTTGGAGGGAAGAACGAGCTCTTGATACATTACCTGGGTCAGCATTACCTGATATGTCAAATAATATAGTGTCACGCCATTATTTTGTCAGTGGAAGAATCTCACGTATGTGCACTAACATAATGCTCACTATCATTCAAGGTTGTTGTCATGCAGATCATTTTGATATGCCGTTTTTGCATCCTTGACCACCCATTTTACAAATGGGCCAGTATTTGACCAAAATGTTATCTTTTTGCTTTTTAACATTTGTGACTCGCCTGGTATTTTAAAGCATACATGTTTCAGCCCTCTATTTTGTCTTACATATGCTCTGAAAGACCTAGCTCGTCACATCTGTTGATCGAGACATGGCGGTTGTAAGAGCATGCTGAGATTCTCTGTATAGCAAGACAAATCATTCTCTGTGTGCCCTGTTTTTTTCTGAAACTTTTAAATCATTCCCGACAGTCTTGAGGCTTCCACGGTCAAGGATTATTAATCTAGCACTAAATTTGACCCAGTTCAACTATTGACGGGATTAACATGTAATGTGGCCCAGTTGTGTGCAAAAAAATCATAATGAGGTTAGGCCAATTTTTTGTTAATATTATGCACGTTTATCCTGCTTCGCAACTGATGCTGCTGACTCTCACACATTTGCAACGGACAAAGTCATACTATTCACCACTAAATCTGTAGGTGTATATTGAGTGTGACGACACTCCATTGATGTTATTAAACTATTTCATTCAAAACGGTAATTTCTCAATCATTTAAAATTAATATTTAGGAAAAATAATAATTTATCTGTGAATATGTACATTACAATTTGCAGAAGAAAATATTTATTATTATTGAACCCCAACCTGGTACGTTGACACTCTCCTTCTCTCAATTTGATCTGCAATATTTGGGAGCAGTGTTCGTATTTTCATATGGTGATTCTGCTTGCAATTTGCGAAGATTAGACATGCTTCAATTGGGATCATGTATTTAATCCTAAATACAGAAAATAGTCGACATTAGTTTATACAACATAACAGGAAATGCTGCAATCAGGCATAAATTTACCAGTGTTTGGCATAGGCGATCACACTGTCAAATAAAATTGGCGTTTGGGTTGTTAATGTAAGTGGAAATGACGTATGCACACAAAATAATTTATGACATTGGCCAACCATGATTTAAGCAAAAACATACAGCAGAAAATATTTTGATTGTCCTGAAAATATTAATTTTCTATATCCTATCATGTATGTAAGCTAACAAATGAGCACAAGTATTACTGTCGTTTGTGTATCATGTCATCAGTAAGCTGTCTTTTATCTTATTTGTTTCTTTCATTGGTGTACTGGCGTATTTCTTTACATATTGCTCGCATATAACTACCTCCATTGAATCATTCTTTTTAAGAATGGGGATTTGGTAGAGTGGATATGTGCTTTTCCCATTTTAGCTAGGTGACTGGTGCCAAAGGTTGCAGGTTCGAGTCCAACTCGTTCAGAACATTAAATATAGACAGGAGAGGTGCTGCTGTTGTTTAGTGGGGCACGAGTCTGAACTGACAACGTCGGCTTTGGCTGCTATTAAACACTAGCGGTATGATTTATGTCTGAATAGTCATCACTTGACCGGGTGTTTTAAAAGTGTATTCTGCCTACAACCCATCGAGAGATGTGAAAGCTTCCACGTCGATTTTACGTTTTTAATAAGATAATCAATCAGCATGCCATTTGCATTGTAACAGGTTGCGACATGTGGGCGATGTAGGTTGGGCCCTATTGACTCAAAGGGAAAAACCGCATCACATATACGATCAAACAGAGTAATCCACATCCGGGAATTAAGTGATTGTGTACCCTGTGTAGACCTACAAACAGTTCGGTCTCCAAATGGTATGCAGGCTACACATAATTAGTGTGTGTGCATATTTATAGTCTTCAAGGAATAATCAAATACATTAAAAGCTAGTGCACATGCATGGACACATACCCACATATCTGTTACATAGACACCTTATTTATGTATACTGCCAATAGCCGATTGTTACGATTTTAAGTTGTCTTGATGGGATTCTTCATAGCGAATTAAATTTTGGGATCTGACAATAGTGTGTTTGGTGAATTTATATGGGCGGCGAAATAAATGACTCCTCAGTCCTGCGTCTGCACTCCTTTTGAAATAAAACACAGCAGTTCGGCTCAAAATTTGCTGACCTGGCAAATTGATCGAGTAATTGTCTACCATATTATACTTTATGTCGATAATTTTGTATAAAACTATGGTTGTTTTGTCCACGTAGATTTTAAAAAGTTTTAGTGACTCTAAACCGTTAACATAAAACAGCAGAGGTAAATCATAAGTTGTGATGTCTTCTTCTGTAACATATTTTAGTATGGCGATATACTTGGTCAGCTTAACAAGTGAGGCTTACCTTCAAAATGGAACCAGTTGGTGGGCAATACTTTTCCTATGTATTTGGGTTAAATCAAACAGTAACTAATGTCACAGATAAACTATAAGCTGAATTTAAATGTTTAATCAATAGCAGTTATAAAGTAAGATACAACGCTCAAATTGGCTTTGTTGATTTTTGTAAGTTGGTATCAGTTAAGCTTGGCTCATGAGGTATGTTGTCATATATGACCATGTGAATGGCAATTGATTAATATAAATGGGTTATTCGGACAGTGTTTATAAAAACATGGCCGTTAGGCTAAAACATATGCAGTGTGAGTTTTACCAATAGGGAGTAAGGTCTGCCAATGCCATGGCAACAAGGTCAGATGCTAACACACATGCACGCGAATTCTACAAAATACAACTTATTTGTGGTAAATGAAAAATGTCCCTGGGTATATTTATAATGCAGTAATTAACAATATGGGTTTGACGGGCTTCACGTAAATTGAAGGTCCCGCCCATTAGCTGATTATGACCAATATAGGGGAACATGTTCTTAGAGAGGCCTGCTAAAACCATCATACTTAGAGTTCATAGAATAATATTTTACCTCCTTTTCAAACGTTCTCATAAAGTAAATTCCTGCTCTGACTTTTTTTCAGTTTCAAAAAGCCTCATTCAAAAGAAATACTCAATTACGCAATTGGTCTTGTCATTACTCAATGCATCTGAAAGTTTAGAGAATGATATTTGAATACAAATATAACATCAGTTTATAGTAGCTGTAGTAGTAGTAGTAGTGGTAGTAGTAGTAGTAGTAGTAGTAGTAGTAGTAGTAGTAGTAGTAGTAGTAGTAGTAGTAGTAGTAGTAGTAGTAGTAGTAGTAGTAGTAGTAGTTTTCTCAGTAAGAGAGAAAATATTGATGCACTTTTAAAGGTTTTCCAGTTTGCGAACGCACTGGTTCTCGGCAAAAATTAAGAAGAGTAATATTTTCATGTACAGTGGTGTGTAAAGCTTCCCAAATTTTCAAAATATCCAGGCATTTCACTGTGGCCAAATTCAAGTATATAAGCTTTATGTTCTGTCATCACCTACTGTCGGCCAAGAAGCGCAGAATTGTGCTGGGGAAGGTTATATCCCCTGTGGTCGAAGAGTGTGGTCACATAATGTTACAACAACTTCATGTCTCCAAAGCATAATTGCAAAGGCCAACGAGAGAAATGATGATTTAGGAGATGCTGTCAAACTGCGTATCTTAGATAAAATTGATCATGTTGCTGCTGGGGTGAAGTATCACCTTTTTTTTCAAGTAATCTTTCATTCCGGCAAACCAATGCCAAATAAAGGTGCTTGTGATGGCAAACAAATAAGCAGACTGGTTGATGCCACAAAACTATACACATTTGAAAAATTGTGCCAGCACATACTTGATAATGATGAATGCCAGTATTCACTCAGAGAGCCTGTCTCAATAATGTCTGCGTGTTTAGCTGGAGCAAAAAGGTATGACGAAAAGAGGCTAGGGCAGGTATTGAAGGAATATTTTGGCAGGAATATGGTTAGAAGCTGTCACATCGAGTAGCTAACAGTATACACATTTTAAATGAAAGCAACCACATTCTAAGGCAGAATTATGAGTTATTAGGGGCCATGAGCAAAGAATAAATCATAGAATTGGCAGTTGCGTTCACACGAGATGATATCAGGGTTTGAACATATGATTCTTCTGTAAATCCAGCACTGCAAAACATACATGACAGTGACAAAATGACGCCAGATTCTTTGAATCAATTATAAAATAGCATCATGAAATCTCAATTGGACAACCCCATCGTCTGTGAACAGGGCCGCCAAGCAATTGCTCACAGCATTGTATCAGCTTGTCGACCTTAATCTTTTGTGTCCCCGATACTTTTGTCAGTGTCAATTTAGATCAATTGCAAGTACTAATCTCGTGAGTTGGTAGATATACTGAGTAGTTTATGATTTCCAGATGATTACCCAGAGTTCAGCATTTGTATGATGCCTAGATGACAAATGAACAGCTGTAAAATATAAAAGGTGACCTTGTCAAGTTTTTATTTGACATTGCTGACACCAATGTTAGAATTCTAACAAGGCAGGATAACTGGCATGTTCTTGATGGTATTGCATGTATTAAACCACATAGTAATGAGGCTATCGAGGCTGCCCTGTCATGATCTAATGAGAGAGCTCTTCAAGCTTGTCAGTTTATTCAAGTGCCAATCAAACTGTGGATTGAGTATTTGGACCAAGTCTCTGTTATTTGAGATTTCATACGAGCAGAGCACACAGTAGGTTGGGATTTACATTTCCATACGGGCAGCAAGATGATACCGTCGCCCCATGTAGCTGTTCATATTGCATATGCCAAATGTGTAAGCCTTTATCTTGACCAGATGAAATCCCTAATTGATATCATGTCACCTGAGCTGTACAATGATTTTGCTAGGAAAGGGTACTTTACCATTCGTAGATCTAACAAATTTTGGGGTGGAAATTGTAGTGATCAGAAAATATAACAGGATTTAAAGTGAATGCTTAAAACGTCAGGAGGTCTAGCTCATGGTAGAGGTATAACAGACAGCACTTTGGCCAGATGGGTACACGTTGCGCCTCGTCGTTTTCCTATGTGTGATGCTCTTGAAAGTTTCACAGGGGTTCAAAGTCACACATCTGGGCAGCACATGGGTTTGCGTCCTAGTAGCACAGCAAGGGATGCAGAAGATTATCAGACATTTTTCCATTGGCTAGAGTCACACTCTCCATTTTCATATGAAGATCATGACTCCCTGGATTGTGTAGAAAATGATGTCAAAGCTGGAAAACGTGTCCATGCAGGCTTTGCATTTACTTTTGGTGTCAAAGCAGCTCAGCAAATCATTGGTAAGACATATATTGAAAATAGGCGTCTAACGTTGCATGGAGTTGAAGTGAATGTGAATAGCACATTACTAATCTTGAGGGCGACATGTATAACCAGAAAATGTTGTAGATTAAGCATACCTGCGCCATTAATCTGCTGGAAAGCCACCGTCATTGTTTGAAAAGGGTATTATGAGGAAAACCACAAAGAGTCGTCTGACAACTGCCCTCAAGCCAAAAGCGAATGTGCACATACATATTCCCAGTGGTGCTCATTTCATACTTGATTGAGTCCATGTCCTCCATGCTTTGTCATGACCTGTCGATGCCATATATGCCAATGTTTGTGACCATTATTGTCATATGTATTGGAGCAATATGGGCCAGAGTCTACTGTGGTATTTGACGGATTTGGAAATAATTCGTCCACAAAAAAAGCTGAATAAAAGAGGTGTGCACATCAGACAACATCAGCTTACATCCCATTTGAGTAGGAAATGAAAGCCAATGTACCCAAGAGAGCTTTACTGGCAAATACCAAGTAAAAAGCCTGTCTGATAGACAAGCTGATACAAAAATCTGAAAGCAAAAGCTGTAAATATAACGCAGAGCCCTGTAGATGCAGACTGGCTGATCGCATCATCTGCCATGCACACTGCTCAAATACAATGGATACCTGTTGTTGCAGTAGGCACTGATACTGATTTATTGGTCATAATGGTTGCCCAGTCGAGCCCAGAAATGGATCTATATATGCGCCTTGGTTGGAACCCCTTGTAAATGTACAACATTGCTGAAATTCAGACAGCCTTGCAGCTCTCTACAACAGGGTAAGAAACCTCAGCTCTCTACATCAGGGTAAGAAAAAAGCCATGGATCCCCTAGGAAATGGTGACAGCCAGGATTACCTAAATGCCTTGTCTCAGATTAATAGTACATCAATCCATAAAAATCCCCCTGGGCCTATAATAACATTCAAAAAGAATCCAAACAACATGATTATAAAATTCTATGTGTGTCAGGCATGTAGCTTATGGCATGAGGTTGTTTTAAAGGAGATAAACTAAGAGTATTTCAAAAAGAAGTTTTTGAATGTCCAACTATAGTGGTGAAGATTCAGTGTCAGAATTTGCAAGTACACTAGTTCAAATGTCAAACACCAGCCAGAAACAATTGACATCAGCCCCAGATTGCAAAACAGCAGTCACAACATTGTGAGAACAGTGGTCAAATTGCACTACAACAGCCAAAAACTATAAGCATAGCAGTCACATTTCAACTATGGTTTCCAGAAGTATATTTGAAAGGAAAGTTATATGTTTAAGAAAGTATAGAATCCCACAAGTCATCTTATAAGTCATTTATTAAGGTAATAATTTAGAATAAAAAAGATGTAGTATGCCACTTTAAATTATCTGCAAATCAGCTAACCAAAATGTACATCTAACTCATGGTTCTATAAAGTTCTAAAGGTCAAAATGCAAAACAGTCCTTGTTATTGTATACCTCATTTATCAGAGAAACAGTTAGATTTTATGAAAAGAAAGAGAGAGAGCGAGAGAGAGAGAGAGAGAGAGAGAGAGAGAGAGAGAGAGAGAGAGAGCGAGATCATGTTGAAATTCCTAAAGGTAATGTAAGTGCAGCTGTCTTCCATGTGACAGTTTTACTTTTTTTTCCTTGACAGTCAGACATAGGTAAACTTGTAAGTCAGTTGAATTACTTGCTAATTATTTATACAAAATGAGAGAGAGAAGAAAAGTCAAATATGTATAACTTTACTCACTTATTGAAAGTAACCATGATTTAGCTGCACATCAAACACTTTGAGCCAAACTGATATGATTTTCACAATAACAAACTACACTCATCAGAAAATTGTAAAAACAACTTCAGTCCCAGACAAGATAGTGTCTTGTGGCTGGAAGGCAGGATGTGGAAGATCATGTGGATTTGTCAAGACTGGCTTCGAGCATTTTTTTCTGTGTACTTATTGCAGTGGTTATACTTGTAAAAGTGTTTGCCAAATTGACATGCAAAACGAATAAAGTGGAAACTGTCATAAATTGAGTGGTATTTCATGAAATCACTAGTCAAATAAACTGTATAAAACATGTTTGAGGCCTTATGAATTATAATTTACATGGCATGGACGTGCGGACCAGTGCAAATGTACTGGAAACCCTAGATCCTTAGGTTTGCAAGTTATTAACATATTTGGCAGGGTGTGTTTTTTTTTTTTTAATTTTATTTCATGTGTAAACTTTCAAAATGTGCTGGTAGCCATCTGGGAGTTTTTAATGAAATAAAATGGAGGCACACAGACAAAAGCAAAAACACGCCTACACAGTATTCATATCATAATCTCGTTCTGTCCAGAACAATTTAGCTTTCAATAATTTTTTGCAGGCGACTGCCACTTTGTGTCCTTTGACATGCAATCTACCCAGCCAAGATGGATCCTTACTTTCCAGAGATATGTTAATAAATATTTAAAATGATACAATAGACCCTTTAATTTCTAAATTATAATTGGTACACAGAGAATCTGTCTGTAGTAGATTATGGTGGTGGCCAGCTTAAGTTTTTTGCACATACGTTCCCCTCCCATGATTTTTTCTGTGCCTTTAATTGATTCATTGTACAGTTAGGCATGGAATTTGAGACAAGAGTAAAAGTTTTATAGTCCCTGGGCAATATGCATAGATTATTTTAATTCAATTTTTGGTTGTTGCTCTGACAGCCATCTTGACTTTTGGAAATGTGTCAGGGGTGAACTGGGTGGACTTTGCATGAGGGTTATCAGGAAGGGTATCTGCACCTATCCTCAAAAAATCAGCTAGCTACCACATTTTGTGCCGATGGAAATGTATCAAGTGTTAATTTGTCCAGAGCCTGCGGGGGGGGGGGGGGGGGTACCTTTTTCAGCATGTATAGATAGTTGGGTGGATGGCTGTTTACTCCCAGCCTTTTGTTGAATCTCTATAAAACGTGATCAGAACACATATTTTCCCAATCACACAGAAGTTCGTGTGCAACGTAGTGTGGCTGGGAGCACTTTTCTTTGTTAAGGCCTAGTGAAAATATCGCATTATGGGCAATAGTTATATGCCAAAACTGCAATCGGACAGTTCAAGAAATTAATTGGAAACGTCGAGAATCACTGCCTGATAATTTGTGTTTGCTATTCACTGTACAGAAAATTACCTTCATTTCCCAAAATATTCTAAAAGTTGCATGGTAAGATGCTTTTTTTACTGCCACGGACATGGATTCTTCTTAAAATCAGATTACTTTATTGACAGTCATATAGTCACCTATAGCTCATCAGCATTGGTCCAATATGGGAATCCAACTTTTGCTAATATAGGCACCGTCTTAACATTCAAACGATCTTGCCTACATTAAACAGGGGAACGTAACCACCGTAAACGGTTATTATGACCAAGGAGGGTACCCTCCTTGATGTGACCATGAAAACCTGCCGTGATGGCGTAATTTTATTAGTAAAATTCCTTTGCTTTAGCTGTGGGAATGTAACGTTTGCTTTTATAACCTGACAAGCAAGTTACATGGGGCCCTTTTAATCTGATGACTGCAAGGTAGGATCCGTGCAAGGCCGCAAATATGAGGACGGTTAAAAACTAATTTTTAACCAAGTGTGGTAGCGGAACTTGTGGTGGTATTAATAATAATAATGATAATAATAATAATGATAATGATAATAATGATAATAATAATAATAATAATAATAATAATAATAATAATAATAATAATAATAATAATAGAAATAGTAATAGTAATAGTAGTAGTAGTAGTAGTAGTAGTAGTAGTAGTAGTAGTAGTAGTAGTAGTAGTAGTAGTAGTAGTAGTAGTAGTAGTAGTAGTAGTAGTAGTAGTAGTAGTAGTAGTAAGTTCAGACTCTTGGCTTTCCTAGAACAAATTGAATTCAGACACAACTTTGAAAGCCAGATGAGTATGCTGGATGCATACATAAATTCATCATTAAAAGGCTTAAGGTAGTACTGATACGAATATGTTTGTACAAACAATTTACGCGCACTCTTTCTCAGCACATGGCTGTAGGTACACAATATCTTTTGCATACTATGGGGGTAACATCACGAGTACAGCAAGTGGGAAGACCTGCCAGCGTTGGGATTCCCAGATGCCACATTTCCATGCCTATAATAAGCACACGATGTTCCCTGGTGGAACTGTAACCGATGCGGCAAACTACTGTCGAACTCCAGGATATGGAAAGGATCTGGATAAGCCATGGTGTTTCACGACAGACCCGAGCACACGTTGGGAATATTGTGACGTACCAACATGTGGTATGAAAAGCTTCTTGAATGTCTCAGGTTCATATAGAGGCAAAGTATACTTATAAATTATAGGGTTCAAGATAAAAGGTAAAGTCGCAAAGTAAAAAAGTGAGTGGTTCGCGTAGAAACTTGATACGGATTTGTTGAGTTGTGTTTTATGCACACATATTGTTAAATATACAGCCTAATCTTTCCCCGTACAATTTTATATATAGTTTGCTCAAGCTTGATGCGCCTTTGAGAATAACGGGTTATAAGAAACATGCAGTTTCAAAATGATTTAAATACTCCTAGGAGGTATTTGAAAGCAACACATTGTGTGCTTTGCACTTTGTTGTCATTTTGTTGCTATTTCTGGTGCTAACACAGACTGCAGACTTTCAAGGGAAGGAGGGGAGTACGTTGGATACATGGCTGTTTCGGTATCGGGAAGACAATGTCAGAGATGGGACAGTCAATTACCACATGCACATAATATGACCGAATCAAGATATTTTCCTGACAAGAACATTACTCTAACTAAGAATTATTGCAGAAATCCAAATGGAAATGTAGCGCTAGGTCCCTGGTGCTACACTACGGATTCCAACGTGCGTATGGAGTCTTGCAATGTGCCATATTGCAGTTAGTACTTGTAATATTCATTTGCACACCAAATTACATCATGCTTTCACCCTGTTATAAGAATTACTTCATATACAGTTACGCCCGACTAAAAGTTACCAGCCAAACGCTTTTTTCGCGTTTTGCTGGTGTTTGGCTTGTGTTTGGAAACTTTTGAAAACGTTTGGAATGTGTTTGGAAAGCGTTTGGGAAAAATCTCAAACACCTTTACAAAACTTTCGAACACTTTCACAAATCTACCCAACACTTCTCCAAACGCGTTCAAACACTTTCCAAACGCGTTGAACAATTACCCGGTGAGACAATTATATTGGTTTCTTTCATCGATATCCACGTTGCTTGCTTCAAACGATACCATGCGCATGTGTATGTTTTTCCACCTGGTGAAAAAATTTCAGATTGACTGGCTGAAATTAGTTTACGCCCACTAAAGCAAATTCAGTGGGTAGTGTCATGTACATCTTAGAAGGTAGCTTTTGTTGCGTTTTCCACTGTATCACAGGCATAAACCAGTTGCAATTTGTCACGCAAACAAGACAACAATGATATAGCCTACAATATATACACATGCATTGTAAGTGATACATGTATAAACTGTTAGATAGAACTAATTTTTTTGAAAAAGCATAATTTCAACTTTATTGTGAAATATATATAGCAGAGCTTTTTGGCTTATCTATAAATGAAGGCATGCACATGTTGTTGGGAATTTTTAGGTGCTGATAAGCTTTTTAGACACTTGTTAAATTTGTTACTGTCATTAGAATTTGATTACCAAGTGTACATGTACATGTATCACATACGTTTGGCGCAAAGTGTGAAGTGTTTGAAAGCGTTTGGAAAAGTGTTTGAAAACGGTCGGCTTTCACCAAACGCGTTCGGGAAAGTGTTTGAAAGCGTTTGGAAAAGTGTTTGAAAGCGTTTGGAAATTGTTTGTAAAGCGTTTGGAAAGTGTTTGCAAAATGTTTGCTACGCGTTTGCAAAACGTTTGACTTTCACTGAAAGTGTTTGAGAAATATTTGGGAAACGTTGGTGCGTTTGGCGTTTGTTTACTTGAACGCGAGCGTAACTGTAGGTTCATACTGACCCTTTAACCTTTCCTGTCTCTCTCTCTCTCTCTTTCTCTCCTCTCTCTCTCTTTCTCTCTACCTACCTACACACACACACACACACACACACACACACATATATATATATATATATATATATATATATATATATATATATATATATATATTGGAGCCTGACCAGACCCGAACAACCGAACCCGGATTTGGTTCAGCTTTTACAATCATTAAACGTTCGGGTTCGGTTATCACTGTCAATGTTGGCAAGAAATTTTAATAAAAAGGTCACTGAGGTTACTTTTCATACTTGTATACACTTCAAATAATGCAACAAACGATACTTTGCATTTCCGTGTGTCACATGGGCTGCATTAATCGCCTTAATTACATTAACAATATTAATGCCCCTGTGCAAAAGGGTAACAGCTTTTTAACCCCTGTCAGACCTTTTCATGTGTAAATTGCATATACCGAACCCGAACGGTGCCCGGTTCGGGATTGGTATTGTGTACCGAGTACCGAGTATCCGGTTTGGTTTCAAAATGCACATCAGGTCAGGCTCTTATATATATATATATATATATATATATATATATATATATATATATATATATATATATATATATATATATATATATATATATATATATATATATATATATATATATATATATAAATATATATATATATATATATATATATATATATATATATATATGCGGGTGCCTGTGTGCCTGTGTGTGAGTGTGTGTAAAAGGCAAAACCAACCTACGGTTCTAAGTTCCTAGCTACATCGTTTGTAACTGAATAACTGTCCAGGACCTGTGCCCGTATCTGATATGATAAGGCCTGCATAATTATGGAATTATGCTATCTTGTATATAATGCTCTCCCTAAAATATCAGCAAGGACACAGAAAGATCAACGGTTACATAGACTTAGAGTACCATTTATTTTCACGCGAACATTCATTTGTTCAGCAGTACAAATAATTAACAGTTCATCGTATGTTGTGTATTCAGTTACCTGCAATTTATGCTAATGGTGATTGGATATTTTAGGTACGGAATCCACGTATTCATACCTTAATGTTCATTGCTTCTCCTGTTCTCTCAGACTGCCGACGCACAGTTCTTGGGACTGAATACCTCGGCAAACAAAGCGTCACCGCATTAAATGACACTTGCCAAAGATGGGATCAGCAAAGTCCTCAATTGCACAGTAAAAACACAAGGCCCGATCTTTTCCCGGAAAAGAATGTGACGGCTGCAGAAAATTTTTGTCGGAACCCGGACTTCGAATTAAACGGTCCATGGTGTTATACCCTAAACCCAGCTGTTCGCTGGGGATACTGCTATCCAAACTTCTGTGGTGAGAGAACACTCTAATAACATACCAACTTGCACACATGCTTACATATATACACACTTACGAACTTGCATGCATGCATACATACATACATACATACATACATACATACATACATACATATATACATACATACAAACATACATACATACATACATACAAACGTACATACATACAAACATACATACATACGTACATACATACATACATACGTACGTACGTACGTACATACATACATACATACATTATTGACTACAATTTGGGACAGAGGGTGATGCATATATGTATGTAAGTTCATATAATGTGTCAAAAGAGTGTTAGCTGTTTCCTTTACCAGTCAAATCGCCGGCATTTGTTCAACTGTCTTCTTACGGGAGGACCACCAATCTTGCTATAATGCATTGATGAGAATTTAAAGTATTTAGTTTTTCTATCTATAAATTGGTATCATGATTAAATGTATCTAGTTTGTTTATCTTGAAAATGGTAGAAGCTGACTACAAATGCAGACCAAGCGCTTATTAATATAATCAAAAGATATTAAAGTCAAAGTTAGAGGTACGACAAATATCTGACAAGTGTGCACACCCCTGTAACCTGCATATTCTAGTATTTGTCAAAGTGGTAGAGGCCAATGACTTTAAACTTGGATCAACGGATACTTGATTCAAAGATTTACCTAATAAGGGACATTTTACATGTGAAATTGCTATCGCATAATGCTTTTATTAGGTTTCAGACTGAGCAAGTGCTTACAGTTTATTTGGAGAGTTGATTCCTTGTGTAAACAAAAGTGAAATCTAGTACAACAATGTTTTCATCTTTAGATTTTGAAACACGTTGGACATCATTCGGGAACAGTTCATATCATGTTACCTACGTAAAGTCAACTAAAATATCGTGGCTAGAAGCAGAGGAAAAATGTCAAACTGTTGGAGGCCATCTCGTTTCTTTCCAAGATGTCGATGAATATAATTATGTAAAGACCTACGTAGCTGAAGAAGACGTTTACATAGGTGTGGAAATCCATCAACTATAGATACATGGATATCTTTAAATTGTTGCACGCCATTGATATTAATCTGCATACCCAAATATACACAACTCATGATTTCTTGGCAAACAGTCTATTTGTAAACGTTTAGTTTTTACCCATTCTACACATTATCATAAAGTTTGACCACACTGCGTAAAATGAATTATAGACATCAGTTTGTTAATATTGCCTCACAATACTAATCGTCGATTAAAACATGGGAAACACATGATGGATTTTTCGTATTATATCACGCATCAGTTGTTGCCCTGGTAAGAGCGGACTAAGTGATCTGGTACATACACCCTGTGAGGACTATTTTGTTTCCAGATTTTTTAATGATACTTCTATTTCTTTTACAACGAATCTTGCTTATGGTGCCACGTTTTCTGTCTCAAATTAAGTTTTAAATATGGGCTTTAACGATTCTCTGTGGAAAAAAAAACTGGAAAGAAACACTCTGCATGCTACCATGACTGTCTTGGTCAAACGGCTGCTACTGTTTTTTTTTTGGTTTTTTTTTTTTGTTTTGTTTTTTTTTTTTTTTTGTTTTTATATTATTTATTTATTTATTTATTTATTTTCTTATTTTATTTATTTATTTTGTTTTTATTCATTTATTTTTTAATTTTTTATTTTGTATTTTTTTGTTTTTGTTTTCATGTTTGTTTGTTTTTTTTATTTTTTTTGTTTTTGTTTTTGTTTTTTTTTTTTGTTTGTTTTCTTTTTTTTGGGGGGGGGTTATTGTTTTTTAGGCAAGGAGGGCCTCTATCCAGTTTGCCATACCTCAGGGTTGTATTCAATTTCTGAACGACACGAGATACACCGAAACTATTTGCGAGTTTAGTCACTTATATCTCCAAGTATTTTCTGTATTACACTCAAACCATATATGTGCGTTTGTCATGTTCTAAAAATGATGTACGCCTTGTGATCGGAGTTTTATCATCTTTAATTGTTAAACAAACATTGGCTGCCCACGACTGAATCCGAAGCAACCTGGCCATTGGCATACATGTGCACAACGTGGGAGGTACAAGCTGCTCCAGTAACGAATAATCAAATGCAGTGTATAATCAGCAAAATGGAAGGCTGTGCCGGAGTCAATGTTAAACTGAATATAGGTGCCAAGATTACGTTTTTGTAGACGGGATTACAGAATCTGTAGATAAAAAAGAAACATACATTTCCGTCAAATAAAACCTTCCAACCCTGTTTTCAAAAGTTTGCATACCCGAATCAACTTTTTTAAAAAATAAAATAATATCAGAACACGGAGAAAAGCCAGCACAACTTCAATTTACGCAAAACATTACGATGTGTGCGTGAGTCGAGCCACGAATAAACAACGGTAGTCAACAAACAGCGTGAGGCCACGTGCTCAGCATTTTGAGATTTAATACGATCGTGTGCAAATTTGGGTACATTTGATCATTTTCAGCCCACTTCGTTATTTTCATCCATGCACATAAACAGCACTGAAAATATATGGCCGCGATTAACTTTGACATCAAAATCAAATGTTTTTTGGCTTTGTATGACTGTCTCATAATGTATTGCATTATCTTCCAAAATGGCGCATACCAACACCTGCGTGTTAGCTGCGGTACGTATCGCATTTTGGATTTGTAACTGAGGATAATAACTGCTTCAGACACAACCGACCGGGATATTAAAGTTAAGATAGTAAGTCTTCTTTCCAAAATATTACGAAAATGATCACCGAACAACCGACCCGAACAATCCTGTGTTTGAGTGATCTTTACTGCGTAATACCCGGTTAAATAACGGCGCACATTGGCAAGCTTCTTGTATTTATTTATTAACTCGCTTCTAGTTGATTAGAACGACCACGCTTCTTTTTTGTTTGTTTGCTTGTTTTTTTTTTTTGTGTGTGTGTGTGTGTGTGTGTGTGTGTGTGTGTGTGTGTGTGTGTGTGTGTGTGTGTGTGTGTGTGTGGTTTTTTTTGTTTTTTGTTTTGTTTGTTTGTTTGTTTGGTTTTTTTGTTTTTTTTGTTTTTTTGTTTTTGTTTTTGTTTTTGTTTTTGTTTTTGTTTTTTTTCAAACGGATGTTTATTTGTTGGTGCGGTTTGATTGCCTGCTCTTCTGCTGCAATTGCCCTGTCTATTCAATCTGGTTTATCTTCTTCAGATAATGTGAAGAATAAATTCAAATTGCCATTATCATTATGATTCTCACTATCACAACTGAAGTTCTGTCTTGCTATGTTTAACACTAATGCAGTTCTTTGGGCTATCGCATGCTGTCTGAGCGAAAGGTTGCGTTTGTGGCGTCCGCAGCAGTTTCTCGCCAGTGGCCACGATCTGGAGCAAAGTCGCGCTTTTGTCTTGCCGAGGAGGGTCATTTTTAATGCATTAAAATCATTTTAAATTTTGATATGTGTGTAAATTTACCTGATTTTATTCCTTAGAAATTGGAATCCAAACCTTATGATAAGTTAGACCCCATGAATCGAAAGACCTATAAGGTAAGAAAGGCGGTGAGCAATGGTTTCAGTCATAAATTTCAAACAAAACACTTTGCATGCGCGTTTTATTCGGACGACACTCCATTCAGTTAGTTGATTCGGTAAATTCAAAGCGTTATTGACCACACTCTTTCGATGTTCTCAATTAAAAAATAAAATAATAATAATAATAATAATAATAATAATAATAATAATAATAATAATAATAATAATAATAATAATAATAATAATAAATAAAATTTTCAAGATGGTTTTATGCCATTCATGAACAGTTCATAATTTATGTTGACCCGGGATATCTGGTAACACTCTCACATTGTCAAACCATGGTCATTCGTGTGGCCTCCTTGGTCAGACCTAGCGTTCGGCTACCAACACGATGTAGAACTTGCTGCATCAGCAATTTGACAAAGCTTGAGGCCTCAGCGACCGCTCGCTCACGGCCATCACGTGGTGCGCAGCTTGTATGATTGACGGGCACTTTTGTTTTCTTGTATGAATAGGGAACCAGAAAGACCCATGTGAGATTTAATAAGCGAATGTTTCTTTTCGACATTGTCTTATTTTTTTTCTGATTTGGAATTAAATTTTGCCAGTCGATTCATGCGATGTTCATCTGTCATAATTAACAAAAATTCTAAAATTGAATGTCAAAAAGTTTTTGTTTGGTGTATGTCGTGTCGTTAAATATGTATTAATTTTATATGCATTCTCCTGGCAATCGCTGTCTCACTGGCTTGGAAAAAGCTAGGGCACCTTTTCAAATGTAAGTTTTCTATTTGTTCGTATGGATGCTTTCAGCCCATTTTCATGGTCACATTATACTGTCACCCGATACAAGTTTCCTCAAAAACTGAGCCAACTGATTGGCGAATGTTGATACAAGGTAACATTTAGAACTACATTTGGGTGATCTTGAGATAACCCTCTCAGGTACAAAGTAGATTGTATGTTTACACAATCAATCGAAAGGCACATACTCAACACTGTCGTATAGCAATAGAAAACAATGCCCTAAAGGGTCAGGCCAGACTGCATATATTTGACCTGAACCATTTTGACTTCAGCTGACATGCAATCCCTCTGATTAGCTTATGTCTGACATTCGTCTCTCCGTCCATCGTTATTTTGTCGTGCATACATTGCCCACAATTAATATTTGCGGCCTCTCCAAAACTGTAAGCTGGATCCATGTCAAACTTGGTGGAAATCTACCATTGGTGAGTTCCCACCAAATTTGTTCAACTATCAGCCTCTAGTGGTTTTCACATCAGTTAACTTGTCAGTCAGCTTAGGTCAAGTGGTTTGTTCTTTTCTATTGACTATTTGTCCATCCCTTGCCGTCCGTTGCTCACTAGTGGCTTAAAAAAAAAAACTCTTCCCCAAAACGTTAATTAATCACAATCCAGTATTGTTTGGAATTTTACCCAAAAATTGCGTGCGATATTACTACATTTATGTCTGTGTAGAGTCATCATTTTTATGATGGAGGATTAAGGATTGCACCACCCACTTTACATATCAAAAGCTAAATTTAGCACAAGGAAAACAGCCGAAAATGACATCACTCCGCGCCAAATTAGCAGATAACAAGGCAATTTACATATTGAAGAGGAATTTAACAGTTTCATTCTTACATGTATCACCTCATCTGAAAGGGCATATTTGTCAAACAGGAGAAAACCCGACACAAACAAAACCACAGCATTATTTGTACTCATGACCTCCCTATATATAAAATGTAGAACTTATAAGGTTTACCAAAAAATTACATGTGAACATATGTACATTTAAACGAGACTTCAACTTATAATTTAAATACGAAAGTTTTAGTTACAGTCGGCCAGGTTTCAAATTTTGTATGTCATTGAGATTCGCACTAATTGCTTCATTGTGTTAAACACAAAAACTATTTTACACATGACTGTACTTTTCTGTCTTTTATGTTTCATTCACATTTTGCACAAATACATCTGGGTTTTTTTACAGATCACCAGTGTCTTCCCACTTAAACCAGTTTACTGCGAGTTTGTGTGTGTATGTGTATGTGTGTGATGTTTTCCCCCCATTCATGTTTTCGTATTTATTTTGTTTGGATACACACAAATGTATTTTGCTTCACATATTTTGATCAATAGATCACTCGTCTGTGAAATAACACAGATCTGTCTTACACATTCTCTGCCCGACTGCTGTACATTTGAGCTGCTGCTTCATGGTGACAACCACAATGTGGCTGGAGCACAAGTTGATCAACTTTACTTGCTGAGAGTTGTATATACCAAGTAAGGATGAATCAAGCAAGAATAGCACGCACAAACCAGTGAACTCCAGTAGGAGAAAATTTTGTATTTAAGCCAAACAACAGTCATTTTAAGGACTACCCCCCCCCCCATTAACATCAAAAAGGTTTGAACAAATTTGCCATCAATGAATAAGTATCACTAATTCAGTGACCCTCCTCCTCCTTTCCCTCCTCCTTTATTCTCCCTCCTCTCCCATTTTCCTTCCGTCTCCTCGTCCCTTTTTCCTCCTTTTTATCTTTCTCCCTCTACTTTGTTATCTCAATAAAACTTTACAAGATGAGTGCACAGTTAGAGCTCATGGCTGGGATGATGTTGCACTACTGCCATAGGTGTGGTATAACCGTTAGCCGTTCAGCAATTCAACCTAAAGATAATTTGGTATCAAAGTATCAAGTATCATTAATACAGCGACCCGTCTCCTTCTCCTCCTTTCCCTCCTCCTCCTCCCCCTCCTCCTCCTCCTCCTCCTCCTCCACCTTTCTCCTGCTCCTCCCATTCCCTCCTTTTTCTCCTCCTCCTCATCCTTTCTCCTTCTGTTAAATCCGGGGAACTTTACAAGTAGGCTGGATGCAAGGTGAGAGCTCAATTTCATGATTATCGATGAAGATGTCGCAGTACTGCCATAGGTGTGATATAGTATTTAGCCAGTCAGACAACTTGAAGACACATCAATGGTCTGTACAACAAAACATATCACCTGGTTCAAGACATCAGAATGCATTTCAGCCAGCCGAATCCTCTCAACATATCTCACCCCCAGATACAAATCATATGACCTTGAAAGACGGTCATAAGCCATCCGGTCAACAGCTTAGAGGAAAGTCAGAAAAAGGTGATAAATTGATGCATCCATTCACCATGGTCATCACTGCTCCAACAGGTTTCGGTAGATCAGTTCTTACCAAACAACTTTTGGAAGAGAAACTAATTGGTCCACTGCCTTACAGAATTATCTGGTGCTATGGACAATGGCTGGCATTGTATGCAGAGATGCAGAGAAACATGCCTGAAATCAACTTCATCAAACGTATATCGCCAAATTTAGAAGATGACAGTTCTTGATACAAAAAGGAGAAATGTGGTGGTGTTTGATGACCTTATCAGTCAAGTTGGCAAAGATACAAGAATCGCAGATTTATTTACCAAAGGAAACCACCATCGGATTCCAAGCGTAATTGTATTGATGCATAACTTCTCCAAGCCAAATACAGTGACCTGACAAAGAAATTGTCATTATGTTGTTTTGTTCTATATGCCAGGTGATCAACAATTAGTGAAAACCATGAGTCAGCCCATGTTTCCTCATAAACCCAATTACATGATAAATTTGACAAGAGTCCATGCATAGCTAGTGTGTGTGTTCCAAAATTTCACAACATATCGTTTATTACCTGATATCTGCCCGGGTATGAAGAATGTATTTCTATGGCGAGAGCCCCAATGACAGTGCTCGAACTTGAATGACACCAGGGTGACTGATGTATATGTTACAGCTGAACTATCTGACCTGATCAATGACCAGCTTACTGCTCACAATAATGAGTGTGATTTGCACACTTTATTATATTTCCCGTGGTGCTGTGGTCTCCAAACCAGGCAGGTAAAAAGAGTTTCTTTTCACCTCCTGGCTTATACTATAATCTATAATTTTACAAATTGTCATGCTATGGACACAATTTGTTCCATTTATAGTACATTTGAGAGTTCATGCTGCCTTATCAATTGTAGCCTGCTCACTGACATTGTAACTCTCACAATTCATAATTTTTTAAATGAACAATGTATATTGCCAAATGACCGTGTCTGACTAACGCTATTAGCGGTGTTAACATTTGACTTTGTATAATGACCTGACCTGCTCCACAATCAGCTGTCTTCCTGTCCTGCCGAGCGTCGCTTGTGTTACCTCACTGTACGAGGTCAGCTGCGAGTTGGGTGCATGTCTTCGTATTAAATTATGTGTTGCACATTCAGTTGCTTGCTCGTAATGACTCTCTTTGATTAAGTTTTGAGTTTTGACGTTAGTGAAATGTACCGGCTACTACCGTCTGCAGTATGGTTGTAGAAAGAAAGCCAGAAAAATCTTTTTCTTAATCTTTTTCCTTTTATAACACGTAAAAAATGCTTCATGGATACTTGCAACATGCTGTCCTGTGGGAAATGTTCATAGCTGCCAGTGAATTTTGGTTATATGTATCATTCTCTTCACGCAGCTTGGAGCATGATTACTTGGTAAACATCTGGTAACTAACTCGACCCCTCCCCACTTTTGGTAAAGCTGATCTCCTACATTTTTACTTTGGCATGTACACATGCAACACAATGTTTCCAACATTTATATTTTTATATGGTCACTTTTATTATCATTTAAGTATGCTTATTGAGCACTTAAATTGTGTTAGGCTTATACCGCCTCCCCCCCCGGGGGGGGGGGGCTATTTCGGCTTGCCATAGAGTTCCTGTTATTTATCTCGATATGTACCACCTTTGGGCGGTCTTATAAATTTGAAGATCATGGTATGCTTATCGCATCCAATTGCTTTGTCTTTATGATTTAATAATAATTAAGATCTACTGTTGTGTGTTTTATGTATTTTAATATACTGTTACACGTCGGGGCTCAATGCAATGTTTTTCCTGTGAATATTTTTGGGAACCATCTTTATAAATATATATGATTTCCATCCTTGTGGACAATCAAATTATGATGAGCATTGCATTTTGTATGGTAGCTCGTTTTTGGACGAAATGTTTCTGGTATGTCATATGTCTAAATCTGAGAGCTGTCAGTATATATATATGTATGTATATATATATATATATATATATATATATATATATATATATATATATATATATATATATATATATATATATATATATATATATATATATACAATTACTTATTCTCGCACTGCATGTACTGGTTATATTATGACAGTCATGTTGTCACAACTAGTGTAATATCACTTACCATTTTCACGGAATTACTTGTGTATTATAGATTAATTTGCATTGTTAGCACGATGCTGTAATATGTTAGGTGTTTGGAGCTTTCATGGGTATACAAGATGTACATTATTTTGAGTATTTCCTGGTGTATGTTTATAACGGCAGCTTACTATGTTTTGTGTGATAATCAGCTTTTGCCTATTGTGTTTACCACGATGTTAACAGAGTGTATATTTCTGAAAGGGTTTGCTCCGCTTGAATACGTCACAGGTGTAACGTTAACATAGATTATTTTCGCTTGGCTTACTTTGTATTTATATTTTCTGAACAAAAAGAGAGCGTTACGTTACTTGTCCATGTTGGTAACTATCTTACGCAGATGGCAAATCAGATTTGAATACGTATTTATGGCCAACCCTTTAATGATACTTTTATCGGGCGACGTCCCTTTTGAACCGTGGTCCCGGGCAGTATATGAGTCAAATTTAATTTTGTTATGTCAATATCCACAGTCGCTCACGAGATAAATTCATGTGTATTTACTCTGATCTTGTGTCCGGTTTGACATATTCTCGCTGTCAGAAAAATTTGCCTCTCATAATTCTTCTGCCTAGGAAGTCTAGCTTTAACTGGTTATCACGATATCTTAAGAAGAGTTCGCCTAAAAGTTTGGGGGGGGGGGTGTCACCATCTATGTTTACAAGTCTTTACATGTGTCTCGTTGCAGGGATTTGGAAGGTCTAATAACCATATATTTTTACTTGGTGTTGTCTGTAATTCAGTAAACAGCTAAAAACAATAAAGACTCTTAAAATTAATCATGGCTCTTTCTACATACTGGTCAGATAAGTGTTAGCGGGCATTGTTACACAGGCAGAAGTGTTAACCAACATATGTCCAACGTTTTGTTGTTTTTTTTTCACCAGTGACGGTGGAAGTGGGGAAGTCTTATTTTGCTATGTCACAGTATTATCTCTAGTATCTCCTAAATTAGCAGTCTGTTATCTTTCATCCCATGTCTGATGCCTGGGGTATCAACACACGTTATTCGGCAGAGCATTCACAAAGTATACAAGTAGACAACTCCTCAGAACACTGTTGTAGCTCTTGTGAAAGAACTGTGGCAGTTTTCACCTTGCTACTGCTCCAAGGTTTGTCGGAGTCATTGCTGGTTTCTCTGTGCTGTCTTTCTTGATTCAACCTTACGTGGTATGTACTAATCTCGGCAAGTCAAGATGATGAAATTATTCTCGAGTCACGTTGCAGCAGTTTTATGTGTACCTCGATGGAAGGCTCAATTGTACAGAAGTCATGTAGAGAATTTGCAGGCCATATGTCTGTCTTTTGTTTCTCAAATTCTAGTCACTAGAACGAGTGAATTCTGAAACGAAACACTTTTAGTTGTGACTGCTAAGACAGAAAATGTATGTGTGGGGGCGAAACCCAGCAGACACGTGTTAGAACCCGTAAAAACCATTTTACGGGGAGTGGTTTTTGGCTCAATGCAGCACACAGTACTTTTTTGTGAAGGTTTGGTCTACCACAAATAAATTAGAATGCTCCAGATAGGTAAAAAAAGCAAACGATTAAATTTTTAACAAAAATAAACTGAGGAAAATACATTTGTATCCATCCAAACAAAACATATAAGAAAACATGGATGTGGGGAAAAAAGAGATCAACATCACACACACACACACACACACATACACACACACACACACACACACACACACACATATACATATTAAACTAGTTCAGTGCGAAGAAATACGTGATCTGGTAGACAAAATGAGTGGATGAATCTGTGTAAAATGTGTAGGAAACAGTTCCTCGTTTTAATGTACACATTTTGACATATACGTTTTTTAGGATATCCCATATATTGTAAAGCTCTATACTTTAGATATAGGGAGGTCATGAGTACAAATGCAGCTGTGGGTTTTGTGGGTGTTGGGTTTTTCCCTTTGTGACTTCTATGTCTTTTGAGATGAGGTGATACAGGTAAGAATGAAACCAATAAATTGTTTCTAAATATGCAAATTTCCTCGTTATCTGCTAATTTGGCTTAGAGCGATGTCATTTTTGGTATTTTGCCTGTGCTAAATATAGCCATTCATGTTTAAAGTTGGGCGATACAGATATCAAGCTATAATCTCTTGATAGGTATGAAGCCATGTTCTATTTTTAATTCTTATTCATCTTTATGGTGCAATCCCTAATCACCCAATAAGCAAATGGTAATTATATGAAGCCAAACATGCACTAGCCCAATTCCATAAAAAAAACGTCCAGGAATACCCAAAACGTTTGTACAACAGGCAGTGCTGTATGTTTGCTTGTTTTTATTTTACGTTTTGTGTGCTTTCACTGTTTTTGCCTTTTGTATACCTACTTCCCAGACTGCTTTGAAATTTGGTGAAAATATACCTTGTAGACGTGTGATCCGAATTGTTCACCTTGTGGTGTTGATGTTGTGGATAAATCCCCGTTTTTATGATTACTTTCACTTTCGGTATTTACAAGTTAATGCATGCATTTCTATTTATTGAAATATAAGTCAAAGCATATTCTAAAAGTGATTCGAATTTTCGACTTGCAGAAAGCCGTTTTCAGGCTTCACTTCAAACATGCATTGCATGTACCCTTAAGTGGGTCTCAAGTTTGGTCAAGTGGTCATGCTGCTTTGATATTTTGAGTTTGTTCTGATTTGTTTCTTTTCTTTCCTCTTCTCGAGGAGGGAGCTTTTCATGGTGCGAGGGGAGTTGGCATCACAATAAATGTCCAAAAGTGCGTGGCTCGGTGCTTCAAAATCTAAAGTAACACTTCTGAAGACCTAAATATTTGTTCACATTTGGCGCTTTTTTGGGCAGGGGTGGGCTTTTGCTATTTTTTATTTCCTTAAAATAGCCAGTTGGATTATGCTGAAACTCGGCGAAAATAAAAGGTGTGAACAAATCGTACAAAGTATGCCTCATATTCTTTAAATCTAACGTTGGTTTTTTTTTTGTTTTTGTTTTTTTTTTTTTTTGGTTTTTGGTTTTTTTGTTTTTTGTTTTTGTTGTTGTTGTTTTTGGTGCTGGTGGTCTTTTCTTTCTTTGTTTGATTCGTTTTTTTCGGGGAGGGTGTTTTTGTTTTTGTTTTTTGTTTTTGTTTTTATGTTTTTTTTAAGCGAAGTACTTGTCATCAATGTTTTATTTCCCATTTATCATATAAGACACGGGCAGCTGCAGCGGTGATTCTTTTTAGACCTTCTGTCTAAACCGTTAGCCACATTCTTTAAACTTGTTGCGTGGCGGGTTTTTACCTTGGTTGGGTCTATTTTTGGTTTGTGCAAATGGGCATGATGCAGGGTTTTTTTTCATTTTTCATTTGTGATTATCACTTGCTTTTTTCCTTTCGTTGCATTCAGCATTTGATGCTTTTACCATGTATTTATTGATAATAAGTAATCGTATTAGACAAGCAATTAACACTAGTGGTGCTTGCTTTTAACTTTGTTTATAACGGAAAGAGAAAGTCATTTTCCTTTTGTCATTTTGTAAAACAGTCATGTCAGTTATCATTTGTTTAATACTGTTTACATGGCATAATGCAATAACAAAAGGTATAACCACAGAAGTTTTCCAGTTGGTCCTGGTTTCTAGAGACCAGTATCCAGCATATTCTTTTGAAAGTCCGCCTGGTCAATTGCTTCAAAACTAGAAACACTTGCGAGCACCCCTAGGCCAGGGTAGGGTATACTTTATTTTGAATGTGGACGTCAGATGAGGTCAGGCTGTTCCATCAGCCTAAAAGGTTATTCCCGAGATCACATGCCGCTTTAGGCAATTTATTGCTTGACTGATAAGTTGATAACAACATTTCGAATGCTATCATTGACGTCTCAGATTAAACCCAAGTGACCGTCCCCGTTTCCATTTTGGTATTAACTGTATGCTATGTGAGCACTGGCGTTTTTGGGAGTAAATATTATTCTAAAGACCTGCCAGTAAAATTCAACATTAAATTCGCATGGTGTCATTTTTTCATGCAATAGTGTACATAAACTTGCTCTGCGTTACGCATGCATTAGAGTGAACAATTGCAGGCCCATAACTTCACACGTCAAAGTGTGGTATGGAGAAGGACAATACATTGTCTGAAATTCATATTCATTCTCCACTTGACTATTTATATACTTATGTCCACTCATTGATGTATTCAATTCCTACAACAAATCCAGGGCTTATACCCACACAACACACTTGTGTGTGTGGGTGTTTTTTACTTTTTTCCAATTACCACCATTTTCATGTTTTAAATTTCCATAATCATTTTGGTAAATGTGGTCAAATAGGAAGGTGAACCGATACTTGATGCACATGTCCAGACTAAGCTGTTAAATTAATGTGATAGTACCTGCAAGAGCACATGAGCTAAGTCATGAAACCAGTTTACCGTATGACCATTAGAGATTGATGTTAAAAAATGAAAATTGTATTTGTCTATTAGAGGTACACAGTGACAAGAGTGCATAAGAAGGGTAAAGTTTGATTAACTTTTGCTCAATTATCAAGTGAGCTCCTTGTGTCATCAGGTCTCAATGATCGAAAACTAGAGGGATTCTTCAGGTGGTCTGATGGGAAGCCATTAACTTTCTCGGATTGGAAGATTCCTTCTCTTCCTGAGCGTTCAGAACATACAGTACATTGGGAACCAAGAGGCAGCACCATGGATGACTGTGTATCGAGGAGTCGTAATAGAGATTTGTCTTATTCTACCTATTGGCACTGGACAGAAGTAATGTGTCAGTACCCTCAACAGATGGCATATGTTTGCGAAATCGATAATGCCCTAGGTATGCTCATATGTGGTGTATTGCAAACTTTCAAAATTGTTATACTCTTCTTACCTTTATAGACACGGATAAATAAGACATAGCTGAACATGTACAACACATGATTATTTATCATTGGTTAGTTTTTTTATTATGTGGGTGTTTCTATACATAAATATACCATGAACAACGAACCATGTTTCGTATTTTGTTAGCCGAAATTCGTGATAGTGCAAATGCTTCTTGACATTGGTGAAAATTAAATGCCTGTACATACCATATCTTAAATCAGTTATTTGATGCCTTGTGTATTGGGTCTCAGACCGTGCGTACAATTTGAACGTTTTTATGTAATTTTAAGTAGGATCTTTACTTTTTAATCTCTCATCAACCAGCTAATTCCAAGGTATGTGTTTGTGTCTTGATAGAACTGACTTCCACCGTTCTACTGTTTTGGTGTAGTAGTCTTGAAATTGCATATCCTTAATGTTTAATATCCGTTTTCATCCATCAAATATTAAATCACTCGATGTATCCACAGGTGCAGATAAAAGACCCCACGCACCTGTCACTGGTACGGGAGAAATGTGCCCAGAATTTATGTTTACTTGCGGCTCGCAGGAATGTATTTGGAAATCCAGTGTTTGTGACAAACTCTTCGACTGTAAAGACAAATCAGACGAATTATCTTGTTTAGCACACGGTACTTATTTTTATATGTTTAATCCTTCACAGCCCCTTATTTCTTTTTTCTTTCTTTTTTTTTTTTTTGTTATAAGGAATTAACGAATCTATCCAAATCTCAAATGATAATACTCAAGTTTCGTTCAATGATCCCTTTATCTTATTCTAGACGTTTACAATATAGGACATTCTTTAAGTGTCTTGGTAATCTCCATAATTTCACAAATATCTACATGGACCAGGGTGAAAAGAAACACATCGTGTCATCTAAAGTTTCAAACTTATTGTCACGTAAACCTAGTTTAAGTTAGATTAAGGGCTAACATGGTATCGCCTCGACCTTTTCACATTGACTGAGTGGCTAAAATATCGTTTCATTTCCACGACAGATAGTTATACACAGTTTATGTTAGATTAAAGGCTAACATGGCATAGCCTCGATCTTTTTACATTGACTGTGTGGCTTAAATAAAGCTTCATTTCTACGGCAGACAATTATATAAAAGATGAACTTTGTTGTTTTTATGTTCAACTGGTATAGAAAAGGTGTGATTGGGTGTTACTTGCGCTGAACAAAATACTATTTGGCCATTAATTCATATATATATTCTTATTAAAATCTTCCATTTAAATGCAGATGGGTTTGATTGTGGTAATGGAGAGGTTATACCAATGGCTTTTTACTGCGATTATACTTCCCATTGTGGTAACAATGCAGACGAAATTGAGTGTGGTAAGGAAACAATTTGTAACATATACTGCATATCTGATTGTCACAATATGTCATAAAAGGCACTGGTTGAAGGGAAAGAATAAGGAATAGAAATATTCGTCTGCAAAATTCTATCACATACAGCATTCTCGCCCCTGAACAGTTCCGTATCCTGGAAACAACAAATGAAACAGAAGGCGTCTCTGCAATGATCTAGAGTGCAAACAATTTATTAATTCTATGAGATAATCATTTCATTTATCCCGTATGTATATATTTCGTGACTTAGTAATGGAAAGATCACGTTTATTATTTACATTTACTCAAAATATAATATGAAACGAAAATGATGATTGGGGAAACAATTGAAGTGACGAAATACTCACAAACTTGATTGCATTATATGGGTGTGTGTCCTGCCCGCTCCATGTTGTTAAAAGTTTATTACATAATATATGGCTGACCTATTCATTTTAAATCTCTAGCTGCACTGGAATTTGAGGACATCTCCCAATAAATACTCATGCGTCTTTACGTGTCTGTGAGAGACTTAACATGCATGTATGATCCCCAACAAATCCGAATTACGTCAGCCAAGTACACTGTCAGCCAAATATATTCATGGATCGCCATATCCCTCAACACCTGTTCTTACGGCTGTTTATCTTCCTACCTTATATTATCGCCCAAACCAAAACCTCTCATACCATTTTTCCCAGCTAGTAAGAGAGATTAAAGGCACACGAATAGATGCACCTCGGTCATTAAGGTGTTACACACCTGGCACATTCGAAAAAAATTGCTGAGAGAAGTCTTAAAATGCCATTTTTATACTGTAGTTGCCATACATGTTTGCCTAATTGTACTTACAATCCTGTTAAGAAAACTTATTTTTATAACATGTTTTTGGCATAAATGCTAATGACTTTCATTCTTTTCTGACATGCTTAAATGCATATTTACTCAATATTAAAAAATTACTCAAAAAAGTATTTTCTCAAATGTCACAAACATGACACATTACGTTGAAACATTGATTCAGGGTTGGTAGTGAAATAGAGCTTAATTGTTTGAGGGTAGGTGTCATCATGGAGTTTGTTTTCCATTTCTGGTGCAGGATGTACATTGTTGCAGTCCTTATTCGGATTTCTCTTGGTTTATACAGGTGATCTAGCTGCAACTATTTATTTTACAATCACTGGGACTGAATATAATGCCCCAGCTTGTTTCCACTTCAGTTAAACACTGGCGGAAGGTTTTACTAGGATAAGCTGTCCAGCTAGAAAGGGTAGATATTGGTTCAGGGGTAAGTCAAATTGTTCTTATCCGAACCTGTACTATACAAATTAGTAATTATGGTTTGTTTGACATATGTTCTTCTTTCATAATGAAGCTCTGCATTTATAAGCAAAACTTTACATATTTAGCTAATTCATCATTTGCCACGTTCATATTTATTCATTATTACGTGGGTTGTCTTTGCTGAATATTTTGCTCAGACAAGGAACCGCTACTCGGAGAGACATGTACGGGTAAAAGGGTCCGAAACATGTTGAGTAGTTGCTCGCTGAAGACCCTTTAATTTATTTGGGCTAATACAGCCTATGTCAAAATTTTACAGAGGAAAGTGTGCAAGGTGGACAATAGTACTTCTATATGTATATAGGTTAGAAAGGGAATGTTTGCTTATGGAGAGTAGAGAGTTCGGACTGAGGAATAAGATAATAACTACTAGGAAGTAGTTTTGGACAAAAAGACACAAATACAAAACATTTCTTTTAAGTCTTGTGTATTACATTTTTTGTGGAAAGGGGGGACTGCTCCATCATTGAATCAGCCATATTGTATGCAGATGTATTCTACAGGTCAGAGAATCGCACTGAGTTACATCTGTTGGTTTCATGGCATTGTTAGAAACATTTTTATGCCAAATGGATCAAGAGCAGCCGATAAAGCATGCAGAAGGGACTGCATGAGTCACAAAGCTCGGGGTGTTTTGATTAGATACACGCCATCTTGTTACCACATGTTGATATACAAAAAAATACTGGTCCTTTTGTTTGCATACAAACGTTTCAGAAAAACGTCTTTTTCCGTCTTCAATGCATAATCATTCAAGACTAGAAGATATCTATACTTCTTGAAAGAGACTGCCAGACGAGGTATACATTATCCAATGAGATTCTATTAGTGTCACTAATGTGTCAGATAATTGCACCAGTTTTCCATATCACTTAAGGTACAGTTGCTGAGCATGTACGGATTTAGTCTCATGATGTATGAATAATTCAAATATCTGCATTCAGCAGCCACATGTGGGATTTTATAGCACGCATGAAAATATTTGGAAGTAAGCAGTTTTCCCTGTAGTTGATAAAAAAGAAACATCATCATAATGCAGTAGTTTTGGCAACACCTATTACAGTTGGTTGTCTTGTATTAACATTTATGGTGGGGTTGATAAAACAAATACATATTATGACCGCTCAGAACATGAAACCATAATAGTCACACATCAACGTCCTTGCCTATGCTGATTGTTACCAGCCTCTTTTCAGTTTATCCAAAATGCACTGCCATGGAGTTCAAATGCAAAAGTGGAGAGTGCATTACCCGCCAAAAAGAATGTGATTTAGTGCCACATTGTCGTGATAAATCTGATGAACAAAATTGTGGTAAGTTTACGCCCTGCAACATCTACCTCGCGGCTATCAATATACCTTTGGGAAAAATTGCTCATTTTTGCACTGACAGAAGGAAATAGAGTTAATCAGGAAAATAATTAGGATGAGGTATTTATTTATTTATTTATTTATTTATTTATTTATTTACTTATTTATTTATTTATTTATTTATTTATTTATTTATTTATTTATTCGTTTGTTTGTTTATTAATTGATTGATTGATAAATTGATTGATTGATTTATGTTCATTTATTCAATTATAAATTTAAGTTTTACTTATTTATGTACGCATGCCTGTTCACACAAAAATTTACTGACATATGCCTTGCATTGCAGGATATATATATATATATATATATATATATATATATATATATATATATATATATATATATATATATATATATATATATATATATATATATATATATACATATATACATATACACATATATATATATACATATATACATATATACATATATATATATATATATATATATATATATATATATATATATATATATATTTGTGATTGTAAGTGTGTTTGAACATTAACAGGACGTACATTACCAATGTGTGTTAACTGTTCCAGGGCAGTGCAAAAACAACACGTTCGCATGTTTTGATGGATCTTGCATCCCAAAACGATACGTATGTGACGGTACATCTGATTGCCCCTCGACAAAAGTAGAGGATGAACTGGGTCATCAGTGTAAGTGTGACGAGCTTTACAAACATTTTCTTCACATTCTACAAACATATAAATATCATCGCACATACACGAGTACCACTCTCTCGCATATTTTATGCAATCAAAAGATGTACAATGGATAAGGAATATAACAGTTTCCCACAAGTTGTATGGACTTATCACTTGCAAGTTTCAAATAAACTACTTATATGACTTTGAGTTAATAAAGGCTTTTGTCTCACAACATTCAATAACATTCGCTTTACTGTGACACCTCTATCTCTCTCTCTCTCTCTCTCTCTCTCTCTCTCTCTCTCTCTATATATATATATATATATATATATATATATATATATATATATATATATATATATATATATATATACCTACACACACACACACACATATATATATAATATATATATATATATATATATATATATATATATATATATATATATATATATATATATATATATATATATATATATATATATATATATATATATATATGTATACACATAAACAGAATTTGATTTTTCACAAACCTATGGTGTTCATTATGTCAGCTTGCCTTCGGTCACAATAAAAGAATTTTGTTTTTTTATGTAAACTATGTTTGGGAATCATTATTCCAGTAATGTCAAAGAGCGCACCATGTCGTACATTTGGCACAAAAACATTACATACACTACGTTTCTGTGATAATATTAACTGTCGTTTCACGTGTGGTTCCCAGTGTCATCTGATCTCTGCTGATATAAGCTCTAAATGTCTTAGAGCAGGTGTTCGACTTTAAAAAAATATAAAAATATAATCCAAAGTAAAACTATTCATTTAAAATATATAGTTTAATTAAATGTACTAACCTTTTGCCGCTATTGTGGCTCATTATTGTGGCTGTTGGTCAAATGTTATATGCTTCAAGGTCTTTAAGAGTAATCGAAATTTCAAAGGGATTTATGAGACCTGTCAATATAGCATTGCCAATTCAACAGCTTTGCTCGGCAAAGGTCTGGTGTTAAGCGTCCATCCTTCCGTATATATGGCTGTTGACACAATATTATTTCACACAGAAAGGCTTGGCCGATTTCATGATCAATTCCACATATCAAAGTTCGTCTGTAATTCCCCCATCTTCCGTAAATGCTAACTCTCAACGAAAGTGCAGATGCTGAAATGCGTACATATGTGGTGACGTAGGCTGCGAAATTTAAACTTGGCTACAATATTATGTTTAGACTTATTGAGCTTCGGAGAATTGCAGATATTCACTTGATATCTATTCCGTATAAGATGCCCATGGCTTGATTCACAGGATGCGTTCAAACTATATGGTATCCTCTAGTCGCAAGAGGTATTGAAATTGCACATTTTGATAATTCACCTGATATAAATCACATTTTGATAATGTATCTGATATATCTCACTACATCCTTATCTTGTCACCGATATTGGAAAAAGTAATTCAACTGAGCTATTCTATTCAATTCGGTATGGTTGCCGACATTTCTATGAGAATCAATTGCAAAAGATCCCACTGCAACATCCAAGTATCAATGGAAAAGATCGTATCCTAAATTTCCAAATTACTGGGTAAGTTCCTAACTTAAACTATAATTTTCGATATGATCAACATCTGTATTATCAATTTAGCCATATGAAATGCTACAAGTTAAGCATTTCCATGTGACGCCACTGCCCCAGCTGAGTCACCAGGGTTAATACTATGGTATATGTACATTTTTTTTTAAATATTTGTTCAGACGAACTGGGTGACTTAAGCATACTTGATGCTTGTCTTGCAAATATTCACTCATGTTTATAGCGAAAAATAGCTTATCTTTATTGCCATTGATGCACCAGAGTTATAACAGCTGTTGATGTAAGGGGTACAATGTTTGATATATTTACTTTATGGAGAAACAGCATTGTAGATTGTTTCACTTGGTATGACCAAATGTACAATACCGTCTATGCTACAGTATATGAAGGGTGCACTAACACAACTGCGGTATTACGTTGGGATTTATTACAATAACGTATCTGACTTGAAGTGTTGTAATCATATGCATTGAGTATTTTTTTCTTTCTTTTGTATCTCTCCTTTGATCCAAATACAATCGTGTAAGCATATATTGACAAAGTTCTACATACATCTCTTAAATGCAGAAAATAAATTATTTCAAATCTAAGGAAGAATCTGTACACATAGACAAAAGTGGAGATAACTTTTAAATATCATTCATAAGCAAATGTTGTGATAAACTTAAACTAGTTATGAACAGTATTAACTTCCAGATATAGAAAAAGTAAATATGATCACAGAGAAACCTATGTTCAATTTTGGGAAAGGAAAATTGGTCTAAATTTTAGTGATAAAGGAAAACTTGATTGAAAATGAATGTATATACTGTAAATTAATACAAAATGACAAATTGTTTGTTCTTCACTTGCCCCGGGAAAGGCGTGAATATGCAACTGTTTATTTTACAATCACTGGGACTGAATATAATGCCCAAGCTTGTTTCCTCTTCTGTTAAACATTGGCGGATGGTTTAACTATGATAAGCTGTCCAGCTAGAAAAGGTACATATTGGTTCCGGGGTAAGTCAAATTGTTTTCATCTGAACCTATACTATGCAAATTTGGTAATTACGGTTTGTTTGACAGGTATTCTTCCCTCATATGAAGCTCTGCATTTATAAGCAAAACTTCACGTATTTAGCTAATTCATCAATTGCCATGTTCATATTTATTCATTATTACGTGGGTTGTCTTTGCTGAATATTTAGCTTAGACAAGGAGCCGCTACTCAGAGAAACATGTACGAATAAAAGGTTCCGAAACATGTTGAGTAGTTACTCGCTGAAGACCGTTTAATTTACTTGGGCTAATACAGCCTATGTAAAAAATATTACAGAGGAACGTGTGCAATGTGGACAATAGTACTTCTATGTATATAGGCTAGACAGGGACAGGTTAGCTTATGGAGAGTAAAGTTCTTACTGCGGAATAGGGTAATGACTACTAGGAACTGATTTTGGACAAAAAGCCACAAATACAATGAAATTTTTTATCTGTGTATTTGCATCGTAGGTTATACATTCCATTTACAGCCAAGTGTATATCGTGGTCAAATGTTGCCTTACATGTTTCTTAGCCACAAATCGTAATAAATTTATGCTGAAAAAAGAAAACAATATTGTGTTCTGTTTCAATCAATGTCCTTTCCATATTGAAGGTAAAACCACCATAACGAGGGATTTTGCCTGTAAATCGTCACAAGTGACAATAAGCAAAACTGAAGTATGCATATATGATACAGATTCATGGGGACAACTCAGAGGCTGCCGTGATGCCTTTCATTTGGAAAACTGCGGTAAGAAATTTGGATGATATTCTTAAACGAGAGAGAGAGAGAGAGAGAGAGAGAGAGAGAGAGAGAGAGAGAGAGAGAGAGCGGGAGAGAGAGAGCGAGAGAACAAGGTGGGTCGCTAGCAACAAAGCTAGTAGCATGCGAATATATTGGAAGACCAGATGAAATTTAGAACAAGTTGTTGACTACAGGAATCATACTGTGTCCTCCAGCAGAAACTACCGTAGTAAGGCGGACATGTACTCCAGTTTTGTTCGCATGCCTAGTAGGGAAGCCGCCTTGCTCTCAGAAGAAAAGGGGAATATAAATGAATCAATCAAATTACAGTACAATAATGAACTGTCAATAGTTTTGCAGCTGGTGATTTATGGTATAAAGAATCAAAAACAGATTTCAGCTTTCGTTATTTTGTTCCAATTTTCAGAGAGAGAGCAAAGGTGCAAATGTTTACTTTTAGAAATTTCAGCTCTAAAATAGAGTACTAAGGTTACCTTCTCAGCGTAGAAAGTGATGTTATATGCCCACATTAAAGATTTGATAATAAAACAACCGAGTCGTCAGTCCTTGTCAGGGGACACATAAGTTGTGACATTGCAAAATAGAGGTGCATTCAATGGGAATCAAAGTATGGTCCCTTAGGTGACCAGGACTAATGAAGGTGGTGTAATTGTATTAGGTACTTAAATAATAGCAAGTAAACAATTTTTGATGGTCTTGATATGAAAAAAAAACGAAAACAAAAACAAAACAAAGAAACAAAGAAACAAAGAAACAAAAAACCAAACCAATATTTGATTCAGTGCACAACACAGAACTGTATGTCGTGTAGCAATTTGGGAAATCAAAGTAGGTCATGCAGAAAAAAAAGAACAGACACAAGTTCATAAAAAAACACATGTACATAGCTGTACTTCAGTTGAGCAATATAACTATGCATCAAAAGTGTTTTTACATTTTAAACTTATTGATGAATTATGCAAATTATCACAATCTTGAATCCTATAATATATATTTGCATAGCAAGAAATTTTTAAAAGTTTGCAATTTTTGTCAATATTACCGAAATTGTCAAATATAAATTCCTGTTATAAAGTTTTATCTCTGACCTAAATGTGATGACCAGCCTGAATATGCCACAGCCAGAATATGCTTTCATAAGACCAAAATTTTTGCTTTGGTATTTTAGTAAAATGTCATCTTAAACCCGACTTTACGTTTTGCTATATTAAGATCAATTTTCCATCCCCCATAAACTCTATGTGCAGTATATTTGCTCTCAGAATAAGCATATCTGGAATGTAAATCTATGCATCTAATAAGGTACCTGATACACGTTTACAAGCATGCCATTTGTGCCTGCGGCATTTTAAAAAATACATCTAATAATTGTAGCGAATCTAAGGAACGGCCACTGACTTCTTCAACATGAGGGTATGCAAATACAGTGTAGTTAGACGACATACATGTATAACAAAAATACATTATAATCATGGTATTCAAATATTAATAGCTTGATTCAATGATATATTTTTATTTGAACTGCACAAGAAATGATGATGATGATGATGATGATGATGATAATGATGATGATGATGATGATGATGATGATGATCATGATCATGATGACGACGACGACAACGCCGACGACGATGACAACGACAACGACGACAACGGTGGCAACGACGACGACAATGGTCAGTTTAGAACATTTCGGCAACCAGAGAATTGATCCAGAAAAAATGAAATAACTCCACCGTAATTACATATGATTTCTATCATACCATTGAGCAGGGAATTTTTCATGTCCACCGGATTATGTGAAGTGTTTTAGTGGATATTGTATCCCCATCTACAAAGTGTGTGATGGAACATGGGACTGCATAGGGAGAGAGGACGAAAATAGCTGTGGTATATATTTTTAACTTTTATTATTCTACTACCCATGTATATTGTTCTGTGTACAAATAGTTGTCCCTAATGCTACTCCAGTACATGCTTGTTGACTGTTCTTTGTGTGTTATACTTGCATGGACAAGTCTTCCAATGACAGTTTATATACGGTACACTTCTGAGCACCAGTGCTACATCTTCCGTCTACTTCTGAACTCAAAAACCGGTTCGCAAATATTGATTGAAAGATAAGATTTCCACAGAGCATGTGAATCATCTGCACTTCAAATTTTACTTGCTGTACATTTTTAGCATGAAAATGTAACTACTTAATATACGATACCACATTGTAGTTGTTATAACATTGTAAATATGTTAATGATTCCAGTTTCAGGTGGACAAAATGAATAACGTCGGTGTATTATGATAGACATTTAAGTTATACTATAATCGTCACCATTTGCCATTTTTTGTAACCTGTGCCAGAATGATGCTTCGTAAACAAAGGCTACAGCATCTGTTCATGTTTGTCTAAATTCACTGACACCTACCACTAAAGTTACCATGCATTGGACACAGAGAGCCCTGCTTGTCAAATAATTATACATTCCTGGTATCATTTAAGGACAACCGCAAGAGATCAACTAGAGATTTAAAACATTGAACTATGTTCAATATATTATAACCCTATGCTTAATTGCCTTGTATACCCTGTGTCAATTTAAACGAAATTACCAGTTAATCAACTCTTAAAAATATCAAGTTACAACTTTTAAACACTCCAAAGCCAGTAAAATTGCAAAATAATGCTTGGAGCATCTGTAGAGTCGTAGTTGAAAAAATCTCATTTTCAATATAACGGAGATAAAAGACTAATTTGTCAAGGTATTTGGGGTATTTTTTTCAGACTCTTACAGTTGCAGTGGAAAGTATCCATGTCAATCTCAAATAAACTGTGTGCCTGCTGAGCAGATTTGCGATGGCGTAGATCACTGCATTGGTGGAGATGACGAAAAGTACTGTGACCAACTTTGCCCTCCGAAATGTACTTGTTCTGATCAAGACTTCAGTTGCACTGGAGCGGGATTTAACATTATTCCAGGACACGATGTATTAGCAGTTAAAGCTAGAAGAATCATACTAAAGGAAAACAATATTACGCTGGTAGAGAACATCATCAACTTTCCCTTCCTTGCTGAATTGGACCTGTCTGGCAACAACATAAGAACTTTAACCCAGGGTGTTTTTCTAAAATTAAACAATTTATACAAACTGGACCTCAGGAAGAACAACATCCAATTTTTACTTAAAGGGACTTTTTCTGGACTAAAGAGACTAAAGTTATTATATTTAGAAGGAAATTACAATCTTAGTGTAATTGAATCTGATGTATTCGCAGAAATGGGATCACTCAAGCAATTACGTCTCGTAAATCATGCAATTACTATGTTACAAAATAATCAATTTCGTGGTTTGAAATCTCTTAAAACCCTCAATCTGAGTGGAAATAAGATTTTTCGAATTTCATCTCAAGCATTCTCAAACTTACCCAACATTCAAAATCTTGATGTATCGATCAATCCTCTTGTATACTATACAAAGGACATATTTTCAAGTTTGTCATATTTACGGAAGCTGAAAAGTCCTCACCATAAGTTTTGTTGCTTGGCTACAATGGTCGAAGCAGAAAACTGTTTTCCGCCCACAGACGTTTTTTCTACCTGTGCAGATCTCATGCGGCACGGAGCTCTGAGGGCCCTTCTCTGGATTATGGGCATTCTCGCTCTTACAGGAAATACATTTGTTGTTATATGGCGTCTTCAATCTAAGGTTCAAAATCTGACACACTCATTTCTTATATCAAACATGAGCATTGCCGATATGCTCATGAGCATTTATCTCTTAATCATAGCTATAGCAGATACCATATTTCGAGGCAGGTACATAGAGGAAGATGAAAAATGGCGATCATCGATAGTATGTAGTCTGGCTGGAGTTTCTGCAACAGTTTCCAGTCTATCTTCACTTGTTATGCTATTGCTTATAACTGTAAATGTATTTCAGAATGTAGTATATCCATTTAGTGACTACCGTATTCGAAAGAGCGGAGCCTTATTTGGGGCTATACTTGTATGGTTGATAAGTATTATGTCAGCCATATTTCCTTTTACATACACCCCTTACTTCAAAGGAGAGTTTTATGGGCGTTCCTCGGTTTGTCTGGCATTGCACATAACGTCCGAGACACACCCTGGGTGGGAATATTCCTTTACGTTATTTATTATCGTCCCATTCATTGCATCGGGTGTAATAACTGTATTTTACGTTTGGATGTACATGGTTGCTAGAATGTCTTCATCAGCTGCAGGGAAGTCAGGCAGAGGACAAAACATCAAACTTTTCCAAAAGATGGCAATTATTATTCTGTCTGATCTTCTCTGTTGGATGCCGATTTGCCTTCTAGGTATGCAAAGTTTACTGTTACTTATAAACTTTGTCCATTATAGCAATGCGTAACTTAATTATTGAAATGTTGAACGCAAATGCAAACTTTATTCTATACGCACTGATATACTCACTTTTACTGACAGGTTTTCTGGCATTCACACGCAATGTCCATTATAGCAATGCGTAACTAAATTATTCAAATGTAAAACGTAAATGCAAACTTTATTCTATACGCTCTGATATACTTACTTATACTTACAGGTTTTCTGGCAGTCACACGCAACGTGCAAATTCCAGGAGATATTTATGCATGGCTTGTTGTCTGTGTTCTACCAGTGAACGCTGTCCTGAACCCTTTTATCTATACTATATCATCCACTGGTGTCAGTGCAAGGTAGGTGCAACTTCATGTACCTGTAAGATAGGAATGGATATATTGCACTCCGATGTGAAGGTCAGTTGACATTTCACCTTTATTATATTTAAAAAAGGTTTCAAATTAAAAAAGTAGTATCACAACTATTCCATTGAAGACAATAGCGCTTCATTAATAAAAAAAAAAGATATTAGCTTACACTTTTTTCTAAACTGTGTTATATCTTTTTTACAATGATAAAACATACACTTAGTTGAAAACAGTTCTAAAGGTTCTCAAACTTGTTCTGTCCCTTTCCCAAAATTGGTGGATATAGCATTTTTGCACCTAATGTGAATGATATTTGTCTTTCTACTGCAAAATTTCTTCATTCACCTCTTATTTTTACTATTATTTGATGAATTTCAATGAAATTGTGTATTCAGGTGTCAAATGCTAAACTTACTGTCTCTGTCTCCACACACACATGCACACACACACACACACACACACACACACACACACAAATAGAAATATGAAGTATTTGCTGTCTCGTGTCTTAAATTTTAGTTTTTGTACATGACGTTATCACTTGTTCTCTGCCGTTATTCTACATACCTACTGTTCTTTGTACACTTCTGTAGAAAGTCGCTTCATTAAACTGGGTTGAAGCTACAGTCTTTAAATGTTTTACAATCACAGTACTGAATTGGAATGTGTTAGGTAAAAGTGAAAAAGGTAAATTGGTAAGTGTGAAACCAAAAACCATTTTGATCGCAGATGCAGTTTAATTTAAATGATTTTATTTATCTTTAGGTTATCTCGAATGATGGACAAGAAATTTGGAAGTATGGCTGCGTCTGAAAACACGCAAGAGTCCAAGACGGCAGCTGAAAATAACGGTATTTTTGATATGATTATTACGTTTGAATGTTATTGAAAAGGATTCAGAATAAGATGTCAACATGGTACCCATTTGTTGTACAATAAGAAGATGTAGAGGCCAATGGCATATCGTCATGATTAAAGACCTCATTTGTAACAGTTAGCATGATTTCAGAACATTTTCTCCAGAAGTAAACACGTGCTATAAAGTTTTTCTTTGAAATGACTCAAGAAACGTCAGTTTAATGTCCAGTTTAGGCTAGCTGTATCATGTAAAGAAAGTAAGCAAAATGTAGACAGTTTCAGTTTGATCAAATTATCTTTTTACACAGGTCGTTTACATTGAACCATCTTTTCTTTATTATTTTATTTCACGGGATATATCAGATATGTCAGCTATTATGTATACAGGCCGGATTTATGAAACAGCAAAAATCATGCCATTGAAGGTCTACTTGAAAGATAAAACGATAACCTTGATAGATATTTTGTGCATCTTAAAAAGCATAACACTATCACTTGGAACATTAGAACCTTATGAGGCGATACCTGCTGTGGATGCCACTGCCATTATTATCGTCCTTGACGAACACGTAAGTCTTTATTTGCTTGGGTTGGAAGAAATATAAGCCAGATTCTCTTTGCTGATTAGCAGCCTGGCGAAGAAATGTGTACATACCCACTTCGATCTCCTTCTGGAGTACGCCAGAGTACCCTGTGTCCTGTGTAAAGACTCTCAAAAAAATCGAATGCGCTGATGTGCATCATATGTGCTAAAGAATTCAAATGGCCATAGTCATGACTGATTATAAAACCCAGTTAAATACGACACGTCTTTTGTAGGCTTTTCAGATTACTATGAAATAATCTTGTCATCAATTTATTCCTGCAATATTTTGTTTTAGCATTTGCATGCCTCTGTTGTACTTTTCTTGAAAAAAACTTTGTCCTTCATTTTATCTGTAAAGAACGCCTTTTACGAAAGCGTTCCACGAGAATTTCATGAGGAATGGTAGCTTTACAACACAAAAAATGTTACTTTAGTAAGTTCTCCACTTTCTGAAATTACCATATCTATGAACAACTTCATTAAACAGTAATCTACATGCAGATCAGAAATCATTTAAAGCATGCATGTGCAATTTTGCTATCTTTGACAGAGAGTGAAGTCTGCGGCATGGCAGTGCAATGTGCGGAACTTAGTTCAGGGCGAATACACCAGTCCCAGTGAATACATATTTGCAATTGGCAGACTATGTTCCATACTGCTTCGTGCCTTCCAGACAAAGGTGACAGCCTGTGACCAGATAATACTGTGAGGCAAGCAACAGACTATCAACCACGGCATTTCAGACTTACAGCATCTGGTATTTGAAAAGAGACAGAAATATACAATAATTATGTCCCGTTGCACAAGTCCGACTCATGTAACCTGCAGCTTAATTGATAATCTTCAGCTACCTGACTCTGGGACACAACGCCATTGACCCAGCGTCAAATTGCCATGCACTTGTCAAGATCAAGGCAGGGCCGGGGACACCCCCGTTACACTACTGTGTACTGAGTGTGTATGCTATTTTGCGTAGATCTATTGTGATGTAGCTTTACTCAAATCTGTCCACTTCTTTTCCATTCTCCTGTTTGGTTGTGAGTGAAGGGAATAACAAATGGTCATGGCACCCAAACGGGCAATGAACGCAACACAAAGAGCACAAAACTTCTCATTTTTGCATGGAGAAAGGTGTTAGAAGAGGCGGATAAATATCGTGGAAAGTAATGCAAATGATAGGGCTAAGGTCCAGAAGACACAGGAGGCCTATAGAAGAATCAGAACAAGTTCAAAGCGAATGTAGAGGTGGTAGATAGCAACAAACTAAGAGTGCATGGGAAAATTTAAAGGATGAAAAAGCTGAGAGAAAAAGATCCCCAAAGACAACTGGTGGAGGTGCCTCTCCATAACCAATAGACAGTATAAGCAGTGATTCATCAATTCAGCCATCCCTCAAATCAGGCAACTTTTATGTACGACCGTTTGAATAATATGTCAGCACCCTTGAAAATTTTGGTCATTGTAGACATTTAGGCATATTTTTTTTCTTGTCTAATATTCTTTGCCTATCCTATTTTATTACATGAAATTTGTTTTCTTGCAATTATTAACAAGATGAAGGTAGTTTTGTTCAGCCTTGACCATTCAGCATGGAGGAAGATCGAATCCACGCATGCCTCTATTTCCTTTAATGACCTTTCTCACGATCATAAACACTGTTTATTGGTGCAGATGAATGAAGTAGAGACTCATAATCTTTTAATATATACATTGCATTATGGGTGTTGAATTTGTTGAGTTATGCAGAAAAATATCATTTGGTGGCATATGCTCGTTTCTTCGTTCTCTTTGCATTAGGCAAGTGGGCTCCGTTGAGCCTACAAGTCTTTTTGTCCTAATGTTTACATATATATATATATATATAATCATGGGAGACACGAATTGTTCAGCTGGCTGCTCCTGTGTCTCTGTGCAACAGACAATCAACCAAGTCAGATTAATACAACCAGTCAAAATAATCTTTCACGGTACAGTTACATCCCCGCTTTACGGCAAAGTGATGTGTGCACACACTAGAAAACTAGTGCAACTTAAGCTTTTAATGCGAGATATTGATATTGAAATTATATTCAATCGGGTTTCCTTTTGACCCAGACAGGAGCAAACCATCACACTTTTTGCGTAGACTTGACTCCAGAGTCTCTGTAATCCCGAGTTGGTCTCAACATGTGCAATCCGGCATTGAGATCATAAAGTGTGTGAGCAAATACACACCAATGTCGATTGGAATATTTATTGCTGATTCTTCTGCCAGGTCTAATTGGTCATACTCCATTACATTAGTTTTGTGGCTGGTATACCCAGACTAGCAAAAATGTCAATATAATATGGAAATTGTGTTATTTTCATTGTTCCTTTAAAGAAGATGCAATACATATGGTGCGTTATTATTAAGCTCAACAATACGGGACTGTGTCACTGCAATGAACCTAGTTTCAAAGCTTCAATAAACGTGTATTATACTTGCATGTTTTAGCCTATTTTTACTTATGAGCCAAGACACGAGATAACATTTAATGAATATATATATATATATATATATATATATATATATATATATATATATATATATATATATGTATATATATCTATATATTGTGTGTGTGTGTGCGTGTGTGTGTGTGTGTGTGTGTGTGTGTGTGTGTGTGTGTGTGTGTGTGTGTGTGTGTGTGCGTTTTGAAGGGCGCTATCAAAGACTTAAAATTTAAGCTAGTTCTTTGATCCAAATGCAGACCTACACGTGTATCAAGGATGCAAGATAACAGATGCCTATTGAAATGCAGAAAAAACGTGCCACAGTTTCAGTGAAAATTAAAACATAACAGAATCAGTGTGTGCCTGTAAAATTGACGCTGTACTATGGGTTTGGATATGTACTTTCCCATGACATAAAGGAGGAGAGTCACATTATTTGAGTGGCACACACAGCCTCATTTCTGTTCCACCTTCTTCCTTTCAATCCAATGATGGCACTAATCCGACCCAAGCAAATCAATATGCATGCAAGGGACACTTCTTTTACCATTAGTTATAAGACAAGGGTTTTTTATGAACATGCGACACAAAGTTTATTCTATTACCAATAATAACACCATTAAGTGAATCAATGCATATGCCTTATTTAGCGCTGTGTAACACAGCTATCTGACTTCACAATCAGATTATCAAATTTGCAAAAGATGATTTACAAGAAACAAATACTGTACTTGGCATATCAGTGCAACAATTTAATATTATGTCGTAGGATACGACTGACACACTCCATTGTTTGAGTGTTGAAAATATGGTGAAATATACCTTGAGACTTTCGCCATACTTGTAATATGCTAGTGACATTTTGCCACAAATACCATATGCTGAAGACGTGGTAAATTTTTATATGCATTAAGCTGTAGATGTCACTTTTTCGGTGTCAAATAGTGCCTTTCGGCGGTGGACAGGGGCGTTTGGTGACAGCAGTGTCCAGTGGTACACAGTGGTAGTGCCAATGTCTGCCACCGACTGCATGTAGGTTTTTTGCCATCGGCAGCCGACAGCGGTACTCATCAACAGGCAGTGGTACCAAGCGCCACGCCCTATAAGTTTTAATTTGGCAGTTGGGAGCCGTCGACTGTCGCTGTCTGCTGCAATTTGTGGATTACTTCCCAGTATTGCATGAAACATGCAAAATCAGGTGGAATCACAAGTGTGAGGAAAAGGAAATAGCAAAACCGTTTATGTTGTACATGCATGAACTAGTTCACGGCATTCTAACAATGCAATGGGTACCAAATATTCATTATATGCGCAAGATATGCGTTTAGAGCAGATGGCAAGATAATTCATGAAATTATTATCTCTGCGCTACTTGTGTATCCACAGATACGTGTGTACAAATATCCAGAAGCACATATACACCCGCAATCTTACACAAATGGTAACAGTAACAGTCACACTTACACACACAGGGGAACAAAATAAGGAAAGTGCATTCCAGTACTGGAAGATTCAGGAGGAAGGGAAGGGACAATGAATCCTACATGTAAGTTTCTGCAAACAAGATAATAAGGTTGTGAACATTTGATATGGCAACCTTTCGCATTAATCCACTTCACTTAATTTTTTTATACATGCAGTTTTTATAAACTGTATTGCCTTTTCACCGCCGAATGAACAATGTACTTTAAACGTATTTTACTTGCATTTTTGAATACAAACAAGAACATCTGAATATGCTAGGACTGATTGAACCTGACCCCGCCTTTGGAAAAATAATTAAATATTTGGCTTTTTTGCGTCACGAAGTTTGTTTATGTTATTGTTTATTTTGTAATATATTTCCCAGAGAAATTGAAGTCAAATGAATTGTTCTGCAAATATAGAAAAATGAACTATCGCTTTAAGGAAAGAGCACAATTCGTATTATTAAGATATGGTTGGTTGAAAGAAAACTGATTTTTTTCACGCCAATGGCATAATACTGATTGACTATTTTTGTAAATTTTTCAGAATGTACCGAAATTGATTTATAATCTATACATCGCCAAATAAACCCAACTGACCAATTCACAACTTATTCAGCATTACACACACCCAACAAAAATCTGGAGAGTAATATCTCCTCCAGCTACTCCTGACACATTGGGTGAAAGGGTAGAATAGACGGAATAGGTGACACAATTATATCTAATTTGACTAGCTCTCTGAAAGAGGAGTGATCCCACTAAATGACACTAGGACCTGACATTTGATGCCCACTTAATGACCTACAATATGGGTGAGAAATACAACCATTTTTATCTGAGCTTACTTCCTGTTCTTACGAACTGTGGACAGGAACTCAAAGCTAAATGAAACTCCCTCGTGTAGGAAACATATATCAATGGGATTTATAGTAACTGTAACTATACATATTTATTTAAAATAGATTGTCAATAAACATTTTGAGATTCATTTTCAGCTTGAACAATTATATAAAAAAGCTATCGTAATGTTTGGGTATACATTAATTAAAGGATGAATGTTGCTACACGTTAATATTATAGCGACCACTTGGGGGTCAATTTGGTTTTCGCAAAGATTCAAATTACTTTTTTTTCCACATATAGTAAGGTGAACTATGGCCTTTCCACTCACCATTCATTCCATTTTCTCCAGGTTGACTTTTAATGAAACAAAAACACTTGGAAAATGGTCTTAAATAGTTGGAATTAAATTTTCATTGAAATAAATAAACATTTTTTTTTAATCTTGTCCAGACATAGATGAATGAATTGGTAGTCTTTTATTTTAACATAAAAAGTACAAACATTGATTCAGTGTGCAAATCTTAAGAATATGTCTGTTGCCCTTCATAAAACGTGCTGATAGCATGTCTATCATTTTGTCTACAATTGTTGCCTCAATGGCACTGGTGTTGGCAATATTGAAAGGTAGCATTGATTTGACTCTCGCACGTCAGATGGCTTAATCAATCAGAGCCAAGCTGCGCACAACTTGTGAGTGAAGCAAAACTGAGCTCGGAGGTTTTAGACACCATTGATTGTTACTGATTAAACCGCTTAACCTAAGAAAGGTGAATCAATGCCTAGTCTGTTATGTTTATAGGTTAACAAATGAAAAATCAAGGTTTAGCGCGTTCATCTCGAGATGAGGTAATTGTGCTGCAATGTACTAGGTATGTCATCCTGTAATCAACAACGTATAATTTGCAACACCTTGACAAATCCAGGATGCCATCAAACCGGCCAAACTGAGGTTTATTGGGAACTACATCTAGTTCTTGTTCCAGTAAAGAATTGTTAGTTTTGTTGTCCAAAGGATTATAGAAGGTGCAGAGATTCTGTTTTAAATACTGTGATCAGATAGAAGCATCTTCCTATATCAACAGGTTCCACATTTTATCTGGTTGAAAGATCTAATAAAAACAGTTCATTAGTACATATAATCATTATTTTTTTGAACAGATTTTGTCGTGTGACTATTACACTCTATAAAAAGCTATTCCTTATTCTAATTTAAAATTATGTATCAAATCTATCATATATAAATCAAATGGAAAATAATAACTTTAAAAGAACAAACATATCTTATAAAGATGGATACTTTGGTAGTGGTATGAGGGATGGTAAGTTTGCATTTGAATATGATCAATTTGGTGAGGCTGCTGAACATTTTCCTATAACACGTATGACCATTCGGACATTCCATCATTAGACACATAATTAAAGGTCCTTTGGATACCAATTGTGCACCTCTTTTTTTGTCTATTTATACTTATTTCACCATGAGCATTTCTTTCAGGTAACGCTGTTAAAAGAGAAGAGATTTCATGATAACTTTTAGAGTTGACACTAGGTATACTGATAACTATTTACCTTCAATAATAAACACTTTCTACATTATATTTTCACAACTATACCGGTACTTTAAAATGATTTGGAGTTAAAGAAACAACAGACAAAAATATGAAAAGTTCATTTCTGGAAACAATGAGGCATGATGATAATGTCGAA